>MU865949.1:135876-408439 GCA_033296975.1 Podospora aff. communis PSN243 | reverse complement strand
AAAACAATACAAATAATAATAATAATAACAAGAATAACAGTCTAGCCTAAGCCTCGTATACTCGGCATTAGTCTACGGGGGGGTGTTGGCTAGAACACACACTAGTGTTTCAGGCTCGACTTAGTGCCTTGGCACTGCGCACTGGCTTTTCTAGCCAACAGTTTGGCTGTATATTAACTGTATTAATATAAGTGGGGAGTTATATAGCGTTTATTATACCGTATAAGTGTATTATATATATAGAGATATATTTTAAATATAGTACGATTTTTAAACTTGTGGTTTTTAATTAAATAAAACGATTTTAACGTAAAAAAAATAAATAAGTTTAATAAACCTGTCGTTTACGACACTAAAAAAGAAAAGAAGGAGAAAATCTAACGTAATTTAGTAATATTGTTATTATTACGTTACTATAGTTAGCATTTTTGCTTCTTCTAAAGCCACGGTAGAGATGAATTGTGGGGACCCAGTCTAAAAGTGGCCAACCTCCCAGGGTGGCCAGAAACTCTGTGGGCGACGTTAGCTCCAGCCAGCCTCCGGCGATGCGGGGATACTGGATTCGTCTCCTTTTTGCGGGATGAATGCTGTTCCGCTATCGTGCCCACTTCCTCACTCTGGATATTTCCCTGGTTTGCTCTACTTGCTTCGTCTGTGGTTTCCTCTTTTTTCGCGGCACGTATCACGGTACTTCGTACGCTGCTTGATCAGCGTGTTGCGACATGGCACGGAGCTCATTCGCAGCATTGTCCAATCGATGGCTCCCTTCACGGTTTGGGGTTGCTGTAACGCTGACTCAAAACTAACGCAAGGCACGAGCGGGGGACTTCTGCTTGGGTTAAACGCCCTGCAGCTGGACAAATGCGGCAGTGTGTTTACACTCAGATAGCCGCCAGCTCCGCCGCAGCCAACACTGCATCGCGAGTAAACAATAGACTCCTTTCAAGATGTGCTCCGCATGCGTCAGGTTCTCGTGATGGAACCAAGAGTTTTAGCTCTCGACAATTTTTTCGCTGTAGTCTGTAGGCCTGGTGGACTTACAACTGCCGCCACCTGCCGCTCCCTGTCTAGAATTATAACGACTTGGCTCTCTCCCGCCTGTTGGAGGTCAGTCACGTCTCCCTGCCGCCCATTCGCAAAACCCGGGTATATATTCTTAGTCGTTTATCCATTAAACCTCCTTTGACCCGCGTGCCGTCTATCCATCTGATATTTGTCCGCGGAAGACAGCTGGATATTTTCCGACGTCTCGGGACCCGACTACGCGAATACACGCATAACGTGGTTGTCCGACAACAGGCGGGGGGCTGCGTTATGCATAATGATTATGGGATAAGCAAGCCTGGGGAGGGGCCGAGACTCCCCGGGTAAGCTTCTTTAGAAGGTGGTTAAGGGTTGCGCCCGTCGCGTGACAGAAGCTTCGGGGCTTCTGGGGAGCTGAACCGGGTCTCTCCCGTCTCGCCGACATGTGGGCCGGCGGCGGGTCCGCATTCTGCTTCGCCAATACCCGTCATGGGCATTTTAATCTCCAGCCCGGGATTGCCTGGATAAGCCGCGGATGGAGATTTCGATGCGTTGCTTCTAGGCCAAGAGATTCGTCTCACGTTCCCCCCATTCCATATGTTGCGCTGCTAGGCCAATGTTGTCGAGATCAAGGATCTACTGGCGTGGTACTTGGTTTCCATGGGATAGGCGGCTGACTCAAGGTGGTGATCCGTGATCCCTCTGGATGATGTCCTCGTTGAGAACCATGGCTTCGCGGTGCAGCTGCCTACGCCGGTGCTCATCGAAGTCGGTGGTGATAGTCCTGGCCACAATGCGGCCTTCCGGATCCCCCATGTCCATAGAGATAAGAATGTTGAACCGGTCAGCAATCATGCGGCTTTCATCCTCGCCACCCTGATCGGTCGCACTCTTCGCCATGAGGCCGGCCTTGATCAATGCCTCCCTCCCGGCAGGCGACTTTTGGATGCATGAAATGATCTCGCAGATGCGGTTGTTCTTCTGCGACACGTATTGGTAAAAGTTCAACTGTCGCTCTTGCTCAGTGCTGCCCCAGTTTTGCTTTGCAAGCCACTTTTCGACGAATTTGGCCTTGATGAGCTTCTCTGCATCATAACGGCCGATCAACTGGCAGATGAACATGAGACAGAGCTTCTCAGTGACATCGCGAAGCGGGCATTCATCCCAGTTTTCATCGTCCAGCTTCTCCTGGTTGGGGTCTAGAGATAGTTCCAGAGATCTGACCAAGGCAGCATACGCCTTCCAGGTGTGGAGCGCGTGAAGGCTTTCTGGGTACGTGTCAGCTACGGCAACATGATATGATGGAGTCAGGGTCTTACGGGTATCTGTGATGACGGCGAGAGCGCGCAGGTTCTTCATGCGCTCGTCGTAGTCGGGGCGCGTGATGCCCCACAGGAGGAGCTCAATGGTCGACCCGTCGTTCACGGCGCGATCGCATACGATTTTGGCCGAGGTCTCCCTGATGGCGTAGTTATAGTGTCCAAGAAGGGTGCTGAGCGTCTCAGCCTTGAGGGAGTCTTCGGTGTCCTGGGTGATGTATTGTGTCTTGGGCTGCACAGGCTTGATCTCGGCGTCCTCGCGCCATTGTTCCAGCACGAAGCGCATGACGAAGATCAAAGTTGCCGCGCTCGCCCCCATGGCCCCAAATATCACCGGGTCAGACCGGATAAACGAGCCGAACCACCCCATGATGCTGAAGTGAGCTGCAGTGAGGCGTTTCCATGCGGCGATGCTGGACGTGCTACAAGTGCTTGTTGAGACTCGAGAGCGGCAGCCAGAGCTGTACCGGGAGCTGGTTGGCGCAGGGCCAATGACGTTACTGCCTCTCCACACCGCCAAAATTCTACCGCAGTGGGGCAGGTTCCTGTGCGATAAGATAACAACCCAAAAACTTCGGCCCACATTCGCTTCATGAGAGCATTTCCTTCATCTCCAACTGAGGGTTGTCGACAACATGGCCGGATCTCAGCTTAAAAGGCTTAAAGCCTCCCTGAAAGAACAGGGTATTATTGGGCCGCAGCAATCCAAGAAGCAGAAGCGGAAGAATGTGCTCGATCAAAAAGCGACAAGCGACAAGCGACTCAACCGCTCCGAGGCTCTGGAGGGTATCAGGGAGCAGTTCAATCCCTTTCAGTTCAAGACTAGTGCACGCGGTCCCAAGTTCGACGTTACCACCAGCAAGCCCGCCAGTGACAACAGACTCAAGGGAATCAATGGCCGCCCCGGCTTGTCCAAATCCGTTGGCGAGGAGCGCCGTCGGCAGACACTGCTCATCGAGATGCAGCGGCGGAACAAAGTGGGCGGGTTGGTCGACAGGCGGTTTGGAGAGAACGACCCATCCATGACTCTCGAGGACAAGATGATCGAGCGTTTCACGCGCGAACAGCAGAGGAACCATAAGAAGGGGTCCATATTCGACCTGGAGGACGATGACGACGAGCCGAACGAAGAATTCCTCACCCACGGCGGCAAGGCGATTACCTTCGACGAAGACGATGAGGCCCTTAGGGATGATTTTGCGGACGAGGATTTACCATCAGGAGACGAGTCCGACGGCTCAAATGCCGAGAGGAAACGGCTGAAGCGTTTACGGCTTGAGCAGGCGGAGGAAGAGGGGTTGGAAAAGGACGGCCAACCAGAGCGGAAAAAAACGAAGAAAGAAATCTATGAGGAGATCATAGCGAAGTCTAAGCTTCATAAATACGTGGGTCGCCTGTTGACATTCCGTGCCGAGTTTTTACAATATTGACAATTAACTAGGAAAGACAAGCAGCTAAGGAGGAGGATGGTGATCTGAGGGCAGAGCTGGATAAGGAGCTACCGGAACTCCAGGCCCTGCTCTTCCAAAAAGGAAAAACGAAAGCCGAGGATTCCAAGGAGGCAGCGCTCATCGCAGGTGTCGAGAGGGCTGTGGCAGACAAGGAGTACGATGTTCGAGTAAAACAGCTCGCGACGGATAAGAGAGCACAGCCAGCTGAGCCGACGAAATCGGAACATGAGCAGGCCGAAGAAGAGGCGAAGAGGCTCAAGGAGCTGGAGGAGCAGCGACTCAAACGAATGCGCGGCGAGTTTATTGAGGACGAAGATGAGGAGATGGATGGCGGTGAGACGAAACGAGGGAGGGGGCCGGCAAACGTCCATCACTCTCGCCTGGCCATGATCGAGAATGCGGAAGACGACGAGTTTGGTCTTGGAAAAGGAATCAAGTTACGCCCAACGGCAACAGAGCTTGGCTTTGACGACGAGGACGACTTTTTGATCGACGATGATTTGGTCGCAAGCGGATCCGACCTAGAACTGGACAGTGACGAATATGGGAGCGACGTCGACAGCGAAGAGGGAGGTTCTGAAGAGGAATCCGAAAACGAGGAGGACGAATTCACCAAGGAGTTTCTGACAGGCGCCAATGCGATCAAATCAGTTGAAGGTGAGAAGGGGAGAGACAAAGACGGTGTCCCCTATACTTTCCCTTGCCCTCAGACGCATGAGGAACTCGTCCAGGCCTTCCGGGGAGTCGACGTAACGAAGCTTCCCGTGGCTGTTCAGCGCATCAGAGCCCAGTACCAGCCGAAGCTGCAGAGCGGCAACAAGGAAAAGCTGGGCAATTTCTCGCAGGCTTTGATCCGCCACATCCAGTTCCTCGGCAATAACTTCGAACCACACTGGTTTCCAACCCTCGAAAGCCTAGTTCGGCATGCCCATTCACTGGCCAAGACTTTCCCCATCGAGGTGGCCAAGGGGTACCGCACGTGTCTGAAGGAAATGAAAGAGGAGCGGCCTCTGGCTCTCACAGTGGGCGACTTGATTGTTCTGACAGGAATTGGCACAACGTTCCCCACCTCGGACCACTTCCATCAAGTGGTCACTCCCGCCATGCTCTCCATGGGTCGTTTCCTGGGACAAAGGATACCACAGAATCTTGCCGACTACGCCACCGGTGCATATATCTCAATTCTCACGCTCCAATATCAGCAGCTATCCAAGCGCTACGTACCAGAGCTGATCAACTTTTGTCTCAACACACTTTGCGCTCTTAGCCCGGAGGCGCCACGAAACACGCTTGGCCTTTTCCCCATGCACGAGCCCGTGTCGGGCGTCCGGATCAAGGGCGCCGTCCGGACGCCTGTCCGCAAACTCAACTGTGGCGACTGTCAAGCCACCCGCCTCCCCTCCCCTGACTCCGACGACGCGGCCGCACTGAAGGTTGCAATCGTAAGCACTGCTGCCTCTATCCTCAAGGCTGGGGCCGAAACATGGCACAGCCACACCGCTGCCTTCTACGAGACTTTCCAACCCGCCCTCAACGTTGTTGAGCACTTGACTTCCAAGGCAAACAGTAATCATCTCCCTTCAGCCCTTACAGTCCAGCTCCGTGAGCTGAAGGCCTCCGTCTCCCGACTTCTCCAGCTCGCACGTCTGGAGCGTCGCCCCCTGGAACTTCACCACCACAAACCCCTTGCCATTCGAACGGTCGTCCCCAAGTTCGAGGACAGCTTCGACCCTACCAAGCACTACGACCCAGATCGCGAGAGGGCAGAGATTGCCAAGTTGCGTGCCGAGCACAAGCGCGAACGGAAGGGCGCGATGCGCGAGCTGCGGAAAGATGCCGCGTTTATGGCTCGGGAGAATCTACGCGTCAAGAAGGAGAAAGACGCAGCGTACGAGAAGAAGTACAAGCGGTTGGTGGCGGAAATCCAAGGCGAGGAGGGACACGCGGCCAATCTTTACGAAAAGGAGAGAGCGGCTCGCAAGAAGAAGAGGTAAAGCTGGGATTGAGGATGTGTGGTTCGATTCTTGCTCGCTGCCAGCTGAAAGGGCACCAGGTAGACTCCGTAATTGGAAATCGACGCACAGCAATCATGAGAACGGAGCGCATAAGCTCGGAATTCCATTTAATCATACATCGGTCTTTGTTATCGAGCACGCAGTCAGTTCTATCCATGCATTATGTGAACAGTAAGAAACTCCAGCAAACCGCTGGTCGATACCAATTACGCCAACTGCAACTTGTACGTCGCAACCTCAAACGGCCTAAGATCAATCACAAACTTGCCATCCTTGAACACCACCTCTTCGAGCTCGTCCTCCAGTAAGTTTGTCTTGCTAACCTTCGTAACATCCCACGTTGTGGCGACAGTGCCACGAGCCCGACCACCCAAGCTGTCGTAGAGACGCAGAATGACGCTCTGTCCCTTCTTCTTGGGGAGCTCACCACGCGAGACATCCTCATCGTCCTCTCCGCGCTTCACCGTGTCGAGAACAAGCGCCGGGTTGGAGTCCGACGTCAGCTGTACGGGAGGGGTGTCAAGGAGGGCTGCCTTGGCCGCACTGGACGCGAGAGACACGAGCTTGAGGGGGCTGTTGAACTCGTATGCCTTGCGCACCGTCGTGTGGCCAAGCGAACCCTGATGTGGGAGGATGGCCCATCGAATGTGGTGGGTGCCCATGTCCGCGGTGGCATCAGGAGCCTTGGGGCTGCGCAGCAACGACAGACGCATCAGCGAGCCGGTGGTGGCAAAGCCGTACTTGCTATCGTTCAGGATAGATACGCCGTAGCCGTTCTCCGAGAGGTCTGCAAACTTATGCACACAGACCTCGAATTTGGCCATGTCCCAGCTTGTGTTGAAGTGCGTGGGCCGCTTGACGACGCCGAACTGGGTCTCGTAGCTTGCCTCAGTGCTGCGCACATCGACTGGGAATTCGACCTTGAGGAACTTCATCGTCTCGTTCCAGACGACCTTGCTCTCCACCTCAACGTACGATTGCTCGCCATCAACCGCGGCAGAGAGGCTGATGACCGTCTCGATGTGGCTCTTATCACTGATCTTGGCTTCGGTGACAACGCTCACGCGGTGGTTCTTCTCCTCGCGTACCTTTGTCTTGCCAGCTGGAAGTTCCTTGCGGGTCTCAAGATGATAGACTTCGACGTCCCACGCTTGCCAGTAAAGTGGCTTGTCGTCGAAGATGACATACTGGTTAGCCTTCTTTCCCTTGGGAATAACCTCTCTCTCCGCGGACTTGTCGTAGAGCGATGTAACGAGGCCATCCTTGACCTGAACCTTGAGCTGACTATTCTCCAAGACAAAGACGCCATCCGAGAGTTTCTTCAGTGTAACCTCTGGCTTCTCTTCAGAGGTCTTGAACTTTCGCAGTTTCAGGAATGGCCCGTGGCCGCAAGCCACGGCAGCCTCCGTCTCTGAAATGTCAATAAGACCCTTGCGGTGCCAAGGCAACGTGTTCAGCGCGACGCCATCAGCAACGGTAGAAGTCTGCACCTTGGCCACGCCCAAGATCTTTGAAACGTCCTTGAGAATAGCCCCGGCGGTGTCGAAGAGCTTGGCATAGAACTACACAATGTATCAGCCCATGTCCAGGAACAGAGTATTCTTGCAACTTACCTCATCTGACTCATCATATGCCATCCTGATCGAGCTTCCGGGAAGGCAGTCATGAAATTGGCAAAGAAGTACCGACTCCCACATATCATCGAACTCCTTCTTCGGATACTTGTACGACTTATCCTTGATCGAGGCAATCGTCGCAAGCAGCTCGAGATCCCGGAGCACCAATTCCGACTTTCGGTTATTGCGTTTGTTGTTCGCTTGCGTCGTGTATGTTCCACGATGAAGCTCAAAATAGAGCTCTCCATACCACGTCACAAAGGTGTCGGCCTTCAGCTCAAGCCTGTCAAAAAAGTCGTCGACAGAGTTGCCCAAGTGGATTCGAGGGAGGAGACCAACGGTATCGCTGATGCCACGGCAGCGACGAAGCTTCTCAATGTGTTGCCAAGTAGGGCCACCACCGCCATCACCCTTGCCAAACACGAGCAAAGACGTGGCGTCCTGGTCCAGTGATTTGTGTTGCGACATGCTACGTTTGACGTCACCAAAGTGAGCCTCAGCCGTGTACGTTTCCGATGGGGGCATGTGGCATATCACTTGGCTCCCATCGAGAGCGACCCAGTTGAATGTGGTGTGTGGGAACTTGTTAATGTTATTCCAGCTGAGCTTCTGGGTGAGGAAGCGATTCATCCCGGCGAGCCGGCAGAGCTGGGGGAGCTGGGAAGAGTAGCCGAATGTGTCAGGCAACCAGAAGGTCTGGCACCGCTTGCCAAAGTTGCTCTCGAAGAAGCGCTGCCCGTACAGAAACTGGCGAACCAGAGACTCCCCGCTGGGCATATTGGTATCGTGCTCGACCCAGCTGCCACCGATGGGATGGAACCGGCCTTCGGCGACCTTCGTCTTTACCCGCTCAAAAACATAGGGGTAAAGCTCCTTCAACCACTTGTATTGCTGAGCCTGCGAGCAAGCAAAGTTGAGCTCGGGGTAGCGCTCCATCAGATTGCATTGGTTAGACCAAGACCTTGCAGACTTGCGCTTGGTCTCGGCGAACGGCCAGAGCCAACAACTGTCGATGTGACAGTGGCCAATACCCGTGACGACAGCCTCCTTACCGCTATCATAAACCTTGGCCGAGTCCACATTTGGACCAATGTACTGCTGGGCGATCTTCCTGCATTTCTTGAGGGACTCCTTGTTGCCCAGCTCAAAGGCCTCAATGATTTCGTTGCAGGTCTTCAGCGCCTTATGCTGCTCCCAAGAGTCGGCCGGGAACTCCCTCGCGGCATCTCCAATAATCCAGATGTCGATCCACAACTGGCGAGCGTCGGGGTTGACGGCAACGATTTCGGCTCGGTCCAGCCGGAAGTACTTGTTCGAATCGGGAGGCTGAATGAGATCCCCGCCGGGCGCATTGCCAAACATGCCATTGCACGCCATCTCGATGTAGATAACGTGTTCCTCCCCATCGCGGAATGAGTCTGGGAGCACCCACTCGACGCGCTCACCCTGGCCAGTCAAGCCTTGGAGGGGCTTCCCATCCTCAGTCCAGACCATGCCCTCATTATTGGCGTCCCAGTGAAGCTCGAGAAGTCGCTTGTCAAGAAGATCGCTAGGGACCTTCAGGGTAACCTTGAACCAGTGCGTCGACCAGGATGGACCGAACCACTCGCCGACCTTGGTCTTCTTGAACTCATGGGAGACAGCCTCGTCGAACGTGGGCCGGGTCTGGTCAGGGGCATCCCAGACCGCAAGCTGAACGTGGGGCTCGCCAGAGACGACGCGTTCGTTCATCATAGCCAACAAGTTGTTCTTCTCCCATTGTCCCCGGGCGTAGAACTGGCTGATGCGGTCTTTGTATATGTTCGAGATGAGCTGCCCGACAGGCTTTGGCGCGAGGACGGGATACTCGCTCCGCGGCTTCCTTTGCGTGGGAGTTTCGCCTCCCATCTTGAGGGAGGTGCAATCGAAGGGGCCGAGGGCTGGCTAGCTGTGTGCAGAGTGTGAGAAACAGGCGAGCGGGAGCTCCGATAAGCTTCAGAGAGCTGATGAGATTGACGGCGCCCAGCAACAAACAATAGTAGGTAGTTGCAATATGATCCAATTGACGTCCCTGGAACCAGCAGAAGGGGACAAAACCAGCTGCCCGAGATGGAGTTGATATAACACCTGGAAGGGAGGGCAAGGTGAATGTGAGATGAAAGAATGGCGGGGACGGGAAGCTACTTGAAGAAGCGGGTGACCATGATCGGCGGAGCTCAAGCTGTCAGGGCTGAGTGCAGGCACGGTCGGCGGCAGGGATCCCAGGGCGGTCTGTCGCATCGATGCGGGGTAATTCCGGGGATGATGGTCATTCGACCTGCGCCAACGTAACCACTTCCTGGTCAGTCGTCAACTGGGGAAGCACCAAACACATCTGCACACACCTTCCCATCCGAGACACGCATGGATTGCACAAACACAGCGGTCCTCATCCGCACCAATCCGTCCGATATAAGCAGATGAACAATACTATTTATCTGTATAATCAGCATGTGAACTCAAAGATCAGAGTCGAGTTCAAACAAGCTGCAATCGGCTCATGACGACCAGTGACTTAATTCCAGGGATGCCGATTTTCCCTCTGTAGTCCAATAATCTGAGATCCGAAAACAAAACAGCCCCAACGTCCAAAACGCCAAAACATGCTCGCCAAAACAGAGAAAATATCCAGCCATGTCGAGAATCATATCTGTCATCCAACGTTGCCTGCCGTATTCATGATATATTCGAGCTCCTCGTCCGTCGGTTGGTCGAGGTCCCAATGTGCACGCTCTTCGAGTCCGCAACCTCGACCACCTCTTCGACTTCGTCGAGCTCGCCGTCTTCATCGCATTCATCCATGTCCTCACCACCTGCCTGTTCGAAGTTGTCCTGATCCTCTTCTTCTTCCTCCTCCTCTTCCTCACTCTCGCTCTCGCTCTCAGAGTCGCTTTCGTCGAACGACAGCACACCGAGCAATGGAACGTCGATCCGGGCCAGCTGGCTCTTGATCATTCCATCGGCCACGTTGAACAACTGCGTGTCTTTGTCCGGGGTGTTATCATCCCTGTCCATCTCGAATGCTTCCTCTTCCTTGTCCAAGAACCTCTTCTCGTGGCTGCTATCCGGCTTGGGTGACGCCGCTGCTCCTAACGGCACATCCAGGACCCATCTCCGTACCGATTCGCCTTTGGTGATCCTATTCCTAGGGCCAAGCTTGGCCTTTTGCTTCAAGCCTCGCTTGAAAGCTCGCCGTTGCCGCTTGCGACGTCGTGAGATGCGGTCTCGTATATACCATGCTACTATGAGCATCGACGCCTGCATCATCTCCTGGCATTTCTGCCTCTGTGCGTTTGCCCACTGCTGGCATCGCTGCTGCTGAAAGTTGGCGACGGCTTGGCATCGCTGTTGATAGTAGCTCGCGATTCTCGAAGCCATTGCTAGGTATCGGGGGTCTACACTGGGATCTCGAAGGGTGTTGTTGAGGTTCTTTGCGGCTTCGTCTCCACTCAGGGGTGGTACCGACATAGAACTGGGTGTGGGTTGGGCATCGAGCCTCGGCGGCGCCATCTTGCGGGCTTCTTGCGGGGGTCTGGTTCCCGTCGCCTCGTATGCGGCTCGGGCGAAGTCTGATGTCGGGGGTTGCGGTCGAGGAGCAAATGGTGCTTGCATAAAAAGGTGCTGGTCTGGCGGAGGAGTGACCGGCACCTGGGGTTTAAACGACAGCGGCACGGACGTGGCCATCGCGAGGTAGGGGGGTATGACGGTCTTGAGAGCTGCTGGGGTATTTTCCCTCATCTGGGTGTGCGCTCTGTTATAGATGGGATTTGTGTTGTGTTTGGCAGCAGCTTGCTGACAAAATAGGCCGCAGGAGAAGCTTGTTGGTGGTGGTATGTGGTAAGCGATTTGTGATGCGAGGACCAAATAGCGGCTCACAAACTCGAATGGAAAGAGTAACAAAACTCAAAACCAAACCCCGCGCGTGTGGGGGGATGACAAGAGGAGAGCAAAGATATATACCAACGTCGCTCTCTCAAGTGACGCCTTGACCAGGAGCGGGGGGGCGCACGTTGACTGACGGGATGGGCAGCGTCAACAGACGGCGGATACGTGTAGATTGGGTGGGTTCATCAGTACTCGCGCACGCCCGGATGGTGAGAGAGAGATGTACGGAGCGCTTGCCCCCCTCCCCGTCTCGCACTCGCAAGACTGACAGCACATCGTGGGTGGGGACGGCCGAACTTCCAAAAATCATTCCGGGCGGATCCAGGCTGGATGCAAAAGACATCCGGAGACCAGGAGACAAAATCCGCAAGGCCGGGGGTTGGTGGGCGAAGCTGATGAAAATGGTCTGAGCCGAGGTGGGAAGTGTGGGAAAATGGTGGCAGAACTGGCCAAACTTGGGCAGAAATCGGTCGATGCCGACGCACGCGGGAGATGGCCACCAGCGGTGATCGGGCCACCCTTGAATCATGCCAGGCCCTCCCGCGGCGCATGGTGCGGCGTCATTGGCGCCAATCTATTCTGGACGGGCCGCCAGTTTGTAACTTGCAAAACAGCAGTTGCTCCCGCTGTTCTCGCTCCATGCTGAGTTCGCTGAGGTAGGATGAAAATCAAGGTCGCTCGCATCCATCTTTCTTGATGGTTCGGTTAGGCATACTGCGCAAATCCGTTCGCATGTTCTGGCCAGCAACTCGCTTCCCAGCTCCCAGCGCCTCGGCCGTCCGAACCCTTGCGACCAGTTCGCCCCTCGCTCGTGTGTCGGTAATGCGGAGGCCGAATGTTGTCCGCGGCCCCTTTTTGCTATGCCTGACAAAGCCGTGGAAGCCCGGGGCAAAAGATGACATGGGAAACTCCGATTATAGTCGACGCGACGCTGCCAAAAGCCTGAAAATTCCAAATGACGGAGAACACATAAACTGCGACGGGGAACCGGCTGATCGGTGGCCCCATCGTCCGCGGCGCACTTGCTTTCGAGATGAACCACTGCTCAACAACGTCCAGGTTGGTGGGCGGATCTCCCGTAGCAGAACGGGCGTGGCGAGCCCCGATACCTTATGCGCGGCGTGGTGGGAATTTCCAAAATGCCATGGCTTCGATACCCATAAGGCTGATTGCCTGCGGATCAAGCTCCCCTATTACGTATTCTCGAAGAAGACAATCGAGTAAGGCTCTGCCCTAGGGCGCAAAATCAAGCCGTTGGGTTTATAGCGAGGAGATGTCGTCGCTGGAGACTGCAGCCCTGCTGTGATGGTGCAAGCAAGACATCCTCTCCAGCCAACCACAGCCCCCTGTCGGTAGGAAAAACGTTTTGCCCCGTCGCGTCGCGCCAGGTGGTGTGCAACTGGCGATGCCATTCCTCAAATTTCTCGTGATCACGTTATTATCAATCTTGGAATTTCCATCTCAGAACCGGACCGTGTCAGCGCACCCGGACCCAATCCCTACCCCGCGCGGAGGTGTGTGAGGCCATTCCTGATGCTATCGCACTCACCATCAGCTCGGGGGCTTCGGATAGCGTGCTTCGCCGCTACTCGTTACCGGCCGATTCCAGCGAATGCCGCCACCGTCGCCCGGTTTGTTGACCACCATGTAACCACTGCGGCCTGGTCCAGATCCCACCATGGCCACCACCACCACCACCACCACCACCACCACCACCACTACTCCCGTGCCTGCCAGTTTCTGCGGCGGCCCCAGCTGGGCCGATCGCAGACTCGGATTTGCGTGCAAGGCCAAGGTCAAGTCCACACGCGCGGCAAGAAGACCAAGACGACGGTCAAGCTCGACGAGCTTCCCCAGGGCGTGATTCTCGCCGAGCCATTGCCGGTGGAGGAAGATGGTCCCGCTTACCCAACCGTGGTGCTGCAGGCGCGCCAGAACATGCAAAAGTTTGACGGCTGCGTCCTCCTCACCCGTGTCGGCGGCTTTTACGAGCTGTACTTTGAGCACGCCGATGAGTACGGCCCGCTGCTCAACCTCAAGGTAGCGCAAAAGAAGACGGCGGCTGGTCCCGTGCCCATGGTAAATTCCAGCTCCCTGTTCCTTCCGTATATACGCTCGTTATCATGGGCGTTGTAGATGCTCGGTGTCTGATTGTTCCGCGTTTGCCAGGCCGGGTTTCCCTTCTTCCAGCTGGATCGCTTTCTCAAGATCTTGGTCCAGGACCTGAATCGCCATGTAGCGATTGCTGAAGAATTCCCCAATGATGCCTCTCAAAAGGCAAAGTCTGGCGGGCTGCTCCATGACCGACGCGTAGCCCGCATCGTCACCCCTGGGACGCTCATTGACGAGAACTTCATGGACCCGTATGCAAACAACTATGTCATGGCCATCCACCTGCCCCCGGATGTCGGACCAAGGCAATCAGATGTTGAAACTGCAAGGCATGAGCCTGTTGACATCAAGATAGGTCTTGCATGGCTTGATCTCTCCACGGGCTGCTTCTTTACGCAGTCCACCACCATCGCTTCGTTGGGGTCGGCCCTGTCGCGGGTGTCACCACGAGAAATAGTTCTCGACCAGCAGCTAGAGCTCCAGAAGGACCACCCCGTCATGTCGGTTTTGGAAGAGGACCGATTTCTTGTTACCTACTCGCCACAGGCAGAAAGCCAGGGGCTTGAAGGCTGGCGATCGATGTTGGAGTCGGAAATACCCGACGATACGAAGCGACAGTTTACCGACGACGAGGTGCAAGCTGGCAGCCTCTTGTTGCAATATGTCAAGGAACGGCTGCAGGGTCTGAGCATGAAGCTGCAGCCACCACTCAGGCAGGAAAGCTTGCAGATCATGACCATTGACAAGAACAGCATGAGGTCCCTCGAGATCAAGCAGACCATCAGAGACATCGCATTCAGGGGCAGTCTGCTGCATGCTGTTAGGCGTACCGTCACAAAAAGCGGCGCGAGGTTGCTCAGCGAGTGGGTTAGCGCCCCTTCGACGTCCCTCGAGGTTATCGAGTCCAGGCAAGAACTTGTTTCCCGTTTTCTGGTGGATGGGGACCTCCGCGATGCCATCACGGTGCTCCTCCGTCGGAGCCACGACTCCCACCGGCTAGTGCAAAAGTTTGCCCTTAACCGTGGCGATGCAGATGACCTGCTTGCCTTGGCCAGCACCATCAAGGCAACTGAGGCTATCGTCAAACACCTAACAGACACTGCCTCCTCCTCTCGTTCCGCCTCCGAGGCGGATGCGGACCCACCGTCGCGAGACTGCCTTTCCACCATGATCAAGCGTATCAACCTTGACGAGCCCCTTGAGCTTGCACGTCTCATCCGAGACGCCATCGACGAGGAAGGTCTCGTTCAGAAGCACGAGATGGAGGACAGCGAGGCCGGTGAGGTAATGGCTCTCGCCCAAGAGATTGTCAAGGCCCACGGTAACGTCGAAGACACAGTGCTTCTTCCAAAAACTGCTGTAGCGAAGAGTGACAAGAGGAAAGCGAAGCCCACATCCATCAGAGACCACTACGGCGAAGACAGCGAAGTCTGGATTATGAAACCTGGTGCCTCGCCTGCTCTCAAAAAGCTCCACGAAGAGCTCGCTTCTCTGGCCCAAGACAAGACCGAGCTCGCCGAGACCCTCCGCACTCGCCTCAACGCCTCAACCCTCACCCTTCGTTGGACCCCTGGCCTCGGCCACATCTGCCACGTTAAAGGCAAGGATGCCAAATCTTCATCCAACGTCGGAGGCGAGACCGACACTACCCCCATCCGCACCCTCACCTCCAGCCGGAGCACGCGCTCCTTCCACCAACCCGAATGGACCGCCCTCGGCGAGCGCCTCGAAAAAGCCCGCTTCCGCATCCGCGCCGAAGAGCAGCGCGTCTTCAACTCCCTCCGCGAGCGAGTCATCCACTGCCTCGTCAAGCTCCGGCGCAACGCCTCGGTCCTCGACGAGCTCGACATCACCACCTCCTTCGCCCGCCTCGCCTCGGAACAAACCCTGACCCGCCCCATCCTCCGCAACTCCGCCTCCTCCCCTTCCCAGCCCCCCTCCACCCTCATCATCGGCGGCCGCCACCCCACCGTCGAAGGCGGCCTCGCCTCCCAAGGCCGCACCTTCCAACGTAACGACTGCCTCGTCGGCAGCCCCGGCCACGGCCGCGTCTGGCTCGTCACCGGCCCCAACATGGCCGGCAAGTCCACCTTTTTGCGCCAAAACGCCCTCATCACCATCCTCGCCCAAATCGGTTGCTACGTCCCCGCCTCGCACGCCGAGCTCTCCATCGTCGACGCCATCTTTAGCCGCGTGGGCTCCGCCGACAACCTCTACCACAGCCAAAGCACCTTCATGGTCGAAATGCTCGAGACCGCCGCCATCCTGCGCCAGGCGACCCCCCGCTCCTTCGTCATTATGGATGAGGTCGGTCGTGGAACTACCCCCGAGGACGGCACCGCCGTCGCGTTTGCGAGTCTGCACCATTTAGTCCACATCAACAAATGTCGCGTTCTCTTTGCGACACATTTCCACGGCATTGCGGACCTTGTCGCGCAAGAGCGCATGCGCGTGGAAGATGGAGGGCCCGCAGGCGCGGTGGAGATGTACTGCACGGATGTAGAGGAGGACGGTCACGGCGGGTTTGTCTACGTTCACAAGCTACGGAGAGGCATCAATCGGCATAGTCACGCGCTCAAGGTTGCGAGGTTGGCGGGGCTGCCGGAGCAGGCCATCCGGGTTGCGAGGCAGGTGCTGGAGCGTTCCGGGGTGGAGACGTCAACATTGCGAGAACAGAGTAGTGGGCGAGCAGCAGAGGCGGAGAGCGTCGGATAGAGAAGTGAGGACAAGAGTGTAAGAGTCTGTGTCTGAATATTGTATTAGCCTCGATACCCTGGACATATACGAATAGAATATCAAGATGGGAATTGGGTTGTGTCTCATAAACTAGTTGTTTGATGGGTTTTTCCTCAACGATAATCAGGGTTAAAAAGCTCTTTGATTTTTTTCAAATCATCGACATCGCGGGACATGAACTAAATGAGAAAGCACTGACCATTTTGGGAGTGGAGATGTGGTTGTCAGAGAGCAAACCAGCACATTTCCACATGGATACCTTTTTTTCGGAACGTTTGTTGTCCATCGATTGCAGCATGCTTGATCGAGCAGCAAATGGTCTATGTAGGTAAAGATCCGGTAAGCCTTCGCCCAGCCCATCCCAGAGTGCCAGCCCAAAAACACCCTCATGATGTCGTTACATAATTTAGTCGCTGTTGATGTCAGCAGAAATTCTTCATGGGAGGACATTGGGGGTACTAACAAGAGACCGCCGAAGCCCTCATCGTCGGACTCCTCCTTCTCAGACTCCTCCTTAGCCTCAGCCTTGGTCTCGGTGGCAGCGGCAGTCTCGGTGGCAGCCGGAGCGGCGGAGGCATAAGCCTCGGGGTTGGCAATGCGGTCCTTGAGCTCCTCAATCTCGGGCCAGCTGAACTCGGTCTCGATGGCAACAGCCAGAACCTTCTTGTAGCTGTTGACAAGAGAGTGGATGACCGAGGGGAGAGTGGGGAAGTTGAGGGCCAGTGAGATGCAGGCAATGGTGGTGATGGCGGTAGAGAACGCCTTCAGGAGCTGCTCCTCGCTGATATCGAGAACGCTGGGAGGAAAGGTGTTGCCCTGGTCGTACACCTGCGAAACGCCCATACCATAGGTGAAGGGAGAGATGTTAAGCATGTTGAGGAGGGTGGCCTCGGAGGGGCCGACCTTGGCGTTGGCCTCGACGAGCTTGAGATCGGTCGTGATTTCAATGGTACCACGGGCAATCTTGGTGGGGACACCGAGAGCCTGGAAGAACGAGGTCTTGCCGGGTTCCATACCGGTGTTGCCGGCGGGAATCCAGACGTCGCTGGGGGCGACGGCACCAGCACGAGCGGGGGCCGCAACCTTGTTGGCGAGAATCTTGTCACGAATCTCCTTGAGATCGCCGTTGGTGAAGACGAAGCCGACGTTGCCGCGGACGAAGGGCAGGAGGCGCTCGTACTCGGGGGTGTCGACGCAGAAGGTCTTGAGAGCGCGACGAACCTGTGATCGGAAATCAAGCGGTTAGAGGCGTCCCAAAAATTGAGCTCCCGTATAACGGCGCAAATAGCTTACCATGGTGTTCTTTCCCATCAGGACGACACCCTCGCCACGGAGGGACTGTCTGATCTCGTGCATCTGCTGAGACGAGACATTGTCGACGGTGACGATGAAGATGGACTTGTAATCCTCCAACAAGCCCTTCAGCTTGTCGAAGTAGCCGGCCTTGTTCGCTGATTTGCCCCCCATATCTTCTTTTTTACCGAAGGCAGGATGTTTAAGGGCGGGTATATTTTGGTTGTGATGTAGAGAGCAAGATCGGTCTGGCAGAAAAAGCGGCTTCTCCAAGTCGTCGAAATTTCGTGACAATTGCTGCAGCTGTGTGGGGGAGGTTGCGCTCTAGGGCTTGGTGGGGTCAGCCAATCAGATATGTCGATAAGAACACCCTGAGCTCCACTTTAACTTTTTTTGCTGATTGCGGGCTCCGGCCAAGCTGGGCGGGGTGCAAGACTTGGAGATGGATGTGAGTCTGCTGGCCAACAACTAGCATTTGTTGAAAACTGAGAACTGCCCGTGCATGTCATTGGACATCCTAGCAAATATTTGGTAAGTACCCCCTGAGCGTACTAGCCTTGGTTATTTTGAAGATATCTTGAGGATGTAGTACCTGCACCTATTGCCTGCACCCTGATCCTACGTGCATATCATCGTCCATCCAAAAGGGGCCAAAACAAAGGGTCCTCTCCACATACTCAGCAGCTAATTGAAACAACAGTTGACCGTTCTCCTTCATTGCAACTGGGGGATATTCGACACTTGAACCCTGGCCTGAGTGTTCCAGCCCACGGTCCATTTTAGTCTCCAGCCCCTCATCGGCCTGCCGGAAGGCTTCAATATGGTGGTCCCGTATCATCTACTCACGGAGTGCGGAAACGTCCTTTTTGCTGCCAGGGGGAGCGACATCTACTCGTTCACACCCCAGCTACAGCTCATCTCTACCTGGAAATATCCATCAGCTGCACAGAACGGGTCAAGTGACCCTTCTTCCGCACCACAGGCTTCTCCGCTCCCTGAAGAGCCGCCTTCCAAGAGACGGAAAGTCGGATTCAGTCAAGGTGGCAATTTCAGTGAGCATGAGAATGGAAGTGCTCGGTCTCAGGCTCCCGTGATTGAGGGGAGAAAAAACCAAGACCCATCCCACCAAGAACGACCCTTCATCCACGGCCTAACTGCCACGACTGACCACCGCCATGTCGTCGCCATCACCGGGTCCGACAAAACGATCTGGGTCTTTGAGCACGATGGGCAAGGCAACTTGAAGGAGCTCAGTCATAGGCAGGCTTTCCTCTTCTCCACTCTCTCCAGGAACTGAAGTCTAACCCCTACAGGACCATGCCCAAGCGACCTTGCTCCATCGCTATCACTTCTGACAACGAAACCATCCTCTCAGCCGACAAGTTTGGCGATGTTTACAGTATTCCACTTATCCCATCGCCTTCAGACACTGCCACTCCGGCTCCTAAATCGCGAAGTGCTACCCCTTCCACACTTCAAGCCTTCAAACCACAGGCCAACGAATTCACGGTACACACCAAGCGCAACCTCAAAGCGTTGGAGAACCAGAAGCTGGGCCTCAAGATCAAGGCGGCGGACAAGCCCGCAGAGCTTGCATTTGAGCACACACTCCTACTTGGTCACGTTTCCATGCTCACTGCAGTGGCTGTCGGCACCCATCCTACCACTCGCCGCTCATACATCCTCACCGCCGATCGCGACGAGCACATCCGTGTATCAAGAGGCGAACACTCCCAAGCCCATATTATCGACGCATTCTGCCTCGGCCACGAAGACTTCGTCAGCCGGTTGTGCATTCCGCCACTCTCGCCCGAGATTCTCGTCTCTGGTGGCGGCGACGACGACATCTTCGTGTGGAACTGGGCCGCGGGCCGTCTCCTCGCCCGAACCAGCGTCCTCGAGCAGGTGCAAAAAGTTACTCCTGACGCAACCAAAGTTGCAGTCAGCCGGCTGTTTGCCTATTCCGAAGAATGCGGCGCGACCACCATTTTCGTCATCTGCGAACGGTAAGAAGTCAACTCAGTACCGTTCCGCCAGTCGTCGTAAGCTAACATCTTGCAGCGTCCCCGCCGTCTTCGGCTACAAGCTTTCAGCAAACCAGCTGCAACACATCATCACTATTCCGACGGCTGGAAACCCCCTAGACATTGCGACTCTCCACCGCGAAGCTAGCCAATCTCCGGATCTCATTCTCGCGATCGACCCGCAGGTCTCAGCTGAGGGGACAGCTGGCGCATCGTTGGTGGTCTTGACCAAAGATGCAACCGGACAATCGTGGAGTTCGACCTGTGAAAAGGAAGCATTGTTTGTGGAGGGCGAGAACATCAAACTAGAGGAGCTGCAGAAGATCCTGTATTCAACAGAGAATCTGCGCAAGACCTCTGACTTTGAATAGACTAGCGAGTGCGAGGAAAATGAATTATACCTACTAGTAGACTATGATGATGATAAATTCTTTGCATAATTCCCGTTCTTCTTTGTAGACGCCGTACTCTGCATCTTCAATTCCGGTAAGCAAGTGCTGCATCTGGCATCACACGTGCAGCCACATGTGGTGTTGGAACGTCCCCTGAGCCGTACGACAAGCTCCTTCTCACGAAATGACGCCGTGACGACGAGTGGCGCGGCCGACTAGTAGACTATATCCACATATGTTGTTAGGTGCCACCAGTGTCAAGTTTCATGTTCGCAGAGATGCACCAAATATAGACTCGATGATAACTGCGAGCCATGATAGTCTTCCTTGACACCACTAAGGGACTTGCTGGCACTGTACAGCGGCTGGGAGCAACCAAAGTAGCGTGGCCTTTGACTTGGGTGTCCAGCACCTCCGGATGGTGACGGTGGTCGCAGAATTTACTTGCCAGCGCGAGAACCGTCCACCATGATATACCAAGCAACGATAGAAAAAGAATGTCGTCACAATTACAGAGCAGCCGCACCAAAAGCTCAGGGCAGACCCAAATGCTAGTAATCATTCCGCTAGAGAGAAATTCGGGCATACAGCAAACCTCTACCATCCGCGAGAAAGCCAGATGTCAGATGCCTCTCTATCCTTATAACGCCCTTCCGAAGTTCGATGAGCCATCATCGAACTGGAAACAATACCCAGACGACCGGTCAAATGCATGCACGTTTCTCTACTGCCAACCTTTCCCTGTGCCTGAGGGTATTAACCACCAGCCCGTCCTCCCTTCCTCACCTCGCGTCTCTCATTACTCATCAGCCGTGAGACCTCGGCGACAATCATATGCTGCCGTGACGGCGGCGACGCGTCCGCCGGATTACCGCTTGGCCGCAACTGTGTCTACCGGCACACCCTCGGTGTGCCTCAAGCCGTTGATCCTGACCGGCTGACGGGCCGGATCCACAGATAAGTTGAATGGCTCTTCAGGCAGTTACGCAGTTTTACTGCGAGGCGCACTGCACACGCTCGCCCTGGGGCTCGTCATCCTCATCCATAGCGTCGCCTCCGAACCCCTTGGAAGAATCGCCCTCAACATCCTCCAGATCCGCCGGATCGGTGGTAGCATCGGTAGGAGGGACGTTGACCACAGCTGGTGCCGGCAGAATCTTGCGGAGCGCATCAAATGCAGCAGGATCTTGTGTCCAGTTCTTCTCGGGAAATTTGACGGTAAACTGGATGTACATGTTGCCAAAGTCGTGATGGCGGTAGGACGGCATGCCTTGTCCCCGAATCATCTTGACGGTGTCTGGTTTGGGCTGTCAGCAACTGATCACTTCGCATCTGCATTAGGTGGGCAGTTGTAGCACTTACTATGCCCGATGGCCTCTCCTGGAAGAATGTCTACTGCCAGCCATCTCTCATCGAGATGCTCAATATAGATGGTACCGCCAGCAAGGGCGGTGACAAGCTCGATCTCCGCATGGTAGAGGAGGTCGTCGTCGCGACGGGTGAATCGAGCGTGCGGTTTCTGTTCAATCTGGAAGACGACGTCGCCCGCAACGATACCGGGAGCCTGGTCTCCCTCGCCACGGAACTCGACCTTGGTACCGCTCTTGACACCACGATCAACATGAACATGAAGGACCTTGCGATCGACAACAGTCTTCTTGCCCAAGCACTGTTTGCAGCGGTCCTTATCCTTGAAGATTTCTCCCTCGCCGTTGCAGTCGGGGCAGACTGTCTGGAACCGCTGGATCATGGGACCCATCTGTCGCATCATTGTCTTCATGCCATGGCCGTCGCAGCCCGCGCACCTCCGGACAGAACCCTCCTTGCCACCGCGACCCTCGCACTTGGGGCAGATGATTGAGCGTTGAAGCGCAAGCTTAGAGACCTTTCCTCG
Source organism: Podospora aff. communis PSN243 (assembly GCA_033296975.1). Taxonomy (NCBI): domain Eukaryota; kingdom Fungi; phylum Ascomycota; class Sordariomycetes; order Sordariales; family Podosporaceae; genus Podospora; species Podospora aff. communis PSN243. The sequence continues at coordinate 386,661 of MU865949.1, read as the reverse complement.
GTAGATGTCTTCGAGAGAGACGTTGTGAGTGTGAAAGATCGTCTTCGCCTTTTGAGGTCCACGCTGATGGTTCATGCCGCCGAACATGCCACCAAGACCGCCGCCGAAGCTACCGCCACCGAAGAACTGAGCAAAGAGGTCCTCCGCAGCCATGCCGCCGCCACCAGCACCACCTTCGAGACCCGCCTCGCCATACTGGTCGTAGACCTGGCGCTTCTGCGGGTCTGAGAGAATCTCATAGGCATGAGAGATCTCCTTGAACTTTTCTTCTGCAGCGGGGTTGTGTGCGTTCTTATCTAGAAAAGGACGTCAACACCGAGCCAGGACGGTAAGACATGCGCAAATCTTACCAGGGTGATACTTGAGCGCATTCTGCTTGTACGCCTTCTTCAACTCTTGTTCTGTCGCCGAGGGCGAGATCTATTGTGCTTGTTAGACTGTGTGGAAGAAGTTTCTGTACGAAGAGCTCCTTACGCCCAGGGTGTCGTAGAGTTTAGTCTCTTTGACCATGGTGCTGCTCTGATCTGTCCTGCGAGGGGAATGTGTATCGAGCGGGGCGGACGTCAAGGCCGTGATCGGTTTGGTGAGGCCGATTAGCGGATCGCGGGGAAATCCTTGGTGGATGCGGTTGACCTTGGGAGAGTGTGTCAGTAGGAAGGACTGGAGGGGAAAGACGCAACACAAATATTGCGAATTGAGGAAGCCAAAGGCGCCTGGGTTGCTTTGGAGGCAGCCGGGCCCCGAGGCTGCAAAGGCCGACAGGCGTTCACAGGACTGCGGGTAAAACTTACCGAGAAGGACAAGGCGACGATCGCGAACTGGTTGCCAGTAGAATAGAGGAGTATGCACAGGCTGGCTCCAAGTGGTTGAGGCTCGAGTCCGTCAGGGCTTGAACAAGAATCCCAGAGATTATCTGCCCGAGTTCAAATACTCAAGTGGGCAACAACGTAAATAGAAAGCTTACAAAAATGCAAGTGCGGAACGGGTCACTGGGTGGGAGGAGGCTGAAATCTCGCCTTCCCTCCTCCACCTAGGCGATCAGCCCCTCCGATCCATGGAAGCTCGTCGAAAACTCTGGAGTGTACCTAGCTAGGAGTGTGGGGCTGATGGTGTTAGTGGGGAACCGACCCTCTGGGCCTGACCCGCCGATTCAGCGGCAAAATTTCCTCCGGACAAGGGATTCCCCACATTGACTCAAAGTCCTTTAGTAACACTGCAAAGGGTGGTGGTTGCCTTCTGGCCCCTGCATCCGCCATGGAATCGCGCTTTGCAAACCCCTTGGCAGTCGCAATACGGAGTACTGTATTTGACTCGCAGTATTACTCTGCACGCCTTCAGAGCTTCATCCGCGGCCTCGCGCTTCTTACACGACAACATAGCCATATGTTTCAACAGGCAAGGTCTTTACGCGGCTAAAATAAGCCTCTACGAATTGACACAGGTCTTTACTTGATCGATAGAGGCCCTGAAAGATCCTTGATAAGGCCTCTGACACGACCTTCGAGGCGTGCGCGGGGCAAGAGTAAAGGCCAGTATTGCGAGCCAATACGGTACGGATACATTGTGGATCTCCAACCGTCGCAAGTTGCACACCTAGACGAATTTTCCCATTTCCCGCCAAATGCCGAGCTAAAATAAAGTTGTAGCACATCGAAGGGTCAAGATTTTGCCAGTCGCAACGATTCTATCTCTCCTGATAAACTTCCAATCACACCGAGGACAAAAAGCTTGTCGAATTTGTCTTTTACAAGCTCACCATCCTCACCATTGCTCGTCCGGTTCAACACATTCGCCCAGACGCGATTTCGTCCAGTGTCCGGACACCAGCCCGCCACCTAGCGCATCGGTATCTGTTCTGGCGCGTGAGGACAGCGGATCTGAAGAATCCTGATTGAACAAACAGGTCACCGGGAGCCAATTGCTTTGGTAGTCTATTGTACTTCCCTTGCCAAATTCCATTGTTCCCTTTGCCGCTTCCTGTTTGCAGCCTCCAGAGTCCTTCCATCCGTGGTGACGTGTGATCCTCGCACCCAGCTCAGTGTCCGTCCAGAGCTTGATAGACAGACCATCAATATTCCCATCAGATATCCCCGACTCCGGGTCGTGACAAAGATGTCTAATCGACAACTTTCGCGTGTGGTGTTCGTGGGGAACATCCCCTATGGTGAGGGCAACCCGCATCCTCGGCGGGCCATATATCGCTGACATGGCGGCTTCTCGCAGGATTGACCGAGGAGCAGATTACTGAAATCTTCAGTGCTGCCGGACGAGTGATCAACTTTCGCCTTGTTTACGACCGCGAGACAGGCAGGCCAAAGGGCTTCGGCTTCGCAGAATTTCCCGACTACGGTTCGTCCCTACCACATGCTTCTACGACCACCTCGAGCGGTTCCTAACAAACACGCGTCGCATTTCACAGATTCTGCTGCCTCTGCGGTTCGAAACTTGGACGACTACGAGATCATGGGGCGAAAATTGAGGGTCGATTTCAGCAATGAGACTGTCGGGGACGAGGACGGCCGTGAGCGGAATCAGGCAGTAGGCGCATACCTCCCCTCCTTCGAGGCGAGAACAATTGTTGACAGAGGACGTATCCAGGCCGCTAGCTCAAGCAACCCCGTGTCAAGCTACAGCCAACCCGCAAACGGCACCGCGAATCAAGGAGCCATGCCTCCGTCAGGCCCGTCTCTCCCTCCCCTCCCGCAAGGCAAAGACCTACCTGCAGGCATGACCTGCACCGATTCCATCTCGCGCACTCTCAACACCCTGCCTCCCGCTCAGCTCTTGGACACCCTCCAGCAGGTCCAGCAGTTCGCAACCCAGGACCCAGCGCGCCTGACTGAGCTCTTCAACCAGTCCCCGCAGCTCACCTACGCCATATTCCAAGCAATGCTCCTCATGGGCCTTGTCTCCCCCGACGCCATCAACTCCGTCCTTGACAACCCCGGCGCGCCACTTCCCGCGCCTACCGGCGGTGCCCCTCCCTATGGTTACCCTGGCGCAACAGGTACTCCCCCAGTCCCCGTTGGATCCGGCTATGGCGCTCCTCCTGTGGTGCCCAGTCCCGTCCCGGCAGCTGCCCCGCTGGCTCCTGCTCCCGCAGGCCAAGATCCAGAAGCTCTGATGCGGGCGGTTATGGAGCTTCCGCAAGAGACGATCGATCAGCTGCCCGAGGCCGAGCGCCAGCAGATAATGGCTCTGCGCGCTAGCTTCGGCATGGGTCAGCGGCATTGAAACCCCTCGCATCCTTAATCCAACAGCTCACTCGCCCTGGCTTTGGGCCAATTCCGGATGGGATCCGTGATGGCTCATAGGCAACGATCTGGAGAAAAGCACAGGTCTCCATATGGAGGTGCTGATCAGCGTTGAAACTACGTCTAGCGAGGTGGACCTGCAGTCTTCCAAAAGACTGATGCGGAGAGGAGCCTGAAAGACCGCAGAGTGCAAGTCTTCTCCACAACATCTTTCTGGGCGTCTATCGACCCGGCGAAGGTCTCGGAAAGCGGGGAGAACAGTGTAGGTAGAGGGCATATTGTTAAAGCAGAAAGCTACCCTATTCAGGAGTATTGCGGGCTTTTTCCAATTGGCGTTCCGGTTCCATTCGATATTTAGTGGTGATCAGGGGAAGGTCTTGTACGACGAGGACCTCACTCAGCGCAGGCCCTCGAGGGAACGCTTGCCCAGTTAGCAGTCGGACCAGCTCAATAGAGCATTCATCTAATTCCAACAATGTGACTCCTGTTGGTGCAAAATGATGGTGTCTACGAGGTAAAATTGATATGTGTATGATCTGCTGGTAGTGTCTAATTCGTAGGCATAAACAAGATCCTTTCCAAAGCATGGTGTAAAACCCTCCGCGAGTTCCGAAACTCCATTCCTTGTAGAATTCAATCGCTGACCACCCAATTCCGAACATTTAATATGCGTACAAAAGAGGTTACACGCCGCACGCTGTCTGCTCCCCGACGGCGCACCTTCTCTATACAATCCTATAGACGCGCTTTGCTATCAGATAGCAAGCTAAGCCAAAGAATAGCAGCCCTGCTGTAATGGCCCAGAACCACGTTAGACTGCCCTCCCACTCCTGTCCAGGAACCCAGACGTTCATGCCCCAAAGGCCGGTAATGATATTCATAGGAAGAACAATAGTTCCGAGAACAGTGAGCTTGCCCAGCACGTCAGCTGTTTGCTCTTGCCGCTCGTTCATCCGGATGTTGATCTGGGCGAGATAGTTAGCATGCGAACGAGCCAGGATCCTAGTCACAAGCTGTTAGCGAATCCATCCTAATCCTTAATGCCAGGAATGGCTCACTTCTCGTAGTGACTCAGGTTCGACGTCATGGTCACAATGTGATCTTGGATATCGCCCAGATACAACCCAATCTCGGATCGCGGCGCAACCTCCCAGTGTTCGTTGCATCGCTTTGCAAACCCCTTGATGACGTCGGCCTTGTTGCCCAGCAGCCGATACAAGGACATCACCCGCTTGCGGCAGTCACCGACACGCCTGAGCATGTCACGCCCAGCATCGGCCGACGAGGTTTCTCCAGCGTCGGACTTCTCGCCTTTCTTGTCCCTCTCCGAAGCATCCGCAGACGAATGGAGTTGGAGAATGGCATCGTCAATATCGTCGACCTCATCCTCGATGTTCTGAATCAGTGGACCGAAAACGTCTGTGATATCGTCTATGATGGCGTAGGAAATCCAGTCCGAGGATAGAATCAAGTAATCACGGAGCTGCCGAATCCGTCGTCGCACGTTCGCCGGGTGAGGCGTGACGGAAAAGTGGAAGCTCAGCACTCCTTCCCGGAAGACAACGACGTACATGTTCACTGGCTCGAGGAAGTTCTCACTTGATTGGTCCTGGTCAAAAGTCCGGTAGTTGACGAAGTAGTAGTGGCGGAAAAGCTCAACCTTCTCCCGTTGCTCTTGGACCATGATATCTTCAGCAGTTAGTGGGTGTATTCCAAACGCCTTGGATAACACCTTCATCTCAGCCTCAGTTGGACTCAAGATATCCAGCCACCATACCGGTCGGTCACCATACTTTGGTGGTTTGGCTGTTTTCGTCGTTTGGGGTGACTTAACCGCGGGCTCGGGGGACTTCCCATCCCTCGGTGTCCGTTCACCAGAGTCCTGCTTTGAGGTTGTTGATGGAGCCCCAACATCCCCGCTGGAAGATCGGCCATGAGCCGGCTCTCTTCGGGCGTCAAAGTAACTCTGGGTTGTCGTAGCGAGCGAAGGCTGTCGACTGGGGATATGGGGATCTCCATTCTGACCCGTCAGCACCTGTTGCAAGCTCACATGGTGGTCTTCATCCTCCAACTCATCGTCGGAAGAGTCCGAGAGCAGAGGCGGGTCCGGAATGAAGAGCTCCTTGAATGTGCTACCAGGCTGGACCAGCTCCGAAATGGTTTGGCTGTGGATCGTGCTCTGGAATTCTTCGTTGAAATAGGTGAACCGGTACGGCGCCTCTTCCTCAACCTGGAACCAACCCCGATGCACAGGTCTGAGTCTTCCGTTGATCAGCTGAGGTTCGGTGATTTTCTTTGCCCTTCGCTCTTCACTCCGGCCTTCTTTCTCAAATCGACTCCATTCGTCCAAGACCGCAAGATCAGGCCACTTCCCACGGCGCCTCCTTGCCCGCATCCTCGCTGTCGTGGAATCCCGCATCCCCATCTCATGGTCGTGGTCGTGGTCATCATCGACGATGTCCGACAAGCCCTCCTGCGGAAAGCATACATCGGTTTCAGGGTCTAGGACAATGGTGTGACGTCGTTCCAAGGAGGGAGGAAAGCCAGAGCCTACTCTACCTTCGCCGTCGTCGCCTACCCTCATTGGCGACCGAGAACCACTGTCAAGGTCGTCCCGCAGCATCATATCGCCGAAGCTCATATCCATCCTATCGGAAGCTCGAAGTGGCGGCGTGCCAGGGACGGACGGAGGATAGTTGACATTGTATCCCTCGGCCGAGCCGGGTTTGAATGTATTGGGGAATCTTCGCCGGCTGCTCGCCCGACTTGACCTCCGACTTGTCGGCCCAGACTTCTTGGGACCTTCGTTGGACCCATAACCAGCAAACGTCTCGGCTCTTTGGAATATCGAGCTAGAGAGGAGGGGAGCCTGTTCATCCCCCGATCCATCGTTATTATTGTCTACCCCGGTTGCGGCCCTTAGCCTGCTACCAACTTGCGGCGTGAACTGCGGTTGGAAGGATGTGCTTCCCGTCATCATTGATGGCCTCCTCGGCCGTAAGAACGGCTGCTGCTCCCTGTGTAAAGGCTGCTTAACATCCAAGCGCATTATGTTGTCCGGCTGATTGAAACCTACCTGTGGTCTAGCAACGCTTCGCTATCGATGCTGGTGTTGCTGAGATTGTGACTAGGTCTTGAGTAGAAGCCTTCGCTTGCCTCCTCGAGCCCTTCAGAGGCCAGGCCGTCCTGCGCAATATCGTCCGGGGGCGCCGCAAACGACTTCCTCCTCGACTTCTTCTTCTTGCCTGCCCTGTGGTTCTTCCTCCTCTTAGTCGGATGACCAAGAGTAGGTTGCGATCTTGTAGCGGCCCCAGCGCCTGTCAAGGGTCCTGGATGCGGCGAGTCTTGCGATCCATCCATGGCTTCTTTTCACTGTGGTGGTCGTGAGAGGATATTCCGGTGGAGTCGCCAAGGCTGCAGAGGCTCCGCGTGAGCCTTAAGCGGGAGGTGCACGACGTCGCTGGGTGAGAGGTGGGCAGGCTTCTGCAAGCATAGGAATTGGTCCCGCGCTTCGGAAGCGGCGTCGACGTGGTATCATGAAGCCAGGGGAATGGCCGTGCGAGAGACGAAGGAATTGGTGACCAGTCGATGCTCCCAAGGCGATGAGGCTGGCACAATGACGTGAGTCCTTTGTCGCTAGAACCAAAGGCTGCCTCAATGCAAGGGCGACAGGGGTGTCTCGTAGGCGCGCGACACGTGTGGGAGAGCTATAGGTACCTAGTTCCGGCACGTACTTATCCCAGAGGATTGGGGTGTTGTCGCGTGGGTGTTAATGATACAAAAGCGGTCCAGCCAGCCGTGGGCAATAGGAAAAGGACCTGAAAACTTTTTCGCCGTTGTCTACTACCTTAGTTCTAGTGAATTGGTCAGTTACCGGCCGACTAAGGGTTTTGACAAGATCGATTCGGTGATGTCAGCGGGCCGCCTGGTGCGCAGAAGCTTTTGGTTTCCCTGGCTGCTCATTGGGCGGCCTTCAGAAACCTATGGGGACTCGACAGCTGGCAACGGCCTGCGGCGCGCCACTATCAGGTAGTCGAGCCTTCCCCGCCATGACGAAGAAACCCTGTCTGGATCTCCTGTCAGACCCCTCACCACCACCTTTTCAGGCTCAAGTCTTCTGAGGGGAGTCGGGACAACAATCAACAATCGGCAGCCAAGTTCAACTCAACTGCAAAATTTTTTTTTTTTTTTTTTTTTTGAATACCCGTATTTCAAGCTTATAATCCGAACCAAACTCTGCGACCAGCCTCGATCCGAGCCGAAAACGGCAAACGCCGCTCCTCAACCTCCACACCCTCCTCACAAGTCATCGATCGGTACTAACGGAGCAAATACCCGAGGTGTAAACCCCAACGGCGGGGTCTTGGAACGGGGCCACCCGACCCGATTGTAGCACGAGAATGAGATGATTCCGACCCGAGAGGAAGCTCGCTTTCTCCATACGGAACACCCATCCGCGTAGATCTGGCACAATGCAGTAGAGAGGTAGGTGCGTAAGTACCCATAGCTTAGCTGAGTGATGGATTGCATATCCCCCTTTCCATACCTACTCCGCCCCATATAAGACGTGGGCTCTCCTGAGTCCCTCGTGAGGGGTCAAACACCTCCCCTATCACCCCCGATTTCAGTCTTGCCAACCCCCCTGAACAATTATCATGGCCGATTTCCCCAAGCTCATCCCCGCTTTCACGGCTCGGGTCCCCACCGATCCAGGGAAGCCCGTAGGGCCCATCGCCAAGAGCGGTGCTCTCATCCACATCGCCATCCAAGCTGGAGGCTCCGTCAAGTCGGAGCCGGACTACCCGATAAAGCTCGACGCCAAGTTTGTTCACGGCGCCGACTACATCAAGATCGACCCTGACAACAAGCACGCTCGTCTTGAAGTCCAGAGCCTTCTTCGGGATGAGATCACAGGCGGGTTAGTCCGCTTCAACTACACGGGCACAGTCTCCTTGGCAGGGGGTATGGGAAAGGTTCTCCGTGGGGAAGCCGATGCTGCGACCACGGGTTTTGGTGACGGTTGTGAGTGAACTCCCTAGCAAGACACCAGAACTCAGGTTCTTACTCTTCAGTCACTTACCCCGTCTTTGAGGGATCTAGCCACCCGTCACTGGCAGCCTTGGAGGGAAAGACATATGTTGGAAGCGGACGGTTCGTGCTGGAGTCGGGACAGCCGTAAGTGGGGCATTTCCATGATTGTGATCATCCGTTAACATTCTCCAGTGTGATCGTCGAGTACAAGATCAGCGAGGTTTCTGCGTGATAGGTTCGACCGGAACCTCTTGTGCAAACGCGATGCTATGTCCCATTGAAGTGCTCATCTAGCTCAAAATATTTGCAGCCACTGCCTTACTGCTTCGCGGTTTCTAGTTGGGCGAGGCCAATGGGTATATTATCCGCTCGTGTTCGATACTCCAACACACCGCACCTCTCTGACCTCGAGTCTTTTGTGTGAAATGCAGTCCCTCGTAGCCCAATGAACCAAGACCGTCTAGTCTGTTCCATCCTCCGTAACGTGCCGCCGAAACTTGAGATCCGAATGCATCATGCCCGATTGCTCAACCGGAATCAACGCAATCTGGTCGTCCCTCATCTCAACTGGCCGGTGGGCCACCCGCTTTCTGCACAAGTAGCTGTCCGACTTGAAGGTTTGCGGTTTCGAAAGCCTTGGATCCCGGAGGAAAAGTCCCTAGCGCAGCCCAGAGATCGATCAAGGGCTGCATCGGCTCCAGATCCGCCTTCTTGAGGAGGTTGAGTGTGGTGGCCGTGAGAACGAAATGGCTGAAACAGCTGTTCATGGACTTCTCGAGGTTCAAGCTGAACATATCCTCAAAGTGGGACCAATACAAGTGTGCGTAAACTCGAAACATTTGTCGAAAGATGGTCTGGCAGATTTCCATGAAATTCTGAGGGAAGCCGCTTCGTTTACCAACCCAGTCCGGTCCAGTCTCGGAAACAGGTGTGGTGAAGGCGGGATTTTCGGCGTACGAGACACCGCCAGCATCGGTAGGGAAGATGGCAGGATCGTCTATCTTGCCGGAGATATAACGCTGGACCAGGGTCAAATACTCGTAAGCTGCAATCTCTACTGGTTGCAGTCGGGAGTTCAGCCAGGTGAAGGAGTGGTTGCTGAGCTAAGGTTAGCCGTCAAAAACAACGGAGCCACGCGCGGGAGGAGAATACTCACGCGCCTGCTGACATCTTGGGGCACTTCCGGGAATTGCAAATCGAGGTGCCATCCTCTTCTTTATCGTGCACTAGACGAATGAAGGTGATCTGCATTCTCCAGTGGTCCACAACTACACCGTGTCAGGCCCGAGTCTGTAAGGGTTGTCACTGCTGTCAAACATACCTTGGTGTGCGATCCACTCTCCCATTTCCACCGTCTTTGGCTTTGCGCTGAGGGTCAAAAAGTTGCCCCTGACAATATGCTTGGCGTAGTTTGCGTTGAGCCACATGGGTTTCACCGCGGGCAAGTGGTAAGACGCCAGGATGTCCTCCGCAGAGGGTATCATGCCGCTGGATTGGTCCATCCCGATGGTTTCAGCGAGCGATGGTGAGTTAGGAAGAGGGGGCAGCGACACCGAGAGGTTTGTTGACGACTGACTGCCCTCGGCCTGACCAAGCTGCTGCGGTTGTTGCTGGGGCGGGGGTGGACCCGGCTGTTGCTGCTCGTTTGGGCCTGGGGAGTTGGGACTGCGTTGACCTCTGAAACGAGCGCTGCGCCATTGCGTTAGCCGTGAGTTCTGCAAGCATGATCCATCGGCGGGCGTGCGGTGGCAAGGTGGCGGGCAACAGGAAGCGCTGGCTGTCAAATCCACTTTGATCAACGAGAACGGAAGACACTCGACCTGTTTCCTGTGAGGCCGGGCAGGACATGATAGTGACCCCGGGCCAACTGGGCACCGGTGATCATTGACTGCGGAGATCACGTCACCGGGTTTCCTCCAAAAGACCAGGGCCAATCTTATTCCTGACCTTTGGACGTACTCCGTCTAGCGGCGGGGTAGGCGGACAGATGGCAAGGCAGCACCAAATGAGCATCCGCCAGGACTTGCAAAGGATAAACAAGAACAACACTGTTGAATGGCGTTCGTGTTTTTGGGCCGCAACCGGGCTTGACGCAAGGGAATGGGCAGTGACAAGGCCGGCTGCGGGTTATCGCAAAACCACGTTGTGTGTGCAGGGGATCCGACCTCCGGACGTGCCCAAATGCCGGTCTGAAGCACTACACTCTGCAAGCCCCCCGCAACTCTGCCGCGTGCGTAGCCGTGAGCCGTCGCGGACAATGGTGAATACACAAAATGAAAACGATTCTCCTGAATAGTGTGTGGGACACGTTTGGTTTACAGGTACGAGCGAGTTACTCACATTCCAGAGAAGAGGTTGGACATGGTCGAAGCACCACCCTCAAGTAAGGTTCGGGATGCGCTGATGGAGGGGTCGCCGAAACAATAGACAGCGGTGAGGGGGACGATTCTAGCAAGAGGATAGCCCCTCACGGCAGGAAAAAAGGCAGAACAAGACCGGCCGTCTTCTGAATGGCCGTGTGTCAACAATCGGTGTAGATTGCGTAGTCCATTGTTGTTTGTGTCAGAATCTAGGCGATCAGGTTGCTATTTCAAGGCCCCAAGCGCTCAGGGACTCGAAATAGGAGGGGCAGACGTCCCCCAGGGCAAGCCACACTTCCTTATCGTTATCTCTGCGCCACACCAATTCTCCCAAAAGTGGCTTGCGCGAACATCGCGACTCCGCGAACAAAGTACACCAGCTTCTTTCACAACTATCCAACCTAACACAATCCTCCGACCAATTTTTTATCCTTCGTGAGCCAGATCCTCCGGCACATCACAGCAGCTTTCTAGATCACCAGTTCAATCATCTTCGTCAAAATGACCGATTCAGAGGAGCCTGTCGATGCCGTTGACGACCTCGGCGATGACCTTTTTGGTGATGCCGACGGCGGCGACGCGATTTCTGAGATTGAGAACGGCCTGAGCGACCGAGAGCTGGCATCTGACGCAGAGGACGACGCGCGCCGACGAGAGACGAGGCGCGACACCGAAGAGCCGACAGAATACAAGGAGAAGCTTGTTGGGGAGGTTCCCCTGTATCGCCATCGCATTCCCAAGTCCAACGAAGGCGGGGTAGGTCACTTATTGCATGTGTACCTCGAAATTGGTTCAATCGTTGATGTTGTCCCAGCTATGTTCTCTAAAGGTCCCTGATTTCCTGAAGCTGAACCCGGTCGAATACAAAGCCGACAGCTGGGAACCAAGCAGCTGGGACCTCCACAATTCCAAGTCCGATAATCCAGTTCCCGTTGTCATGTCACGCCGCAATGCGAAGACCGGCCAGCTACAGAGCAATGCGAATGTCTACAGGTGGAGTGATGGATCGGTCACATTGGCGGTTGGTGACGAGCACTTCGAGATTCAGACCAAGTCGCTCGCCTCGAAACCTGGAAAGCCGTACCAAGAAGTTCAAGATGCGCATTACTATGCCGCGGCGGCCCATCTCACAACAAACTCTCTATTGATTGTCGGTCATTTCACGGAGCAGTACTCGATCCGGCCCAACAAGGAGATTCAAGACCACGCACTCGAGCGGCTCAAGGCGAACTTGGCCGAGGGAAAGAAGGAGCGCGGCGATATGATTATTGCGGTTACGAACGAGGATCCCACACTCCAGCAGAAGCAGGCCGAATTAGCCGAGAAGGAGCGCCTAAAGCTCCAGCGACGCCGCGAGACGGCTGCGGCGCGTGCTGCGGATGGTGCTGGCGCAAGATATAAGGGCGGCGCTCTCTCCATTGGCGACCTCGAAGGTCGCCGTGCAGCACCCGGCGGTCGGAAGCGCGGAGCTCCCGGTGGGCCAAAGAAGAAGCATCGCCGCCCAGAGTACGACTCGGACGACGATCTTCCCAGCGGCGCGCGTAGGCCGGACAACTACGATATGGATGATGGTTTTCTTGTCGACAGCGACGAGGAGAGCGAGGAAGTTGAAGATGATGAGGAGGAGGAACTTCTGGATGACGATGAAGACGAGGCACCGCGGTCGAAGAAGCGAAGGACCGCTGGAAACGATGAGGATGAGGATGCGGAGGCAGATATGGATGATGACGACGCCCCTGCTCCTGTCCGCCGTAGACGGCAAATCATCGATGATGATGATGAGGAGTAAAGTTGGGAAACCCAAGAATATTGGGATTGTATCATTTAGCGGGATGGGCATCGGGTACTGTCCAGGCGAACCTAGGAAGGTAATGGGGGTAAATAAAATCAGCGTCTTGCGATGTTTCCTGAGCTGAGGCCTTCAACACATGGGTACGCCCTCAGACGTCCCTCAGACGTCACTGTGCTCGCCTTCGACGATGGAATCTACCGTTGCGCCTTCGCTTACTGGAACCCGGAGTTTTCCGTGCTAGCATCAGTAATAATTCGGGGTGCCGGTTCGGTAGTCCCCTGATGTCCCTGGAAACGCCCCGACTAGTTCGGCGAGGGTCTCTTCGTCGGAACTCGGGTAGTTTCCGAACTCGTCAGACCTCTCAGGCGGCGCCCGCATAGCTTCTAGTGTAGCCGCGTCCAGTACCGGCGGCTGAAAGGGTTTGATGCTGTGTATTTCGCGTCCTGAAGGCATTTGGGCAAGGAGAGGGCCCGTCGGGGGTATTGCCTGGGTGAGCATCTGTGGGATGCGAGTTAGAGGGCCAGGAGAGGAGTGCAGGAGATGTCAACTTACCGTGTCGTTTTGTTTCGTCCACTTTGCTTCCAACATCTCGATGACCCGCGTCTCTTCTAGTCTTCCTGCATCGGCGCCCCAGTTCGCTCCTTTTTCAACTTTGCGGTCCTCCCTCTTCTCAGCCCACTCCTTCTTCAACTTGCCGAACCCTGAGCTCTTCTTGGCCTCCTTTCTCTCCACGCCCAACTCCTGAAGTCCCGCATACAGCCAAGCGATAGCTGTACCTGTCTGCCCGCCGATCTCCGCGTCAATGCCAAAGAAGCGACACGCCTTAGCCCTACTCGTCCGGCGGAGATCTTCCAGATATCGAACAAACTCCTGACTCACCCTGCCGGCACATAACGAGTGGGCCTGCGCAGCGTGTTCGCCCGCAGCCAGACACAACCGCGCGAACAGATGGGCGCGCACCTTGGGCATATCGGGCGCCTTGTACATCCACTCGGTGTCGTTCTGGTTGCGGCCCTGCGCCACCACCGTTGGGTACGGATCATCCTTCAACACGGCCAACAATGTTGCCTCGGCCAGAGCAAGCGACGCCTGGGCTCGCACGGCGGCAGCCGAGATGTCGGCGCATGGCGGAGTGGTCACCAACCCCTCGGCGCGAGTTGCGAGGTAGTCGAAAATGGAGGCGGCGTTGAGTAAGCTCTGTGTGGCGGCACTAACAGCCACTTGTCGTTGCTGAGTGCCGACGGGAGCTGTGGATGTGAGATACAGGGGGTGCAGCGCCACGCGCGATTGCAGGGAGTGAGCGCTGGCGAGGGTTGAGAGCGCGAAGAAGACCTCGTACTCGAGTGACTGCACCCGTACCCGCGCGGCCTCCTTTCCCGGTACGGGGCCTTCTGAGAGGGTTGGGCGCCATTCCATAGTGGGGGCGGTTCTCAGGACCACATTAATCTCATCGCCTTGGACCGCGCGGTGGCTGAGACCGGCGTCGACGGCGAAGAGATATGGCAAGTAGCCATTGAAACTAGACACTACGGATGAGAGGCTTGGTGCTTGCGAGGTTGGTGGTAGTCGTTTGTGTTTTTTGAGCGTCTCCCTCACTACACCACGGTGGGTACTGGCGTTGAGGAGCAAGGAGGGGTGCGACTCGCAGCCGAAGCTGGACGAGAAGGAGAAGGAGGACGTCGTTGGGAGAACAAAGGGGTACGGCATTATCTTGACGACTTTTTGAAAACTGCCTCCTCGGTTATATGGCACAACGCAGTAAATGACACTCTCAAAATGACCCTTGGTAAGTGTTAATTGTTGATCGAGGGGTTCAAAGTAAGGTAGTTGGCTTGGGGTGACATCACCCTTGGACTCCCTTCCAGCTGCCGGCGGCCCGTCAACACCCCTGTCGCCTCTTGGAGCTTGAAGCTTTCCCTGGACAATCCACAGCTCCACCACATCCTCACGACAGATTGCTGATGCGAATCCTCAACCAGGCACCGCAACAAGCACGGCGTGCACTTCAATGCTGCCATCTTTGCAGCTCTTTAGCAGGTGACAATGGCCGCACCTTCGCCCTCTCCCCATAAACCCAGGCGCAAGGCCAAGCGCGTCGGCAATGGCGCGAGCAGCCTCTCGACGACCGAATCCGGGCCGCTTGTCCGCACACCCTCGTTTCCCCTGGCGGGCTTCCTCTGGCCTGCCCGAGGCGTCGCGTCGGAATGGGAGCTTCTGCCCTTGATCCTTATGGTCGCTGGCCTCTTCAGATGGGCAGCCGGGCTCTGGGGCTACTCTGGTGCGCTCTCCGCGCCTTCCACTTTGCTGATTTTGACATGGACTGACGCTCGAGCCAGGCTTCGAGAAATCACCCATGTTTGGCGACTATGAGGCTCAACGGCACTGGATGGAGATAACTACGCAACTCCCCATTTCTCAGTGGTACTTCCACGACCTGCAGTGGTGGGGCCTCGACTACCCACCTCTCACGGCGTACCACAGCTGGCTGTGCGGCAAGATTGGCGCCCTCATCGATCCATCGTGGTTTGCCCTCTACACGTCGCGCGGGTCGAACGACCCCACGCTTAAGATATTCATGCGGGCCACAGTGTTGGTGTCGGAATATCTGATCTACGTCCCGGCGGTGGTGGTTTTTGTACGACGCTTCAGCAGGCTGAGCAACGTCGCGACATGGACCTCTTCGGTAGCTCTGGTAGCCATCCTGATGCAGCCTGCCACCATCCTCATTGACCACGTTCACTTTCAATACAACACGGTGATGCTCGGGTTCGTCACCGCCAGTATGTCCAGCATGCTTGCCGACCGATATCTTTGGGCCGCTATATTCTTCGTCGCCGCTCTCGGGTTCAAGCAGATGGCGTTGTACTACGCCTTCTCTGTTTTCGCCTACCTTCTCGGAAGCTGCCTGTTCCCGCGAATCAACATTTCCCGGTTTTTGGGAATCGCCGCCATAACGGCTGCCTCGTTCGCCCTCTTATTGCTGCCGCTCATCGCTGGTACGCTACACGATGTCAACAGCGGAATCGACTCTCGCCCCGACCTGGACGGACCTCCTCCACCTCTCCCCCTATTTCAAGGCCTTGCAGCGTATCTCGACACCGATGCGCACTATTACCCTATTGTCGAGCAGTTGATCCAGATGGTTCACCGTGTGTTCCCTTTTGCTCGCGGTCTTTTCGAAGACAAGGTGGCCAACTTCTGGTGTGCTCTGAATGTCGTTGTCAAACTCAAGAAGTATCCGTCCGAGTTGCTGCAGCGGGGCGCATTGTTGGCGACCTTGACATCGATCATTCCGCCGAATCTCATCCTCCTGTTCCGTCCGAGGAAGCACCTACTCCCCCTGGCGTTTGCCTCGACGGCATGGGGCTTCTTCCTATTCAGCTACCAGGTTCATGAGAAGAGCGTCTTGCTTCCCCTGATGCCAATGACGCTACTTCTCGCAGGAAGTCAAGGCTTAGCTAAGAATACCCGTGCCTGGGTTGGTTTTGCTAATATTCTTGGCTGCTGGACCATGTTTCCGCTCCTGCAACGAGTGGATCTCAGGGTTCCGTATGTGGTGCTGACGCTCCTCTGGGCCTACCTTCTCGGACTTCCCCCAACATCGCTCAGCGCATACTTACAAGAAGGATCGCCCAGGTGGACGGAGTGGCTGACGTTCTTCGTCCACGGGTTTTTCTACCTTACCATGGGATTATGGCATGTCCTCGAGGCCTTCCTGAAACCACCGCCAGAGAAACCAGATTTGTGGGTGGTCATCAATGTCGGCGTCGGAGCCGCTGGGTTTTCGCTGTGCTACTTGTGGTGCTTGGGAAGCTTGATGCTGGAAAGCGAACTTTTGTTCCGCGCTCGAGCAAAGAAGGCCAAAACGCAGTGACGGTCGGGATTGATGAGCTAAAAGGCTCTTTTACCAGCTTCGATATTGGAGATATGCCCCGAATCATTTTATTTTGCGTCTTAAATTTTCCGCTTGGTTTTCAGACGCCCCTTGAATTGCGCACCGGATTATTCGAGCGCCCAAGACGCCCGAGGTTCGAGGTCCCGCATGGGGTTCAATGTTGCAACTTACCTACGTATCTCCATTTGGCCTGGTTTGCAGATCGGTCATCAATGAAATGACGGGGCATGCTAGACTGAAAGTCTGGGTCTGGCTTGCCGTCATCAGCTGCATTTACGCACCGGCAGCCTTTGGGCAGCGGATGTCGCGACTGATCGATGTTTCTGCAGTCAAACCTTCCTACCCAGTATTTGTCACGCCGCGACTATCTGCCCTTGCATGGGTGTTCACAACTGATTGGAATGCCACTACCGATGAATCGTCATCACCTGCCGACCAGCGAGTCCGGGCTCGTTGAATGACAACACCACAATTGACGCAGGGCTTGGGCGACACGACCTGCCGACATGGCCAAGGTAGGGACTTGCAAATCTCGCAGCATCCATATCACGAGAATCACGACGAAAAGGGGCCAACCGGCGGATGAATAGGCTCATTCTTCGCCGTGGCCGCAATGAAGGCTGTGATGGTGGGAATATTTCTGATTATAGAATGAGATGCGCTTCCACTGGCCACGCCTGTGGCTTGCCACGACTCGGGCCGGCGTTGCGCATCATTGGTGCGCGGACCTTCGCAACCAGGGCCCGACGTGGGCGGCCGCACACCTTCTCATCGGAGCAGTTTTTGAGCGCGCTGCCACTGGCCGAACCGGTCCCACGTTCGGGCTCACCAGGGAACGGCCTGCGGGTAGAGGCTGCAGGGGAGGTTTCTAAGTGGCCCAGCTACACAAGTCGGCGGAATCGACGAGCGGTCATTCCTGCGGTTCGACAGTCGGATGCATGCGATCTTACGATCCAATCTTGCGAATGGCTTCGCTTCCTTTGCGAGATCTCCAGCCTTTTCACCGCACTTTGCGCTGCGCTGCCCAGGAGCGCAACGCGTTTGGTTCCATGTCTTCGAGAAATTACAATCTCACCAATGCTCACGCTGTGGGGGGAGTGGCGTCAGTCTGCGAATGGTATCGCGCCGTTGCGGCGGATCCTATTTTCCCCCACCCCTACGCCGCCTGGACGGAACAGGCTAGAACGAATTCTAACTGTTAACTCTAACCAGACCGTCAGAACGGGCGATTCCGTGACGTTGCAGCACCCGAGGAGGCGCTGACACCGAGCACATTCGACCGTCAGTAGTCGAGGGTTCCAGAGCGACACCAAGCGGCCAAACATACAGTGAAGCACCATCATCTCGATCGGGTTATTGTGGTTGATGGCCGCCGCCGAAGCCGTTCGTTCGCAGGGCTGATGGGGTCTGGGTCCTCACTCAGAGAGGAAAGAGCCCCCCCCAGGCAGCCAGATGATCGACGCCAGAACTTCCGGCTTTGATTCCAGGTCAATATAATCCCCACTAAAGCCATGGCAACCGGCGCCATCTTACTGGACCGTGCCACGAGGTCAGCATATGCGCGACCTGCCAGGCGAGTGACGCGGTACCGGTACCTCCGCTCCCACGCGAAACGACTCGCATCTTGCGACTCAGCCTCGCACTCCAATGTCTCTGGACAAGCATGGGGGCGGAAGTTAGCGAGGGTCCAAATTGCGAGTCCCAGGGGAGCCCAACCGTGGTCTACGGACCCGTTGCAAGCACCCGACTGACAGTCCCGCGTCAACGGGCGCAACCCACGCAAAAACTCACCCGCCTCCAAGAAGCGCGAGAGTGTGTCGGATGGAGACTCGTCTATGGTATACACCATCCATATTGCTAGCCGACCTCTTGGTGCAGGTTGGCGTCTCCATGGCCAATGGCCTGTTCTAGCGACCCGATCTGATCGAGTATCGCTGCTGGTGCCGCCATTCGGGAACCCAGCAACAAAGGGGGAAGGGGGGGACTTGGACTCGGGGGATTCAACCGGCTTGTCCCTCCCAAAGGAATCGTCTTCTATCAATCAATGGCGGGTCTCAGCGTCTTGGTTTCCCTTCTCGACGGCTCACTTGGTGCTCGGGCCCGACCAACACAATCGGCCTGCGACAGCGGTGAGAGTCCTGCCCTTTGTGTTTTTCGCCATGATAATACGCAAAAGAAAGGAGCGTCTCCCGTCCCCTTCTAGCGGAAGCCAACAATAAGACGATGGTATTCCGGTTGTTCTCTCTTGTTTTCCCTGTTTTCACTGCTCCTCGGTGTTGCTTCTGGGCTCTGCCGAGCCAACATATGCAGGCAAACTCAGCCCCCAAGCCAGGTCGACAAAGCCTCCGCAGACACCACCAGGCCTCCCCAGCAGGCTGTTCCGCCAGTTCCCCTACCTGCCGGCGGTCCCCAGGTACTTTGCCCAACCAGGACTCGGTCGCGCTCAGCCGGACCCGCACCACCAAGCCTGCAGCTATTTGCGGCTGTCAGCGCTGCAGCGGCCAGAGATTGCCATAATAGACAGTGAGTTCCCAGCTGCCCACCATTCTGCCAACTGGTCCCCTTCCTCCCCCCTCTCCCTCTCCGAGTGCTGTGGGCTCACCAGTTTGAATTGCTGCCAAACCACCGGCTTACAACAGCAGTGGCGGCATAGCAACAGCATCACCGCAGGCATGTTGACATCGTATCTTCTCACGGCGGTCGTGGCACTGGTTGCGGGTGCAAATGCGCAGTCAACCTCCCCAACTGCTTCCGGCTCGACCAGCGCCACCTCGAGCAGCACATCCTCGACAAGTACTCCATCAGGGAAGATCGTAGAGATCAACGTGGGAGCTGTAGGTACTCGACAGTCCGTCTCTGCCTTGACAGCCTCACTTACACCGAAATAGGAAGTCCACAAGTTCACGCCCGACCAAGTCACGGCCAAGGTTGGCGACACGATTCGTATGACTCCCTCCTCAACACTGCCGAACCATTCTTGCTCACAATGGTGGAACTAGGCTTTAACTTCTATCCTGGTGGACATCGAGTGGCTCGCGCAGAGTACAAGCAGCCATGCATCCCCTACGAGTATACCGGGGCAGGAAAGCAGGGTTTCTGGACCGGTATCTTCGCTCCCCAGGTCATCACGGTCCCGCCACCGCACTACGATGTCCTAGTCAACGATACGGAGCCGATCTTCTTTTACTGCGGAGCACCAGGGTCTTGCAATCAGTATTCGATGGTCGGCGTGGTCAACCCAACCGATGAAATGACGCTCGACACGCAAAAGGCGTTCGCGGCAAACTCGAGCCACCAGCTCGTGCCCGGCGAACCGTTCCCCTCGGAAACGCTCAAGCCGACGAACACGCCTACATCGACGTCCCAGCCGGGAGGTGGCAACGGCGAGGCCGGCGGATCATCGCAAGATGCGTCAAAGGATTCTAGTAACTCGGGTCTCGGTGCTGGAGCCATCGCCGGTATTGCCATTGGCGCGGCGGCGGTATTGGTTCTCGGAGCAGGCATCATCTACTTGTGTGGACGACGTGGAGGCTTCGAACGGGCGCATCGCAAGGGTCTTCAGCCCATCGGCCCCCATGGCAGCATGCCCCCCGGTGCCATCAACGGCGCCATGGTTGAAAATCGGTACATGGGTCCTGCGTCTCCAGGCCAGCATACTGTCGCGTCCTTCCCCGGCACAGAACGTGATCCCTATCGATTCTCTGGTCAAACAACAACACCGCTCGCAGGCCACTTCACCGGGACTCCGCCTCCGCCTCACAGCCCTGGCATGAATGGGTTCTACCCCTCTGGTGCTCCCAGCCAGCAATTCGACAATGCAAGCCAGCACGCGTATTAGTGAGTCAAGTTTTGCGTGGTACCGTACTATGCCGTCTTTCTAACCTCAACTCAGCGCCGGTGTCACTTCGCCTCAGCCGATCCCTTCGCCCCAGTTTCAATCACCACCGTCCGCACCACCGAGCGAACTTCCAGCAGCAGATCATCCGGCAAACGGCCACTCTCCGCCTCCGCAGTATCCCGTTGAGAGGCGCGACTCTTATACGACTGGCGGTGCCGCATCGCCCGCCAAGTTCAAATAGGCCGCAAGCTATCGGGCTTTGAACATATTTAGAAGGTCATCAACAGCCCCCTGTGAGACCTACCTGGTGTTTGTGGGAGCGGTCACAATCGGAAGGGTGCCCGTCGGAGGCGGCGGAGGGATTCATGGCACGGTGTTCTAGGCGTTTTAGGTTTACTTTGCTTGGTTTGCTTCACTTCGACGCTACAGATGAAAGAAAAGCGGATGGCGGGGTTGATACAACTCAACTCGTCGGGCTTTTGTTCAGACACTTGGGGATGACGGTGGACGGTTGGATACCTTGGGTACGAGTGTACTCGGTTGATGAGCAGATCTTACAAGGGAGTAGCTACACTCCCAATTGCCTATACATGGCGCATCGCGTCACATCTAAATATTTTTATATATATAACCTGTACCTTAGTCTAAGCGATAGTGATCTTGTAATCTCGCGAAGAGCTCAAGAATCGAATCGAATCGAATCATAATCAACCATCACGGGGTTCCATTGCTGTTCCTCACAACTGCCTTATCGTCCGTTGGGCCAAGAAAAATGGGGAAAATGCAGGTTGTTGTTTGATAGTGAGGCAAATTTCTATTTTGGGGGAGGAGCAATTCGTCACCCACTTGAACTTGCTGCGGGCAGGTCCCCTCCTGCGAACCAGACTTGGAATCACTCAAGAAGACCCAAGAGGTCGCACAAGCGCATTTTGCCGGAACTGAGATGGCTGGATGGGCCCTGCAGGTATGTCATGCCGAGACTTGGCGAGGGTGCTCCCATCAGCCAGTAGGATGAGGTGTGTGACCGTTGTGATTGCTCTGAATGCGGATCCGTAGGGCTGTCGTGGGGTTGGGTCGTTGTTGGCGTTCGTTGCACCTTGGCGGGCCACGGGTTAGGGTCTCTATCGATTAGAAGGCGGTCAAAAGTTGCCCCCACCATGTAAAAAGTTCTGCCGTAGGGAGGAGGAGACCCAGAGAAATATTTCGACATTTTGCCCACTCGAGTGCGCACATTCATTGGTAGCTAGCTGGCTGTCACAATGTCGAGCGTCCAACCGAGTCAGGAGGAGATGGAGAGGCGGAAGGTGAGTTGTTCTCTCTTTTGTCCCCTTGAACTCTGGTCGTGTTAGGAGGAGCTCGTGCTGATCGAGGTTGTTGTAGATTGTCGGCATCAACGAGTGGACAGTCACCGATGTGTCTTCTGGCGATTTCCCACGCAACTACCCCGGGGAGGACCACGCCTGGGACATTGAGAAGATCCGCGATGCCCTGCACATTGTGTTTCACCAGAATGACCCCTTGCTGGCGTCCTTCTCGCTCATCGGCACCGATGCCTCCATCGCCAACGCCTTCCGACGCATCATGATCGCCGACATTCCCACCCTCGCCGTCGAGACCGTCTTCATCAACAACAACACCTCGGTGATCCAAGACGAAGTCCTCGCCCACCGCCTCGGCCTGATCCCCTTCAAGGGCGGCCGCGAAGGCCTTGACAAGTTCCTCAAGTGGTTTAAGAAGCCCGAAGACGGCCAGGAAGCCAGCTACTTTGACTATAACACCGTCAGCCTGAAGCTGAACGTCGAGTGCACCCACAATGAGAAGGCCGCCCCCGGCGAGACGGACCCTACCAAGGTCTACCACCACGCGCATGTCTACGCGCGAGATATCGTCTACGATCCTACCGGTCGCCAGTCGCAGTACTTCTCGGGCGAGAACATCATCGCCCCGACAAACCCCGACATTCTCATTGCCAAGTTGCGCCCCGGGCAGGTCATCGACCTCACTATGCTCATGCACAAGGGCGTCGGCTCCGACCACGCCAAGTTCTCGCCCGTCGCGACAGCGTCGTACCGCCTGATGCCCACCATCCACATCCTCCGTCCCATCCTCGGCGCCGACGCCGAGAAGTTCGCAAAGTGCTTCCCGGAAGGCGTCATTGGTCTGGAGAAGGTGACCAAGAAGGAGGCTTCGCAAAAGGGCGGCGGTTACGAGGGCCACGAAGGCGAGCTCAAGGCAGTGGTCAGGGACCCTATGAGGGACACCGTCAGCCGCGAGTGTCTGCGCCATGCCGAGTTTAAAGACAAGGTGAAGCTTGGTCGCCGGCGCGATCACTTCATCTTCCAGGTCGAGAGCACCGGGCAGTTGGACAGCGACGCCATCTTCCTTGAATCGGTTGCGCACCTCAAGGAGAAGGCGCGCAGGTTAGAGCAGCAGGTTGTCAACATGGTGAGGTAAAGGAGTCTACGTTCGTATGGCATGAGCCCGGGTGGACTCTTTTTGTTGGTTCAAGGGGTGGCCAACAAGAATGGAGAGGTGATGAGGATACCCCCCTTTTTTTCTCTTTCCTCTTACGGTTCCTGTATCTAGACCATCGGGATGGCGTCACGGTTCATGGGTTTGGGGCATATGACCGCTGAGTTGGCCAATGATTTTGTTTGTAGACCAATCCTAGCCAAGGTCAGGCTTTGGTGTCTCGCTCCACTGTGCATTGGTGCTACACTTCCTACGCTGTTGACCTCGAGCCTTCCCTAGCTCGTTGACGCCTCGCAATATGCTGGGAATATCACGCCCAATATCAACCCGTCGTGATCATATCATGTCGTAACTCGTCTCACTCCGGCTTTCGGAACTTGAGCTTGAACTTGAACGACACAGTCGCAAAAGCCGGATCGGTGACTCCCACCTCCTCGCCATCTCCTAGCCCCAGCTCCAGAAGCGTCTTGTCCAGATTCGGCCGCGTGGCCTCCTCCAAACTAGCAGGCGACTGCATATACAGCGTCTTGGACTCCGCCCGAATCGATGGTTTCTTGAGCTGTGCCTCCGGCCGCGTAGCAAACGACTCCACCAGCTCGCGGAGGGTCCACGCGGGATCAACCTGCAGCTCGCGAGCGAGGTTCCCGCAGACAGGACAGTCGTCCTTCTTCTCGTGCTTGAAAGTGTAAGTGTAGATTCCGTCGTTACCGGAATACATCATGTAATTATTGTCTGGGTAGCCGAGGGACGGCGCACAGTTGGAGGCGATCTTGAGGGCTTCGTTGCAGCACGAGGCGGCAATGACGGAGTTGGTAGCGGCGATGGCGGGGATGATATTTTTGACGACGCCCTGGGTTAGCGAGTAGGTGACGCCGGGGATGTTGAATTCCTGCGCGCGGAGTAGGGCCTTTTTGTAGAGCCAGGTGATGTGCTCTGGGTCGTCCTTGTCGAGGGTGGGAAAGGGCTTCTCGGCATCCCAGGCGATGACGTGCGCCCATTCGATGCAGTGCTCGGGTTGGCGGGGGATGCTGGCGAGGGTGCAGAGGGGGACGGCAGCGCGTGGGGCGTGCATGTCGAGTTGGCACTCGATGCAGGAGGTCACTGTTGGGAAGATGACGCGGGATTGACCTTTGAAACCTAGAGGGTGTTAGTGAGGAAGTACGATAAGGGGAAGGGGAGAGTTGCCTTCGGTGCCGCCGTCTATCAGGGGTTTGTAGCTATCTTCGACGTCCTCGTCGACCATGTTGATGAGGGTTGCGTTGATCCACCGACGGGCTTCGATGCTGTCCAGCCCGCAGACGATGAGCTGAAATTGCATGTAAAAGTCCTCGTCAAAGTCCTGGATCATCTTGTTGTGAGGGGTGATCTTGACGCCGTTCACTCGTCTCTCGACGAATCTGGCGGCAACTTCGGCCTTATAACTCCCTACATCTTCCTTTCGGAAGAGAAACTGGCGGTTGAGGTTGGAGATGTCGATGGTGTCCATGTCGATGACATGAATTTTCTTGAAACCAGAGAGGGCAAGATTCTTCAGGATCTCACAGCCGAGTCCTCCAGCACCGCTGCGCTGTATCAGTCACTGGAGAACACTCAAAAATACAGTGTTACAACTCACATTACTCTATTTGGAAACGGATCAGTCGCAGTGCTACAGGGTTTAAGGTTGACGCTGCTCACAGAATGGTCATATTCTCCATGACTTCAGCCACCATACTGCCGTTGTAGGCATCGCCATCGGTAAACGGTCCAGCGCGGGTACGAATACGGTCGAGATACTTCCTGTGGTGTTGACTGCTTAGTTTCGTCGTTCGTGCAGGAAGAGAGCGAGGATAAGCCTCCTCACCATCTTGCGGGTTCTAAACCCGGATATACCGTGGTAGACGCCATGGTTCGGGCAAGGATTTAGTCGAATATTCAAAGTTGTTGACGCAACCCTCCTGCAGTTTTGAGGGCTGTTGATTGACTTGAGATGGAGGGGCAATCAGCGGCTCGTCACAGTGGAGTTGCAGCTGGAGGGCAGCTGAATGAGAGGCCCCACTTTTTGCCTAGCTTGTCGTTGGCAAGGCTGTGGTTGCCTTGTGAGCTTCCTGGGTCGGTGCCCACGGGCACGGGCCATCACCGTTTACAATAGCTCGCTGAAGAGAGCATCAGAGCAGGGAAGGAAGGGGTGCACATCACAGGCAAGCATTTTCTGAAATTCTGGTGGAGTTTTCTCACACATGATGATATAGATAGAAAAGTAATCGGAAGGCGCTCGACTAGCAACCCGCACAATTCCAGGACATGAGCCGCTCGTACACCTCTGCTGCGGCTCCTTCCTCAACTTGATAGTCCGTCACACCTCATCAGCCATGGCGTCTTTCGTGTTGAACAAGGCCGCAAATCGCCAAGATACCATAACGGACGACTTTTCGACCCCCGCGAGCTCAGTGCGCCCAAATGCCAAGAGTGTTCGACCTAACCTAGTCCAGGAGCTCGGCGCTAGCAACTCAGAGATCAAAGCAAGCTTGAAATCACCAGAAGATGCCCTCGAAGTGCTCCGAAACGAGCCGGATTACCAGTCTCTGATATCCACCTTGCGGTATCTCAGTCGCGGCCAGTCCCACGGGGACGCCGACTTCGATATCAGGAAGCCCAGCCCTCTCGGCGCGCAGTTGATTCACGTGCTGGTGGCGGAAATCGTTCCAAATTACTGGGCCCTGCTGAAAGAAGGCACCGGCGAAAAGAAGACATCGGGTATTTCCCTTCTATTGTCGTGTTTGCGAAGCGCCGGCGGGATCAACTCTATCTTGACCCGCTTGAAAGCGCATATTCAAGATGCGAGATCGCAGGACAGCCAAAAGGGAGAGCGGCGGCACCTTTCGATAACCATTGGAATCTTTCTCGACCTGCTACGCCACGTACTCGAGGGAAAATCACGGGTTCTTGACATCTGGAAAACCGCCACAGCAGGGCTGGATAGCCCCGGCAGAGTGAAACCGCTGATCCAGGAGCTATTGTCGATATTTGGCAGTGGGAAGATTATATCACTAGCGGCCGAAGCTGAAGGGTTCCTGGATCTATCATCCAAGCAGACACTTGACAATTTTTGGATTGCAGATTCTGTGAAGTATACTACATGGCTGAGTGACAACATCGTGGAGGCACAATCGGCGACCAGTACCCCAGAGACATCCAAGTTCTTCTCGAGCTTGTTGGGGAAGACTCTGCACTTGGGACACCCTGGTACGGATACTGATGCTAGAGTATGGCTTGATGCTAATTTCGAGCAGATATCGCAATACAAAAGATGCTGTCTGGCTTGCTCCTGATAAGTAAGGCCAAACCTCACCAACTCAACTCCCTACTGGACAGCCTACCACAGACGGAGCAGCGCAAAGTCTTGTTCTCAACCCTGAAGATTCTTTCTGCAGATTATCTGAACCGTCTGGGAAACTGCGACTCGGAGGAGAGCCGGGCTCCTACCTCGGCCGTTGCTGGAGCTATCACCTCTTTCGTAGGCGCCTCTGAGACTCGCAGAGGTCACCTTGTCGAGTGGTTAGTTGGCTCTTCTGGTGCTGGCTTGGGCGAGAGAGTCGGTATTCGGCGGGCGGTCCTGGCTGTTGTAGCTCAAGAGAGGGCATTGGCTGTTGCTGTGCTGGAGAGAAGTATCAGCCAGTTCGGAGACCAGCTGTACATCAAGCATTCACCGATGCTACAGCAGGAAGGCAAGTCAAAGAGAAATTGCCGCAAAAACCCGAGCTAACAACATTACAGCTCACGCCCAGGTGCTACTCCTGGCCGCTGGGTACGTACACAGGAAGTGGCCGCTCAAGTTGAGCATGCTTCTGAAGTCAAGCCCATGGATGAACGCGATATCCAATAGACTTGGGGCACCTCATTTGAGGGCCCGGTTTCTCGGTATGGTCGTTGGAGAAGCACTTTCTGGTCTGGTGGATAAGGATGACAAGAGATTGAACTTCAAGATGGAGGAGACGGAGCAAGATGAAGGGAAATGGTACAAAGAACTGGTCCAGATATCTGACCAAGTCGGAGCAGTGGAGCCTCTGTTGAAGCCCCAAAGCGATGCACCCGCGCCCAAGACGAGTCGCCCAGCAGCGCCTGTCAAGCCATCTTCTCAGCCTCGCCAGCAAGGTTTCATCATCGAGGAGCTCAGCGACGAGGACCTTAGCGATGACGATGTGGCACCGTATGGGAAGCCCGACTCGGACGAAGAAGACTCTGACGAGGACGCAACGCTTGTCCGACGCGACAAGCCAAAGGCTCCGGTGTACATCAGAGATCTGATCAGATATCTGCGAGACACTGAGAACTACGATCACCTGAAGCTGGCCTTGGCCACAGCGCCGACGCTTATCCGCCGGAAAGCGAACTTCGGAAAAGAAGTGGCGGAGCACGCTGAAGAACTTGCAGGCTTGCTCATTGGCCTTCAAGACAAATACGAGATTGAGGATTTTGACAACCTCAAGTTGCAAGGAATGATCGCCATTGTTGTTGCCCAGCCGGAATCAATGGGGGCATGGTTCTCAAAGACCTTTTTCGACGGCGACTACTCCGTTTCTCAGAGGGCCTCCGTCCTCATCGTCCTCGGCTTGAGCGCCCGCGAGCTTGCCGGATTTGAGGTCTCAGAATACGCTACCGCCGCTTCGTTCCCATCAAAGACCCTGCCCGAGAGAGTCGAGAGACTCTTCATTGACGAACAGCCCTCCACTGAGCGCCTTCCCTCCTCGTCTCTCAAGGCTCTCCCGCCCAACGCCTTGGACACCATGGCCCGCTCTATAACCGCCAACATCCTCGCTCCCCTCGCAGCTACAGCCGCAGATGCTGCCACAGGCCCCGATGTCTGGAAGCTATCTACGTTCACCTCGCGCCTCGATGAAAGCAATCCCAAGGTCAAAATCAAGTCTCGCGCCAAACCCCAAATCCGAACCATCAAGAACACGACCGCTCAACTCCTCTCTACATCATTCTTCTCCCCCCTCACCGCCCGCTTCCAGGCTGCAATCCACTCCTCCGCTTCGCGCACACGCGGTATCATCTTTCAGCCATACCTTCTCGCGCTTTATATCAAGACTCTCGCTCTGCTGCTTCACGCCGCCGGCCCAAGCACACTCGCACTGCCGCAGATGACAGCTGAGCTGTGGGGTCTGCTCTTGAATACCGGCGTTCGTGCACAGGCAGTGGGTGACTTGTCAGTTACACAGTCATTGTTGTTTGCTTTTTTGGCATTGCTGGATGTCAATGAGGATCGGATGCGAGACGTCTGTCAGGACCTAGGGAAGGAGGTGGTGGAGACGCAGGAATGGGTTGTGGGGGTATTTGGGGGCTTGAGAGGAGGTGATGGAGGGGAGGAAGAACAGGTGAAGATGTTGGCGGCGGGGGTGTTAGTTAGATTGAATGAGGGGATGGAGAAATATCGACTATTGATGGTAGGGGATCTGATCGGGTATCAGTAGGAGGTGTTGTTGTTGCTTTCATGACTAGCCTAGATGGTTCAATTGTAAATCAAGGGCAAAATCAACTCATGAATCAGATGACTGTGATGGCTGCAGTGTATTGTTTGTACCCCTGAGCAGCGTTCAAGCTCAGGGGGGTCAGGTGACTTTGCGATCGCTGACGCCATCGTCTTGGCGCTGTCAAATGGACGCCAACCCCAAAATGGCGTGGCGCGAAAAACGTGCCACAGGCGGTTCCAGAAGCATTGACAAATCAACAAGCGCAATCGCGAACATCCGACCTTTCCATCTTTCTACATTGACTTTGGACTCTCCTTGACAGTCCTTCAAGACCAATCCAGACAGAATGGCGTCGCAAGCTGCACAGATTCGTGAGTACTACATATCCAGACCTTTCGATGCCCTCGCTAACATGTTCTCTACAGCTTCCCTCGGGCAAAGCGCCCCCGCGGCGCAAGCTGCCCCCCTGAACGCCGAAGCTTCTAAGCCCAAGGTACGAGCTAAACTAGCGAAGCGACTCTCTTCAAATCTGACAAGCCACAGCCTTGCTGCGTATGCAAAGAAGAGAAGGCCAAGCGCGACGAGTGCATGCTCTTCTCAAAGGCCGCCGACCCCCAGAAGGACTGCCTCTCAACGATAGACCAGTACAAGAGCTGCATGCTCGGGTTCGGCTTCAAGATCTGAGTGCCCGGGGAGGGAAAGGGACTGTACATCAGATGTACCATATTGCAGTTGAGCAGCATCGGCGGCGTTTATACCACTACATGGGAGGGTAGACTGGGGTTCTGAATTCGATATTTTCCACTCTGGGACGATGTCCACGATACGATGCCGGGCTTTTTTTTTGGCGTTACAGATGGTTCCTGAAGATTACCAAAATGGACACCCAGATCGGCGGCAACATTCGATCCGACGATCCCGAAATTGTTAGTGTACGCAAGGCCGCCGCAATCTCAGCGCTCCTATCCGCTCAACGGGCATCATCCTGAACGAACAAATTAGCTGGACTTTGGAAGACGACCGAACACGGCTCTCAAGAGCTCTAGGCAGCCGCTCACCTTGGTCTGAGTCGCGGGTTGCTCAAGCAGCGACGCAATATCTTCTCGTCGACCTTCGTACAACGCAGAGAGCTGGGTGCCATGGTTCAACATCAGCTGTTGAAGGTCGGACAACTTGTTGGAAATCTCCTCAAGGATCCCATCTCGTGTGTTGACAGCCTTGTTCAGTCTCTCAAGCTGGCTCATGTGCATTGCGGTGCTTGAGGATCGTCAGCTTGGTGGCCTCGACGGAGAAGGATCAAGGGCGGTGACTTACTGCAAGTCCTGATACTTGGTGACCGACTTTTGGACGCGGTCCTGGATGGTGAAGAGAGACCGACGATACGCGGCTGCCAGGGCTTTGCGCTTATTGTCACGATCTTCTCTTGCCTTCAGTGAGTCGTGTCAATTCTTGATGCCAGAGTTCTTGATCTGGTACCCAAAATTTTGGATACCTTTCTGAGTCGAATGCGGGCAGCCTCAGCTTCCTCGAGACGCCCCTGGTATCCATCGCTGTCGGAGTCTTGTGCTGCCGCCCGGGTCTTGGCGGTGTTGGCTGCAGGTGCCATTGTGATATTTGTGAAGTTTTGGGAGAAATGGCACTTGAATAATCGAAGTGATCAAGAATTTCGCGTCTAGGAATCTTGCACATATGGGCTTCTATCACGCAGCTGTCTTGGAAAGCTCGAGGGTAAACGACCATCCATTGTCACGGCAGGCACAGCCCGGCAGGCAAGTTCCCTGCCACCAAGCCCGTCATGGAGCGGCTGGCTCGTGCACCAAACTCAATTTTGACCCACAAAGCGGTGTGGACGAAAACTCTTGGCGAGCCCCGCCAGAGGAAAAAAGTTCGGTGCCCATCCCGATAACGATAACTTCGTCCTGAAGACCTTGGATGCTAACCGCCCTCCCTACAAACCCTCCGCGTAGATCAAGGACTCAGCAAAGTCTGACGATTCCTTGACTAGCCATGGGTCTCGCTGCTGCCAAAAAGTGAGACCATTTCACAAACCGTTCAGTCACGCAAAGCTAACAGACCAAACAGCAAGCGAAAGCTGGGAACCGACCCCAACAATACGAAATGGTCGCGCAACACCGAGACCTTCGGCCAGCGGATGCTCAGGTCCCAGGGATGGGAGCCAGGCCAGTATCTCGGGGCCCAAGGCGCCGAACACGCCCAGTGGCATACCGAAGCCAACTCGACGCACATCCGCGTCGTACTCAAGGACGACCAGCTAGGCCTCGGTGCGAAGCGGAACAATGGTGACGAGTGCACAGGGCTGGACGCCTTTCAGATGCTATTGGGGCGGCTGAACGGCAAGAGCGAGGATGCCCTGGAGTCGGAGAGGAAAGCCCGCGAGGACCATAAGCTAAACGTCTATGTGGAGAGGAAGCTGGGCACGATCCGGTTCGTTAGCGGTGGCTTTCTTGTCGGGGACCAGGTGGTGGATTCAATTTCGGGACAAAAGGCAGCGTCACAGCCGAGTTCTGCGACGGAGTCTACGGCGACCTCAGAGGAGGAGAAGGAGGAGGCTGCGTCTTCAAAGAAACGGTCCAAGACGAGGAAAGCGGACGAGGAAAGCTCTGATGGAGAGGAGAAGAAGACGAAGAAAGAGAAGAAGGATAAGAAGTCAAAGAAGAGGAAAGCGGAAGCGGAAGCGGAGGCCGAGGTTCCGCCAAAGGAGAAGAAAAAGTCGAAGAAGTGCAAGACAGATGACAGCGATGAGGATGCTTCAGGCGCTGAGCAAAGTTCCAATGAGGCGGATTCCAAGGAGTCTAAGCAAGGGAGAAAGGAGAGGAGAGAGCGAGAGAAGCGGGAGAAGAAAGAGCGCAAAGAGAGACGACGAGCGGAGAAGGCAGCCTCCAAGTCAACCGCTGAATCTGGGGAAGACACATCGACTGAGAAGAAGCGAAGGAAAGGGGAAGGCGCCTCGGCAGCAACAAGTGGAACTTCGACCCCTATTGGGAGCGGGACTTCGACTCCAACTATCATAGGTTCCAGTCGTTACTTGGCAAGGCAGAGGTTCATTGCACAGAAGAAGCTGGCATTTACAGACAGCGCGGCGCTGAACCAGGTAAGATCTCGCTTAATCCTCTCCCCCCTTGCTGCTTTGTTTAAACGTGAGCTAACTAACATCCTCAGATATTCATGATCAAGTCATAGCGAGCGCTATAGGTAGCACGGGGTTTTCGTGCTCCTGTTTATGATGATACCCAATGGCCGAGAGTCTGGTCACCATCATCATCATCATCGTACATCAACAATGTACATACATCAAATATGACTTTGGCCCCACAGGGCACAAAGTACTCCCGGATTTCCAACCTAGCTGTTGTGACCACTCGCTCTCTCCAACTTTGTCTTACTGTCCTTTTCTCCTCAGTGTCCAATTTTGTTCAATCGCAGATACGCGGCCTCTATTAACTTGAACAGCTTCTCCTCTTTTCTCCCTCCCTCTTTTCTGAGCTTCCAGGTGAAGAGATCCATGTGCCAAGAAGTAGGCAAGTGTGTGCCTATAAATTGTAAAAATAGACTTTATTATCTGAACTTACTTGACGTCTGTGGCTGAGGCTGGAGGGGCAACGCCTCGGTTGACCGCACATGGCTTTTTGGGAAGAGTACTTTAAGGACCTGGCTTTCCTTCTCCAGAGAGACCTCTCCATCCTGTCCCCTTTCTCTTCCTACCACAGCCAGCAAACCAAAGCTCGCAGCCCCAACACTTTGGACCATGCAGCCTCACGTTCATGCAGAAAGCGGCCAACGGTCCGAAAACAATCGTGTTACGGACTCGGCGTCCGGCGATATCTTCCTTTTTACCCTGATCGTCTTCACGGCCCTCTACGTTGTCGGTGTCAAAAGCCAAGCCGGTGGATGCGGATTCATTGTGTGGCTCGCGTGTGCTGTAGCTGCCAAATCGACGGCACGGCTCTGGGAGACAACTGCCAAGGCGTTCTCGAGCACAGACTTTGGGAGAGGTTGTCTAGCAGGTGGATATATCGGCAGTTCTGTCGCTGTGCCTGTCAGTTACATGATTGGTACTTTGAGCGACTTTTCCATCATCAACGTTATCCGCTTTGGCCTTCCTGTTCTCAATGCCGGATTCGTGGTTGGGCTCTTCATCGAGGCTGCCAGTCGCCCGCAAGGCGAAAACTGTCAGAGGAGCTCGTGTCGGTACTACCACTGAGAGGTGAGTTGGCAGTTTCTCAAGTCGATGGAAAAAGGGGTAGCTGATTTCAACTTGGCAGGGAATTGCTGAAATAAGGTCTACCTCCAGGAGAATGCTGCCATGGAATAAGACTTTAATCCTTTTTTGAGTCCTGAGTGTTTGGTGCTGGCTCTATATCAATCATGTCAAGCACCTCAGTCACCTCCTACCCCTATAAACGGGGCTGATTTCTTGGCTATCAGTTTACCAGTTCCTTCGTGAGTAACTGAAAAAGACCAAGCATCTACTACCTCCTGACAAGGTGTGAATTCTTTCGGTGACGTCGTTTCCATTTCCTTTGATTCTTGTGGGTTCCATCCGGGCTGGGAAATCTCATCGGAGCCTCATGACCTTCAATGTTGTGGCTTCCGTCTGAAGACGCGACATGAAGTCGCGTCTAGTCTTCCATCTCGTTATTGATCGCGTCCCTAGCGCGGGGTATAAATTCTCAATCAGCAATGCTGCCTTGACCATTTTCTTTCTTCCTCCCACCACCAACCACTTTATTGCAGAACAGACAGCTTCCAAGCCTTTATCGCTTCACAAAGGCCTCGCCTTCTTCGTTCTGGTCTTAAAGACTTTATCGCCTTCAAGCTTCCTCAAGAAAGTTCCTTGAACATCTCTCTCCTCCGGTTCTTGTAAGTCAGCAACCCATCGCAACCAACCGGGTACCCACACCGAGGTGCCCATCGACGATTTGAAATCCTCTGCCATTCGTCTTCCGATTCTAAACTCCTCACAGCCCGATCGTGAAGAACTTCTCGTCACCGACCAGCAAGACACCATCCTCGTTCTGTAAGTCGGCAATTCCATTGACTATTCCATCGCTGTGCCCATCCCTTCTGGGTTCCACCTCGTCCCTTCCCCAAGCGCATTCATCTCCCCTGCCCTATCGCGAAAACACCGGCTATCGGCTTATCGCGATCCATCGGTTGGAAGTCAGCGATAATCCATCCTTGATATCCACTACCGGACTCTTGTCAGTCCACTCACGCCTCATCCCGTTTTTGGGGAGGCATCAGTCTGACTCCCTCGACACATCGCAACAGTCTCATGGATGGCTGTGAACCTTTGATACCAGGCGTCGGTCGCGATTGTGAAGCCCTTGGTTCCAAAATTGGAGGCGTTTTGGATTTCAAAAGACCCCCTTACGAGTTCCTCTGAGGCGTCCAGAACGTCTGCTAACGCATTATATTGTGTCAGTGACGCACCAACCACCCCGAACGACACCATGAAGTCATACGCCCAGGCTCTTGGTGCTAAAAAGAAGGCGTCTGCCTCTGTCACCGATGCGTCTGCCGGCACCAAGAAGGCCTCCCCTTCTGATGACAAGGCTTCATTTGACGTGACCGAGGCCTCCGACGATGCTGTCAAGGCCTCTTCCGATTTGACCAAGGCGTCCGACAATGTTGAGAAGGTGTCCAACAATGTCGAAAAGGCATCCGGGAATACCGACAAGGTGTCTGCGTCTGTGGCCAAGGGATCCGACGACATTGAAAAGGCTGCCAAGGGTAATGGCAAGACTCCTTCGACCGAGCAGATCTAGAAGATCGGCCAAGTCGAGAATGTCATGACAGTCACCAAGGCCGGAAAAGCAGTCCCATTCTCGTACGCAGCCGCCACAAAGAAGAACATACCCACCCCCAAGTCGAAGGTGGAGGCATGGCCCGAATTCGCACCAGGCTTTTCTCCCCCCAAGAAACAGTGTGCAGCAGCACCACGTCGTTCTCATTCCCCAGCCAAGAAAAAGACGTCAGCATCAGATGCATCGCCGGCGAAGAAAGAGTCCGCAGCCTCACCAAGTCGTTCTCCAACCCAGAAAGAGGCGTCAGGGTCAGGTTTATCCGCGGTAAAGAAACAGTCCACGGCAGCACAAGGTGGTTCCCTGGCCAAGGAAGCAGCGTCGTCGATTAAGGAGGCCGAGGTCCCCCCGAAGAAGAAGAAGGCGAGCAGTTTTGTCCCCATCGCTACAGCGGCGCCTTTCGTCCCGGGCCAGCCATTCATGGTTGGGAGGAACGAGGGGAAGCAGCCCTACCCTCTGGCTGCCGGTGTCGACACGGAGCCTTCCGGGCCTTCCAAGCCCTCATGTCTGCCAGTCGACGATGTCGTCGCGGGTCCCGCACCGCTCGTGGGGCCCACGGTTATTTATTCGAAATTCGAGTGCCAGATGGAAGTCACAAAGCTTCCACAAAGCAGCGTCTCGGCTGGCATCTTCCCCATTGTCAGCATCGGCACCAACAGCCGCACCTCTCTCGCGGCAAGTCACCTCGCAGGTCCTTCTCCTCTGCGAACCAGCGAGAGCGCCGCCTCATCAACAAGCAGCGCCACCTCTGCCTCACCGCCGTACGTGACGGCGCTGTCCTCGCCCGTCCGCACCGCCGACATCTCTTCCGGCTCCGGCTCCGTTTCCGCTGCCGTCCTCGCCTCGGTCCGCCTCGGCAACATTCTTGCGTCGGCTCCGTCCTTCCCGCCGCCCGTTCTCGCCGCCACTACCTCCACCAGCGACGACGACGATGACGACGAGATGCCCGGCAAGCCACGCAACAACCGGAACAAGAAGAAGAGGCTGGGGCCGGGCCCGGCCTCTTCTTCTACCAATGGCGCACAGGAAAGCGCAAAGTCCGCGGATGCGGCCGCTGCTGTCGCCCCTGGCAAGGTAAGCTTTCTCTGTTTTCCTCAACTGCAGCTGATAACTAACTGAAATAGGGTGACGGCGGTGACAAGAGCGGAAGTACCCCCGCCACAGGAGCCACGGCCGAGGCCGGCCCCTCCTCCTCCGTCGTCGCCTCCCCCGCCCCCAACAACGACGCCGTCGACTCCCTTTCGGCGGCGGTTGGTGGCCTCTCCATTTCTCCGATGGAGGGGCAGCAGCGGGTTGAGGAAGCGGAGAGAGAGGTGCGCCTGGTAGCTAAGCGCGCGTATGTTCAGGCATTGGTGAATGCCCATGATGCTGGTCACCTCGAGTATGTTTGCTCCTTGATGTCTTGAATCTTGTGAGATGTACCTAAACACTGACTGTTAATACAGCCTAGGATGTTTGCGCCTCGCGGCCGATATCCTGGTGATTAGCCAGGACGCCACCATTCCTGCGCATCGCGTGATCTTGTGGCGCGAGTCTGGGTACTTCCGGGGGGAGGGTGTCTTGCCGGCAGAAAGTCCCGTAAGTATTTGCCCATTCTCGCCACAGACTGCAACCGATGCTGACTATCTCACAGGAGGGCGAGCCACAAGAAGTCGTTGTCACCATCGACAATCACTTTGTGGCTCACGCCATCCAGTTCATGTACGACCTCAAGTACGCTGGAGGGCAGGTCTCGGGTGTCGAGGACGTGCTGACGGGTGACTACATCTGCCTCCACATACACCGATACGTGTGTGGCATGATGTTGGACGTGCCCGCGATGATGGAATTCGCCGCCGAGCGCCTCAACGAGGCGGCCGACTGGTTCGAGGCCAACTCGGCGGAAGCCATCGAAGCGGTGCGCTCCCTCGCCCTGACGCACCACCTCTTTCTGTCGGTCAAGAGGGGCCTGCAGATGATACTCAGCGGACGGCGACCCACGCTTGCAAACCTGCAGTTGAGGGAAGCCTTTGGTGGGTTGATGCGGGCGATGAAACCCGTGCTGTGGGGAAACGACGAGTTCACGAGGGCTCTCCTCAGCGAGACGGAGTTCCGGGCTCTGTGGATGACCGCAGAGCTCAACTTTCTCCCGTTGCCGCCGCCGGAACGCCTCCAACATCGAGGATCCGTCCGGTGGCAGCCGAGCTCTTCCGGCTCGTCGCTTCCGGCTCATGGCCGGCCTGCCGGTGCCTAATTTGAGGCCCGCGTCAGGGAGGTAGGGCTCTCGTGCAACTTTGTTGCCGCATGCACAGGGAGCTAGGACGGGGGAGGAGAGGAGGATTCGGGGCGGGTTTGGGTTTCGCGGGGGGCGGATGCCCCATTATAGGGGGAGGAGTTGTTGGGGCGGCACCAGGTCTTTCGGGGGGAGGATTCCCCATCTGCAGAGTTTTGGGGCTGGCCGAAGGTTTTCTCGGGGGCGGATGCCCATATTTGTATGGTGACGGAGTTCCGGGTTGGGGGGTGGGGGGGAGGCATTCCCATTTGTATGGTGTTGGGATATCTGGGAGGGGGGCAAAATGCCCATGAATTTCGTTTGTTATTTTTTTTTTCTTTTGATAAATGGACCTTCGTCTCTGGCTCGTTGCCTTCGGGCCTTTGTTGACATGCCCCTTTTTCTGACATGCATTGTGATCTGTGCATCGTGACACTGCCGTTGATCAATCTCGGCAAATATAATCCTCTCCTCGTCATTGCTGTCAATGGGAATCCGATAAGTCTTTCGTCAATCAATCCACAACAGCGGAATAGAGTCCATTCCAGCCTAAGCAGAGACATGGCCTGGCCTGATCCTACCGTCACGGCGCCGGCCCTCTCAACACCCCGCAACCAGAACTGCTGACAACGGCGATGACAATAACCTATGCATCGGCTAATCGAGATGCTTGAAATTGGAAGGGCGAAAGGAGGTGCATTAACTTAAAACCAAGAATGGGCTTGTAGGGCACCATCATTCTCAGAGACCTTCTTGTGGAAGCGGAAGCCTGCAATGAGTCGTTGACGTCGGTCCCAACCATATAAAATTCCACGGTTCGTGGCTGATATTTCTCCAGTAGGGCTACTAATGCCATTGGGACAAGTTATCGAGAAGCGCACCTATTGAGGGGTGTTCCCGGTCAACGATATCAGGAATGCTCTTCGGCACATTTGACGAAAACGACCAGATCTTCAAAGACGACGCCGAAGTATAGAATTTGATAGAATAGACCTCACTCGCACCTTTTCAAGTCTTGTGTACGATGTGCTGATCCTGTTGACATAAAAACACCCCATCAGGATAATCTAAGTACGGAAGACGCAAAACCTCAAGATACCTTCGACAAAAGTAAAGCCCTCTGGAAGATAGTCGCATCTTACCTAGGACCCGATCCTCATCTTGACATGAGACAAGTGACACGAAGTACTCCGTGCACCTGCCCCCAGCGATAAGGTTTCACCGGCCTCGCATCGCCTCACGCCATGAACAGGGACCAACCCAGCATTGGAAGCTTAACGGGTTCCCCTGGCCAGATGGCTAGCCAGAATCCATCTCCACACAAGCAGCGGGGAAAGTTCGGCGACAGATTGTGATGCCTGTGGACCTTGTCTCGGGGTACGCCGTGCTAGCAACTAGGTACCCGCAGCAGAGCATTGCGGGGAAGCGCGCCATCGATGGAGCCAGTCTCACCGGTTTCGAACACAACTCGCATAACGGCTACCGGCATCGAAATTTCCAGAGCAGCTCGCATCTCCAACAGTCCTAGTCACACCACACCATCGCAACCTCATTCCAGCGACGATGACGAGGTAGGCGCGCCCGAACTTACCGGTGAGCATGCCGTGATTCGCTGCGTTTGAGGGATAGAGCACATGGCAAAAACGAGGGATTGGAAACGAGTGTTGACGTTCGCCGCAACAGGCCAATCTCTGACATCTCACCCGAGAACCGCAAGACAATTGGAAACCCTCCGCATTTCACGTTCCACATCCCCCTCGTTCACCTCTCCGACGGGAGTTCGCCACCCCCCTCGCACCCCCCACCTAGCAAGTGGAAGCGGGCAGGCTAACAAGCGCATACAGAGCGGACATAGCTAGCCGGTGTATATGTGCGCCACCCACCCGAACTCTAACCCCCCCGTGTAAAGGAAGGAAAGCTACCCACCTCTGCATGCATGCAGTCTATCTACACAGTCCGTAGATGCAGCTGGACCAGCTGCAGACCAGCGAAGCAGAACAGTCCACGAATCAATCATGGTTCGCCAATCTGGGGAGCGGTCGCTATCATCGCTCGAAATGCGACTGAAGGAAGGGCTTGGCATACCGGTTTTACAGGATACCTGAACCAGATCTTGTCTCTGTATGGCACGCCTCGGTACCACCGGACAACATGGAAGTGTGTGTGTTTGCCCTATCTCCACAGCCGGGAACTGGCCAAACTAAACCCGTAAGCCACGCTGCAACCTGTCGTCTGTCCACGCAGCCAGCAAACAGATGCAGGCTTGGCAGACTGCGAGCTGCACGGCAGGTGGAGGTCACATGGAGAAGGTGGGGTTTGCAACCCTGGCTTCACGTCGGTCCTCCTTCTGCGGGCGTACATGCAGCAGACATCTAGACCGTCGCCGTGTGCCAGCTATCGTGGTTCGACGAAGGGACAGCCCGACATATGTCCAGTCCGGGAAGATGCCGGCCGTTGCATGCGGTGGAGAAGTATCAGGGCCGATAGAGGTCCCGCTGCCCCAGAAAATAAAAGCAGCACTAACTACTTGCAGTAACATCTCAGACTGAGGTCCAAACGGGGGACGTTACGGGACATCGTGTTGGTTGAGGAAGGATCTGCTCCGTTTCCTCTCCCCTTTCCCCCAACTCTCCAGCCAAGCCTCAACCCCTTTTCCATCTCGCTCGACCCAAGCCATCCTCGCTTCAATACCCGCAACGGCCTTTTCAAACGCCTTCTTATTCTTTTCCTACGTTCGGAGTCAGCCTAAACTCTCGTTTGTCTTCGATGCAAGTGGGAAACTTTGACAGTTAAACTTACCTTGACGGCCCCTTTGCCCATAAACTCCTTCACATCCGCCAGCTGCATTCTGTTCGACATACTCCCAGTACAGCTGCCCACCCACCGTCCATCGTCACCACCCCATATGTCCCTTGGAT
Organism: Podospora aff. communis PSN243; assembly: GCA_033296975.1. Taxonomy (NCBI): domain Eukaryota; kingdom Fungi; phylum Ascomycota; class Sordariomycetes; order Sordariales; family Podosporaceae; genus Podospora; species Podospora aff. communis PSN243. Next base: position 347,569 of record MU865949.1, on the reverse strand, counting down.
TGGACCAGCCAAGTTTGCCCTGAGCCATTCCCAAGATGCTTCTGCCCCAGGTCGATGCGTTTGCAAGGCGTTGAGAAGAAACCATTTGTCGAGGGAGTTGAACGATAGGCTCTTATCTAACATCAAAGACAGACCCTTTTGGATCAAGGGCGGGTCGGTGGCGTAGCCCAGAGAAATAAACGCGACGGTGCGGATTTCGGGATTCTGAGTGTCAAGTAAAAGATGGAGTCGAACTGCACAGTTGCATTAGCTGGATGTTTCTGCTTGGCTAGGCGTCTCTCACTTACAAGATCAACATTGTTGCTGCTAGTGACAGCTTGGAATACATCTTTCCTAATGCTAGGGTTGAACGCTCTCGTGTCTCCTGCCATGAACCTGGCAAAGAGTTCCGCCACCACCTTGTTTACCGGCTCATAACCAGCAGCTCGCGAGAAAAAGAGAGCCTTCTCATTTTGAGTTGGGACCGGGTCGTCTGGTTTGATGTCCCAGACTTGATGAGGCAAGCTGGACAGCATCAGTTCCTAGTGGAAACGCTGCAGCGCCTTGTTGATCTCCGGAGATGAGAAGAGGAAAGACTGACAGAGCTTGGTCACCGTGTAGAATATCTGTCGCCAGGCGAGAAAGTTTTCTTCGTTGGTGTTTTTGAACTGCCAGAGAAAGTCAAGGAGGTCGGCCGTGCGGGTAGGGGTTGGAAGGGAAGACGAGACGAAAGCGTGGGTGTCGGAGATCAAGCCAGCGCGATCTTCCGGGGAGAGATGGCCAGACGAGAGCTGTGTCCCAAACTTTTGCAGGCGGGAAGGGGGGTAGGCAACGCGGTAGAGGCCGATCTGGCCGGAATTAATCTTCTGGAACGCCAGGTCCACCGGGTAGCCGTGTTGACGTGAGGTGAGCAAAAGACCGATTTCTCGTGCCATGACCTTCGTGGTCGCCATGTTCAAGGGGACGTGCCATATGGATTTATCATTCTGGGGCGTCATATTGGCCGATTGCAAATATCGATGTTGCTCGAGTGTCACCATCGGGGGCTCCTCTGTGTTGTCTTCGGTTCCCAGACAGTGGCAGAGCATCCTGAGCAAAGAAGCACCCTTCATGTAGATGATATTGTCGAAGAGCTCGCTCATTCGGTCCGGTGAGGCCCTCGGGTTGTAGATCAGGTGGCTCGCATGTGTATGTCCAGGGCGCCGTTGTAAAACACCATTGCCTCAGGGTCTGGATCAGCAGCCACATAGTGCAGCCGGTACTGCAAGTCAGGGAACATTTTGTCCACCATATAAAATCCAGCCCACTCGGCAAACGCCTCGTTGAGCCAAAGATCGTCCCACCAGCCCATGGTACCAAGTTACGTTCAAACCACTGGTGGGCAATCTCGTGGCAAAGGGTTTCCGTCGCCATTTGCCACGACTTGGCTGCCGTAGTCTCGGGATCGAGCAAAATGGAGCGCTCTCCGAAGACGATGCATCCCCAGTTCTCCAGTGCGCCAGCGTCGGGCAAGGCAACCAAGTCAAGTTTTGGGAGCGGATACGCGAGACCAAAGAGCTGCTGGTAGCGGTCCAGGGCGTCAACGGCCACCTTCAGCATGTAGGATCCGCGTTGCAATTTTGCCCCTCGCAGGGCGTGCATGCGCACTGGAAAGGAGAGTCTGGTGGATTGGATGAAGGCAAAATCGCCAATGGCGAAGCAAATGAGGTAGGTAGATGTGCGGTGTGTACTGTTGAATGTAGTTTTCTTGATAATACCGGACTCGGTCTCTTCCGAAGGCGTAGTCTGCGTTGAGAAAATGTCCATGTTACTGATGCACACCATATCATGGGTGATGGTCACGGCCGAGTCAATGGTCGCCTTGTACTCGGGCTCATCGAGGCACGGGAAGATGCAGCGTGCGCCAATGGGTTCGCAGGTCGTCGAATACGCTCTCTTCGACTCCCCGCTTGTCGTTTGGTAGCCGGTCCATTGAAAGTCGGGGGTTTCTCCGTACGGCTTGACCGTGCCTTGGAACGTCAGGTAAAGGGCAATCTTGGAACCCGCAGAGAGCCCTTCGCTGAGAGGGATCGTGACCGCCTGTTGCTCTAGATCAAACTTCAAGGCATCTGCAGGAATCTGCGTCGTGGCGCCCGCGGCTGGGGCAATTTTGGAGCTTGTGATTTCCAGCTCCTTCGAGTTGAGCACAATAATCTTGGTTTCTTGACGTACGTCGAGATGAGCAACGACAGAGCCCTGGAATTTCAACGCTTCGAGGTCCAACCTGACATGCAGATCGTAGTGGGTCGGTGCCACGAGCTTGGGAAGACGCTCCATGGCCAGATTCCAAGGCTGCAGCGTTGTTGCCCGTGGGTGGTTCTCCGAGGAAGGTGCAACTCACCTGGGGTGTAGTTTCGCCAGCCACACGGGAAACGGGAACCGCTAAACCTTCAGAGCTTAAATATCCATACCATGATATTTCATGTCTCGGTATGGCAGCGGCTTTGGGTAAACCAAACTTGATTGCAGCGCAGCCCGAGTTCTATCCAGCAACCACACACGTACCACGCCACACACATACCATTAAATTTGATATTCTTAAACCTTCATACAGCTACTATGTATGGCAAGGGCTAAACTAATCAGCTGAGACCGGTGCGGCTTCACGTTTATCATCTCCTCCGGTACCCCTGGCTCCGTCGTGCCTGCATCGCGACTCTGTCGGCACTCGGTACTAGGAGTACAAGGAACGGAAAACCTAAGAATTCGCCCAAACTTCAGGGATCGCATGGTTGAGGCTTTTTCGAACCTCCCGCTTTCCTGTATTTTCATCGTGCTCAATCGAAGGCTTCGTTGGGGCCGCCATAGCACAGGCAGCAAGGAGAGCGAAAGAGTGCTGGAGCTTCATGATAAGCAGGGAACGAGGGTCATCTTAACGAGGTAACTCTTGCTGGGATGCAGGTAGCCAATAGATTAATCCCTGGGGTTGGGAGAATAGAACTCAACGCTTCCTGGGATGTATATATAAGTTATTTTGTCGAGGCGTACCTCGGTGCCTCCACGTTAAACCGGTGAGGTTTGCTCCTACCTCCAGGAAATACTGCCATCATATGACCAGTTTTCTGTAGTCATGGCCGTGAAGATTGGTTGGAAGACAATACCTTACCCTTTGTGGCCCATTCTCTTTTCCGATGCACGAGATCTCGACTCTAGGAGGCTGCACGCCTGTGATCACAGCAATCATCTATCAACATAGCTCGTGGGATCAAAACACAAGCGTACGATGCGAGATATTTCCCCAGGCATCTTTGGTCTCATGAAGCTAAACACGAGGGCGCTCGCAACACACCGTTAAAGCACTTCTCCCCGATGCCATCACCGCTTTCTCTTCCAACACATCGCAGTCCAGATGGCAAACCTCAGTCTGTCCCCCCCCAATATATCTACCTCCCAAATCAGCTTACATTAGACCTCTCGTTCCCATCTCTACTCCCAGTCTTTGACCCGCGAAGGCATCCTGACCTTGATCTTGAGACAGCTCCCAACAATGTGGAATGAAGATATTTTCCCTCTCGGAGACATCGAATGCACCTACTTTGACGGCGAGGACAAGAAAAGACTCGCGGCCCAAGGAAGCGATGACCAAAGCGAACCTCAGAGGAGGACTACCATCGTCTCACGGAGCAAGGAAGAAGTTCCCCGCGCTGGCTGTACACCGCCGGCAATGCTAGCGGAATCACCACGCTCTTCCTGCTCCACGGGTTCAGCATTTCTCTCGCTGTACTCGGCACATCTGCTGTTCACAATTAGGGGAACAACTTACTGAAAAAGACATCCGCATATTGTAAGTCTGTCAACCGTAAACCATGACACTCCGCTGATGAAACCGCAGCTCCGGTATTGGACAAAGCTTCATCTGCCCCTGATGAAGACCACCACCACCGATCCGACATTGATCCCTGAACCTAACAACCCGAAACCTATCTTTCAGATGCCGTCAAGCCCCCGAGGTCGACGCAGCATGGGATCGCATCGCTCGGGCCAGCGAAGTGGGAGAGGATAGCCCGGCCGGCGGACGCCGTGATGCTGCCGATGTCAGAGCGAGTTGACGAAGTTGAGGTTACTGGGTATTCACCAGCAGGTGTTACGCTGGCAAGATTGGAGGGGATTACAAGGTCAGATGACTGTTCCAAGGAGTTGTAGGCTGGGTAAGTGAGTGGAGCTTGAGTTCGACCACACATAAGCCACTCCGGAGTCCCCGTGACGAAACGGGAAAGGCGTCGTTTAGATGCAAAGAGGCGTCGGACTCTCTCCATGCCCCTCGCCCTAAACTCTAAGTTTATCAGAACTCGAAGATGTGAGGCGGTTCAAATCAAGGGGTAGGGAGGGCAACGGCGACCTCAGCTCTTACAGAGTGCTCACATCTATCCGAGACCTAAAACTTCAAGTGAGGGCCAAGCCAACGTCGTAACGGATGCTGATCGACTCGCGGAACGCTACCGGATGACGACAGTTCGAAATGGAGATAACGGCGACCTATTGGCCGGGGCCTCCCCTCCTCTTGCTGAGCGAGATGCAGGGTTGCATGTGTGAGATATAGCCTGGATCTCAGCGGTGCTGACAGATGGGAAAGCTGCATTTACACCAGAGAAACACCCAGTCAGCGATTGCAGGTCTGGCAGCATTGCAGCTTGCAGCACCGGTGAGAGGTATGATATGGTGCGGCTTGTTTGGGAGAGCATAAAGGGTCCTTCGGCCGATCCTTTGGCGTCGTAGCTCTTCATTTGCAATAAAAACGGAGTGGGGAGGGGGTCTGCCGCGCAGCTGATTGATCGAGGCTGATCTCTGGACAATCTGGTCGATTCGTGGCGAGATCGTAGAGGGCTAGGAAGCTCGGTAACTTTCGACCCTAATTCGAACTATATCTCGGCCGGGCGCGGCAGGGACAGACCACGGAGCCAGGTGTTCGCAGATGCAAGATGCTTGCTCCATTGAGTCGGGCGCAGGAAGCTGACACCCTGCAAGCTTCTGAAACTAAGATGGTGGGAAGAATGGAGCTCTCAGGGTCAGACCACGAAGCTGTCAGACTTGTCTTTGCTTCGGACAGGCGGCTTTGACAGCAACCTGGAGAAACTACCCTTTTAGGTTCGCTCTCGTTTCTTCTCTCAAGGGAAACAACATCGGAAATTACCCCGCAAATCGTCGAGACGGGGGTTGCGATCGCGGTGGGGACGTGACGTCGAAGGGGCGGATCTTGGCATTGACCTTAAAATGTTAGTGCGGTGAGTGCTCCGTGTGCTGGTGCCAGCGTAGTGCCTTTTAGGATTGGCGTCCAGCAGCCTCCTGCAAATCCCATTCGCCAGCGCCCTGCTTGGGTCTCCGCTATCAGAGACGGTAGCCAATTGCACGCCCTCTCGCTGATTAGCATGCTGATAGTGGCATCTGGGCCTGTGATCGCCGCTTCCATATGAACGCCTGTGAAGGACAGCGAGAGCACCGTGTCCCTATCGCCGTCACTTCCCCTTCTTCTCTCAAGTCTGGCTTCGTTCCTTCCCCCCAAACTTCCACCGCCCACTCTTCTGTCACAAGCGATAACTACGTCGAATCATTTGAGTCAGTCGTGTTGCAAGGCGCTCCGAACCAACCCCGCACGACAACCTGACAGCCAGCGTGCTGCCCGCTCTTTCCCCGCTGCCGACGACCGAGAGAGACAAAGGGAAGAAATCAACCAGGGCACAACTCCCGTCTTGTTCCTTCCGGCAAAGCAATCGAACGACGAGCGACCCATTGCTGTCGGCTCTCGTTGACCAGGGTGGGTGCACAAAGAAAAGAAGCAATATCGGCTTGCAGGGTCGTACCGCAGTCGTCATTCGACTTGCCTTCTGGCGTTTCACCCCACCCGCGACAATCGCACCGGCGCGCACATCTCACCCCATTTCCATACTATAAACGTACGAGGCGCCGCTCTTTTTGCCATCCGCCCTACACCAAGACCCGCTTTCTCGAAGCCACTGCCGTCGGGTTCTCGACAGGCGTCCCTTGCTCGACATCGAGTCCGTCTTCGGACTTCGATTCAAGCTACCTGCCTATTAAACCCCGATTTCCTCCCGTCCCGCACCTCTTTTCTTTCGCCCATCATGTCTTCAGACAACACCAGCGGCACCGGCGCCTCGAACACCACCTCAGCCAACGATATGGCACGCTCGCAGCGACGTGGGTCCGTCACCTCGGCGGCTCTGACCAACCTGTTCCGGAGCAACTCGCAGAACCCCGTCACGCCCTTTCCGGGCCCGCTCTCTACCGCTGCAATGAACGAGCAGCGTCGAAGGCTGTCCATCACGACGCTCGGCCTGTCTGGCACATCGCCGAGCGCCTCTGCTTCATTCATGAGGCGAGCGAGCTTGTCCACCAACTCGGATTCGATCGACGAGAACGCCGTCGAGGACGACGATGTTCGCACCGCGCCCACCACGCCCTTCACCCGGCGCATGAGCTTCGGTGCCGCACAGGCCATGCGTGGCATGCGCGGTGGTACCAGCCCTGGTAGCAATGGTAGGCCAATCCCGCCAGTCCGACGAAGCAGTACCGCCCACGTTGGTCCGCCGACGCCTCCGCTCAACTCCTCAGTTGGCGCCGGAAACTACACGTGGGGCAGGACTTCTTCTCAGGCAAGCACTGCAAATCAACCTAGACTGGGTTCTGACATGAGCTCTCCTTCGGCTCGATTAGACCAAGGCTTCAACTGGTCCGATCAGCTTAGGTCTCGTGCTGAGAGCACCGTTTCCACCGGCCCCCGGGCCTCGTTCTCTTTTGGGTCCGGTCTCAGCGGATCTCCTCCCCGCAACAGCGCCGGAGTTGGCCCTCCGCCCGTTGTCAGCCCTCACCATGACCGCGCTAAATCCGTTTCCGACATGCCGGCGCCTCCAGCCCAAACACCGCGAGCTCGGGTCCCGCAGAAGCCCGACCCTTTCCAAGAACGCATCCTCAAGGGTGACTTCTACATGGACTAGGACGAGCGTGGACCATGTCTCTTACTTCCCCTGGCGACCAGGTAATGGTTTGGGGAAAGTACTTCATGCGTCACATCACGCTACTTCTGCGGTCTACGCCTCCAGATTGTTCCAGTCTTGACGATTGGTCTGGGCTGGATTTGTTTGCATCTTTTATCTAGCACACGGTTTGCAACGGCGTTTGTTTGGCTTGCCAAGTGGCACCCCCAACCCCTGGTTTGGGGCAGATTTCGCGCAAACATGTAACTGTATTGGAGCCTTGAAAATGGGTATTCCTAAACAGGCGGAAAAGCAGGTACACGGAGTTTTGCAAGGAACGCCGAGGGGGAGATCGGCATAACGAAGCTAGCGATGATTTTGGTTTGGAGACGCAAACAGACTGCAACCGGGCGGCAGGTCGTGAAACAGACTATGAACTTATGGTGCTCTTACGAGAGGCAGAGCTTGTATGGCTAGGCTGCGGCTTGGGCTCAGATTGCGAGTGTGGGAATGAAGGAATGTGTTGATATGCCAGGGTTCCGAGCAAGTGATGACTCTTGGGTGACTTATCCGACATCTCTGCAAATCGGAAGGGCGGCGAGGTGGACCCTGCGATTTGGCATGACCCCAGTCTGTGGTCGAACATTGGGGGACCAAGTTGATCCAACAAGACAAAGGGGCACGCGTCTCATGTGATCGAGGGACAGGGTTGAGGCTGGCACAACGGGAAAGGGGGAATAGCCTGCGCTGATCTGTGGACGAAGAGAGACTGAGAAATCGGGCAGAGAATGAACCCATCCTTTACAGAGCCTAGAGTTCAGATTCCTCAGCTTGATGTGCAACTGATGTGTCCCTCGTGATGGCTTCCCGCAACTGAGCACAATACAATATCTCGACCGACCCGGCATGGCGGCACCACGGGAAATGCTGTCACCCCGGCACCAAAAGTCAAAGTCCCCAGCCTTTGGCGTTCTACCGCTCCGGGGCGGCACCCCAAGCGAAGCGGACGGGACTAGCGATCTGCCAAGAGGCGGTCAATCGGCGGGTGATAGGTCTCACTCGGTGTGACTAGCGGACGGGGCGTGGTCTGGGGATAAAGAAAGGGGGGCGCGGGAACAGAACTCGGGCGTATTACCCTGGTGATGGGCGGGGATGAAAGGAAGGAAAGAAGCAAAGAAAGAACGAACGGTGTGGGCTTCTGTGGAGTTTGATTGGTTGACATGTTGCAAGGGACGGGTTACCCGATGAGGTGTGGTGAGGTAATGGTTGTACGTTGTGTAAGTTGGGTCTCGAGGGGGTTTCTCCGGAGGTAGGACCGGTGTTTGGGTTGGAGACGTGGGGATGTCTTGTGATTGTGTCGATGTGGATGTCAGGTTCCAGACCGAGACAAGTCCCCTCGGGGATGTGGATACAGGGTACGCAGGAACGTGTCATTGTCGAAATTGCTACTCACGAATCGAACAAGCGCTATATTCATACAAGTACGACAAAGATCTCTGGTATCACACAAGTAAAACGAATAAATAGTAGTAACAATTGAATCCATGCTGAGACCTGACGCCGACAACCCTGATTCGTCAAAAGAAGATGCAGACCAGAAAGGGAGAAAGCAAACAAGCAATGAAGCACCTCGTATACTAATACATCATGAATGAATTCCAATCACTCGGCTAGATCCAACCCGCACATATACCCAAAACAAGGTGTGAAATCCTCCTTTCCAACCAGAGATTTCCAAAACAACCCACCTCGAGACAAAGAACAAGGAAGCATCACATCAAGCACCGCACGCTCTATTCCCTTTCCAAGCTCCTGACATCCACATCAATCCTAATAAGGATACATTCCCCCTTGCGGACCGGGAGGCACCGAACCCCCCTGCACCCCCATGCTATCTACCATCCCCGCGCCCAAAGCCATATTCTGCTGCATCTGTGAGAACCACGGCGGCTCCGACATAAAGTATCTCATCCCACTCTCCATACCAGACCCCAGATTCCCATCCGCCAGCTCCTCGAGACTCCAATCCATCGCCTGGGCAAAGTCATCTCCGAGCGTGGCGTAGTCAAAGTCGGCGGCGAAGTTATTGTTGAGCCATGGGACGACAAAGCCGCTGGGCTGTGGTTCTTGCGGTCCGGGGTTCATAGCCACCATGCCAGCGGAGACGAGGTTGGTGGCGGGTGAAGGACCCGAATCGGCTCCCGCTGAAGCGGGCGTGTCGTGATCATACATGCCGTACGCTTGAGGTGGAGGGCGGCTGCCACCGGGAGCGTGGTTATTGTACCATGGCCCAGTGTTGGAATTCACAGAAGGGAGGAGGTCGGGATTGGTTGTTCGTGGCGTGGCGGCATTCTCGTTGGTGGCTACCTCGGAAAGAAGTTGGAGTGGTGTATTGGTTGTGGGATATTCAGATGAGCGAGCGGGCGGCGCGCCGCAGTTTCTCTCCGCCTGGGAAGGTATCGAGATGCCGTCCGCAGCACTGGCCATCTTCATATTATCCCCGCTGGGACCGGCCGCCCCGGGCTGGTTCTGCTTTTGCTTGTGAAACCAAGACCGAAGCATGACCAGAACGAGCATGAATTTCGTCGCAGGGCGGCTCTTGTTGTCGGCGGCGACAGCGTGGAACACTGCCAGGAGCTTCTCAAGGTGCATCTCAACCCGCATGTTATCTTTGCTGATGACCTTGCCAAGCTCACTTTTAGGCGAGGCGGCAGCGAAGTACATCTTGATCAAGACGACGACAGCATAGGCGACCCGCACAAAGTTGTAGACAGGCAAGCAGCGAATTTCCAGCGGATCAAGCGACACGAACACCTCAAAAATGCCATCAATGGCCGCAAGACAAGCCGAGATGGCATTAATGTGGGCCGGGGTGAGAGGCGCGACGGAGGAGTAGGTTTCTCGAAATGTGTCTGCATTTGGCGGCATCTGTTTAAAGTCCTCCGTCACTTGAAAGTCATTGTGTGTGGCGATTTCGTGCATGTACAAGTTCAACACGTTGAAGGCCATCCGAAGCGTAGCTGTAAGGAGTAGTTAGCACAGTTCATCGCAGTCGGATGGATAAGACATACGTTTGAGCATATCCGGTGGAAGTTGGCTCTTGTACCTGTCCATGTCTCGCTCAAACCCCTTGAGGGCATATTGCGTCCTGGAGTCCGAGATACTGGGCATTGATGCTGGGTCATCCATTGACAACAAAACGCCAACCTCCTCGGCTAACTTGTGCGTAAAAATCATGTGGCAGAAATACTTGTCTGTCGGTGCTGCGTCAGGCGACGATTGAAGGACATCAACACACTCGGCCATGAATGGAGTCCATCGAACCAGATTCGGCCGATGCAGCGCCATCGATGTATTGGTAGCCAAGAAGTAACATGCCATCCATGTGCGCCTCGCCTCAAGGGCGGTCGGGTCCGGCGGCGCGTTCTTCTTGAGCGGATGGTCGGCTGGTCCCCCGGGCATGTGCTTGCGGAAGCCGCCTTTTGCCTGCTTTCTCCTGCCCAGGCCAATATCGATAGCCATGATGGCGCTGACGTGGACGAGCTGGTAGAATTTGAGCTCCTCAAAGTTCTCAGGGGGCCAGTACCATATGACGGCCACATGAAGCGCTTGGACCAACTCGAGGCTCTTTTGCCCAAAGACAATCACCTTGTCGGCGAAGACCTGCATCAGCTCCTTTGTCAGAACCTTTTGGATAGAAGGCCACTCGGAAGATGCCGCCGCCATCACGGCGTGAAAGAGAATTGGCTTCGTTGCCCGGAGATCGGCTGCCGTCATTTCGGGGGGGAAGACGACGGCGGGCAGGTGTGGCGCCATTTGCTCGGTATAGCGCTTGTACAACTCATCGGCCTGAGCCATGGTGATGATGCACCTGTCCACCACATCTGGCGGCTCGTCCTCGGGTGGCTGCAACGGGGGTATCGAGACATTCTTCATGTCCTCGTCCCCGTGCTTCCGCTTGTGGTTCGGCCCGGGCGGCGAATACTCCTTGATGTTGATGTCGATCGTCCCGTACGAAGACAAGTTCTGGGAAGCCGACTGCCGCTGGCCCGTCGACGAGGACCGCTCCCTGACCGTCTCCCTGACTTGCGACGCCCAGTCCCGCACCGCCAGCGATGTCGTGCCAAGGCCCGGCCCAGACCCACCGCCACCGTCTGATGTCGCAGACACGGTGGAGCCCTCGGCGCCCCTCCCGAGCGGCCCGCCCGTGGTGTCCGCCCCGGAGGCAGATACCGACCCCACTTCAGGGCTAGACATGGGATGTGGCGCTCCTCCCCGCGTGGCCTGCAGACTTGCCGTCAGGGCGTCAATCTTCTTCTCCAGCTCTGCCACACGATTGTCCGTCTTCTTCTGGCGCTTTCGCGTGGGCTGCGTGACAACGCAGGCGCGACCAGCCTTGGCGCACCGCTTGCAGGGTCCTTCAGGGTTCGTGGCGTCGGGCTCGCACCGCACCTTGAGGCCGCGGCAGCTTTCGCAGGCACGCTGCTTCTTGGGGTCGTTCGGGTCGCCGGAATTGCCCTCGGGGGTCACCGGCCCGCTGGATCCACCGCGCTGCTGTTGTTGGGGCGTCTGCTGCTGCTGTTGCTGCTGCGGGGTCTGTTGCTGTTGCTGGTGGCCGCCCCCGTTCCCGTTGCCCGTCCCAATGGGCGTCAATGTGTTTTGCGGCGTATAGGACGAGGAGCCGTGGGAGCCATGCGAGGCGTGCGTGTACGGCGGGGACGGCGTCTGCGCGAGCGCATGAGGGTGTGCTTGCGCTTGCGGGTATGTTTGCGAGTGGGCGCTGTGGGAATGTTGCCCGTGTGCATAGGACGGAAGCGCATGTTGCTGGTGGTGGTGGTGCTGTTGGTAGACATTCGGATTGCCCTGCTGCGACTGCGTCTGCGACTGCGACTGCGACTGCGACTGCGCGTGTGCTTGTGCTGCTTGACTCGGGTGCGACGGCAGGTGTGTCGTCGCCAAAGGTTTGGGAACTTGGGTGGGTGTCGCAGGCGGGCCTGGTCTCAGTCCGACGCCGGTAGGGTCGCGCAGGCGGGGATCGAGTCCCGGATCCATGACCGCGGGCGTTCGGCGAGTAGCGTTGCGCCAGGCAAAGGAAATAGTGGGCAATGCGGCGCCCGCGGGTACTGGCGTCGGTCGACGGTTGGTGGTGATGACGAGCGGCCTTTGTGCGTCCGACGTACCGATCCCGCCGTTCGTCTCATCAAATAGTCGGGTGTCGGGGGGAAAAAGGGTCGGTCCACCGCCCCCGAGCTGGCCGAACCGTAGGGTAAGGTGCTGCTTGCTCCTGCTTCTAAAAGCGGCGCGAGTTGGGGGGAAGGAGCAGCCTGGAGTTGACACTTACGTACGCACCAGCCGCAGGCCAAGTGCGCAACTCGCGCTTTCCGTATTGTCTGCCTCCGTCCAGTATAGCCGGCAGTGAATCCCGAGTCCGTTTACCCGGTGCTCGACCAGCAAACTTCGAATATTGTGTCCAGTCGGCCCTGTTTGTCCTCGGCGCACTGCATACTACGCAAACATGCTGCTGTGGCTGCCCCCATTTACCTATCCTTCCGTTTCAGAGCCTGCGGCACAGTGCCTCAACCAACATGACAAGGCCGCCGATTTGTCAAGTGTTGGACAATCACCCGTGAACCACGAACCAACGTTATACGTACGAATTGGAGAAAAGCAGCAGAGCGTTTATTCGCTCCAACTAAATGATAACACCCCCAACGCCGTGCTGGGCAGATCTGCTGGCGCAAAACGCCCGCTCCGCAACAAGCCTCCCACAAGGTCCCAAGACACGGTTCGACACGCAAAGCCTAAATACCAAGACCGCCCCAAGAAAAAAATCTCCACAACGCCACATCAGAGCTCGGTGCTTGCTAATGTTACAGATTACCCTTCGGACGTCCCTTCGGCGCTGGGCATCTCCTACGTATCCTCCACATTGTCGTATTGTTCCTAACATTTTCCTACTTCGTCACGTCTTCCCGTCCATCCGTCCATCCATATACGTGATTAGCTGCCCACCCCCGGGGATATGGCCAGTCATCTGCGTATGTCATGCGAAGAAATAATAACAAAAGAATCCGAAACGATGGAAATGGTATCTTTGCAAACAAACACCGGCCGAAAAGAAAGAAACGTCGCGTATTTACATTCCGGTATCAACATGTCCTGTTTTTCAGAACTGACTCTCTTCCCGGAGGCGGCTCTTGGAGCCTTGCTGGGTGAGATTCCCCATGAACATGGTGCTCTCCCTGCGGCTCTTGATGTATGGTTGTTCATAGGGGGCCGGGGCGAGGCCGCCGTTGCCATAAATCGGCTGGTCGTAGCCAGGGTTGGTCTTGAAACCCGTCGGTGTGTGGAGCTGAGTCGGATCGAAGCCCGGCGGGACGGCGAAGCCGCTCTCATATGCCGGTCTTGATGTATAGCTGCCGGTCTGGACATTCTGCTGTGACAAGTACTGAGGATCGTAAGTGGTTTGACGTTGCGGAGGCGGAGTCGGAGTGCTTCGAGAATGCATCGTGGCCATGTTCATGGCTGCCATCTGCTGCATACTCATCGGTGGCGGTGTTGGCGAGCTTCGGCTTGCCTGGCCCTCCATCACCGCTTCCATCAGTCGTTGGCGATGAGGCGAGTCGCTGTGCGAGGTTGAAGGGCGGCCGTCTGATGGGCGTCGCTCCTGAAACGACGGACGCTGCTCCTGGAATGATGGGCGCTGCTGCTCTTGGAAAGAGGGGCGTTCCGAGGGACCAGAAGAGGCGCCTCGCGGGTGGCCATCCGCCTCTAAGATCGGCAACTCGTACTCCGTAGGGTCGATGCCGAAGATGGGCTCGTAGTTCTGGAGGAACATGGCAAAGACAGGGGCCGGGATATTGAGCGTCGGCGAGAAGACGATTCCGACATTGCGAACCGTCATCTTGTTCGAGTCCGCGTGGTTGATGATCCTGATGAGGAATGAGATCAGGTACCTCAGCAGCGTGGCATTCGCCTGTGGGAGACGTTCGACGAGCTCCGAGAGGGCTGCAATCTTCTCGTTCACGTTGGTCATCTCCGTGACGGCGATGAACTCCATACGCAGATCGCTCGTTAGGATCGTGTTGGGTAGCTCACGCAAGTACATCTTGAGCAAGGAGGCCACAGCGTGGATATCGTGGTACTGTGGATCAGTGATCAAATTGATGTCACCCTCGTTGTTGAACCGCTCCTTAAGTTGCTTGATGACTAGATTGGATCCGCTGAGACGGAATATGCCCTCCTCATAGAGGGCGTTCTTCGCTTCGAGGTATTGGATGCAACGGTAAACGACCGCGGGAAGGGCCACCCGAATATCGACTGGTGAGCAGTATCGGACCGCCTCTGCAAGAGAGGCACCGAAAACCTGCCGAACAGGACCGCTGCTCTGCTGGTTGCCTCCCTGTCCATTGTTACCCGTGCTGTTCTCGCCGCCAAAGAGGGAGTCGTTGCCATCGCTAGAGGATCGAGTCTTGGGACCGAAGCCGAAGAAGCTGCGTTTCCTGGCCTTCTTCTCATCCTGATTAGGAGGCGCAAGGCCCATGCCCAGCTTAGTTCCCCAGGCCTCCGAGTTGGAGATCACCTGTGGATCGCGGGGGCCTGAAATGGCAAAGGGGCCCTGTGAAGACATGGTGAGGCCTGCACTAGGTGGTGGCGCGCCCTGCGGAATGTCGCCTTGCCGCGTAGCCTCATAGCTGACACCTATCAAGTTTTCGTCATTGCCAGCCTCTTTCCGCTGCCCACCGCGACCCTGTGCCTTCTTCTTGCCGTTCACGCGCTCCGAGGCGTTGGACCCTTGCCGGTCATGAGCCTGGTCTTGCTTGTGATGATCCTCGTCATCTGGATCCCTGTAATCAATCCATCGAAGTAAGGCATCCACCCACATATCTCTCTCTTGGTCGCTCTCGGCACAAAGAACGTGCTTGGTCACACTGTTGGGATCTTTCTTCTTGGGTTCCAGGATCAAGAAGGCGTGGCGATATTGGTTGTCGACATCCTCCGTCCCAGAGCCACGAGCAGGGGATCCTTCAGTACCGTGCTGCGATTGTTTTCCGATTTGAGCCCTAGGAAGCTTGATAGTACCGAGGTGAGCGCCGCCAGGGGTTTCATAGTACTTCAACTGCGGGCCGTCCAGGACAAAGAACCTCGCCTTCCAGCCTCCGAAGTTCTTTCCGCGCTTTGTAAGGTAACCGCTACGGAAGGGGCGCCCGTCTGGGCCAATCTTTTGCTTGGATTCCTTGTTTGTCTCGGCCGTCGAGGAGCCCGTCTCATCCGCATTGGGAGGAAGTGTGTTGGTTGAGAGATACTTGCAAAGCTCGAGCGCTGTGTTCGTATCGAGCGGCGTATTGAGCAATTCGTCCAGATACTGATTAAGCGCCACCCTACGTGCATCGAGTTTCGCTGGAGCGTGTCCGCTGAAGAGCGATCGGTCCGGAGTCTTCGCTGTAAAAGCCGGGCATTGCTTTAGTCTCTGATCGAGTTTCGCAAGTGACAGTGAGTCCTTCTCGACACGCCAGAGCTCCCCACCATCTACGCGGGAGAGAATTGCTAGCGTGAAAACCGGGTCCTCCTCTAGCTGGGTCAGAGACAACAGGCTCGCCCTTGACGGCTTCATCCGGGAAGATGCAACCCTAACGTCAATCGAAGGGAGCGCATTCGGCGGAAGCAGTAGATCGGGGTATTCTTCCGTCACCAGCCCCTTGAAGATCCTGGTCCTCCCTCCCGCTGGGCCATCGTGGCTGCTCTTCGTTGGACTCGACGAAGACTCGATACTGTCCGGCCCCTTTTTGATGATGTTGAGCGGCTTGGGCGTCTGAAGCACCAATGGCTCCCCTGCTGGTTGCGCTGGGGATGGCGTCTGAAGAGGGGTGTTCGGAGGCAGCGGAATGGGGGCCCGCGGCGGGCGCGGCGACAGGGGAGCTCCAGGGAAGCTCGACACGCCTAGAGGCGAAAGCGGTGGTGAGTTGACTGGTGACTTGAAACCCATGGGTCTCGGGCTGGAGGGAAGGCCGGGGCTCAACAGCGGCATCGTGATCGACCGAGACTCTACTTGCTGATTGCTCGTGCCGCTCAAAACGCCCGCCAGAGACGCAGCCTCTCGCTGAGGCTTACCTATCTGAATCAGTCTAGGACTCGCCGGAATGTCCCCGACCTTCGGGGTGGGAGGAATCTCCTCCTTGGGCGTCGTCCCCTTGCTGCTGCTCTTGCTCTTCCTCGACTGACTGCGAAGTTCAGCCTCCTTGAGGGCCAAAATCTCGCGGTCTCGATCATCCTCCTCCCGCGTCCTTCGCCGTCCACGTCGGTCATCGGGGTGAATTTCTTCCACTTCGAGGATGTCATCGTAGTCGGTGTCGGTTTCCAAATCTTCGTCTACGGGGATGGTTGGGCTCTGCTGCTGGAAGTTTTTGAGATGGAGCGGCGCTGGTGGCGGCTTGCGCGGAGGGGGCGCTGGTGGTGGGGGAAACTGGGCGATGCCTTCTTCGAGGCTGGACACTCTTGCGGGAAGAGCGGCGGGGATTTGGGGAGGCGGCATCCGTGGGGGCTGTTGGGCGAAGCTGCGAGACGGAGGGATGGTCGGATTGACTCGAAGGTCCTTGGCATCGTCGGCTTGCTTCCGGGCCGCTTCGGCCTCGCGTTCCTGGGCATCGGGGTCGAACTGATCCAACGCGTGCTCGCTTGGCTTCGGCATCGCGTGGGAAGGATCCAAAATCTCTCCGACGGCAGATTGGGGTCCGTTCGGCTGATCCGCAGGCGGAGTGATTGGGTAAGGCGCCATCGACACATTAATAGGAGATTGCTTCTGGCTATCCGAATCCAACCCTGGCGACACTGGGACTTCCAACACGGTTTCTTTTGGCGGCGAGCTGGCCGCGCTGGTTCCATTCCTGCTCGCTCCCTGGGCCCGCGGGGGCGGTACCGCTGGAATGGCCGGCGCGTCGGCGTCGCCTATGACTTCTTTTACTTTTTTCCTATATTTTTCCTTGTCTTTCAATGCCCGCTCCAGATCCTTGTTCAAGCCAAGGATCATGGCTCTTTGCTTGTCGACCAACCGCCATAACTGCGCGTTTTGCTGCGACTGCGACTGTTTCTCCTTCAGCAGGTACTGTATGACCGCCTCGGGGCTACCGGCCGTCTTGATTAGGTTCGCAATGTCTGTCGGCCCTGGGGTCGACTCGGGAGACGCCTTATTAGGGCCGTTCGACCGTGACGATATCGCCGAGATTGCCGAGTCCATCGACGAGTTTCTGGGCGCACCCTTTGCGAGCTCTGCCCGCACTCCTGAGGCGCCCGCCATCGTCGACGAGGGGCCGGTGGAAGAGCCGCCGCGGGGCTTCGGGTTCACGACAGGGTCGGAGACGCTGCGGCTGTTGTCATTCGGGAATCGTTGGGACGGAGGTGCCGGTCTGGCAACAAAATAGTTAGCTCGAGGCTCAGCGCTCGCAGCACGCGGCGGCAACAGACGTTGCCGCCAAGAACGGGGGACCATAAAAGAGAGGTCCATGATCAAAACGCACCCTGGGCTTCTCTCCTCAGGCGTAGTGGCACCCGAGGACTCGCTGTTGTAGTACGTCTTCTCGGATGCTTGCGTCGAACGCTCGTCAGGGGCCGAGGTGGTTACGATGCGTGGGACGGCCGACAGATAGCCGTCGGCGGAGGACGTTGGGCCGGAACTCGTCGTTGGCGGCGAGGCAGCGGTGCTCGAGTGGAGCGGACTGGGTGCGGCTTTCCGTATGGACCTGGTGCGAGTGAAGGTATTGGATCAGTATTTGTGGACACTGTAGGACCCGATGCTGTCACACGACAGGGTCGACACCACGCAAACGCTGGCCGCGAACCGATCTGCGCTGGCTGCGTTGAATGGTGCTGAATGCGTCTTGGGCTGGCTGCTTGGTGACTTGTAGTTTTCCCAACGTCGAGCCCGACCGTTGGGGCGCGATGTGAATGACGGAGAGGGCAGCACCAGAGAGGTGACCCAGCTACCAGGAATATTTTTGATCAGGGGGGGATGGGGTGCAAAGAAGAAAATGAATGCCGCCAAAACGGGGCCGCGCCGGAGCCAACAAACGTGAACAAGAACAATCACCAGCGCAAAAAAAGTACACACACAACACAAACCAAAACAGGATACGAAGCACTGAAATCAAACGGGGCGGCAGGGGCAAAAGGGAACAATCTTGAACCGGAAACGTGCGTACCTGGAGCTCGCCGACGACGGCGGCGATTCCAAAGGGCTGTTCGAGGAGTAGCCAAGGATTTGGGTTCTCCCGATGGTAGGGCTGTCCTGGAAGGTGGAATCCATAGACTGGGGACTCGAATCGCTCGACGACGATGCCAGAGGCTGTTGAGGCTGGTGATCGAGAAGGTGAGGTTGGTTCAGCAGACCTCCGTCGCTCTGGAGCGCAAGCTGCGACATGGTCTGCTATGCGACAGGCCGTAGGCTTGGCCAATTGTTGACGAAGGGCCGAGGGTCAGTGCTGAACGCAGGACAACTCGCAGCGGTTTCGAGCTGCCTGGGTGACCCTGATTGACGTCGCATATATTAACTCGCCCTGCCTCTGCCCCGGGTGCGGCCTGGCAAGCGTGCAGGCACAGGCGCGGCGGCGGGGGGTGGGGTGGGTGACCTCGAACAGCGGGAGCGTGTGCGCGGCGTAGCACAGCAAGAGCCGGATTGGCACGTCGATGGTGTTGTAGTGGGCGCTCAGGGCACGCTGTCGGGACGCTGATATGAGAGGCGGCGGCAAACCTGTTGGATAAATAACAATGTCAAGAGCAAAAGGGTCTTGCCGTGTTGTCGCGAGCGCAGTGCGCAAAGATGCAGTCTGTAACTGCTGTAACTGCGGCTATCAAGGCCTCTGAGACCGGCACACTTGGCGGCTCAGTGTGTCCGGAGCCGGTCCAGGAATCCAGGTTTCTTAGGTTCAGCTGCGGCGACTCGTCGTTTGAGCGGACCGTCTGATGTGATGCGCAATCCGCGAGTTCAAGAACCCGAAATAACAGGCAGATCTGCTATCAAACGGGCGCTGCAGGCGCAGAGCCGTGTCAATTGCTGGCGACCGTGTGAACGGAGATTTTCCCATCTCCCCCCGAGTTCTCGCGGGTGCCCTCCCGGCGCTGTCAACACCATAAAGCTCTGACCTCCACCTGGCGGCTGCCACCCCTGACCGGCTCTTGTTCTGAGAGGCCCCTATCACGTCCCAACCTTCCATCAGAACGATATCTCTTACCACTTTGCCCACAACGAAATCACAAGCAGGAGATGTCGTCCCTCTCCTCCGTACCTTTTTTTTCTTTCGTTAATTTCCGGTAGCACCGTCTCGGAAGTCATTTGCATCTGCAGTCTAGCAGCATGCGTGTCTGCACCTCAGATGCCACGCTGCTTGGTTCAATTTAAAAAGATCGCTGGCGCCCCTCGCCCCAGAAATCGCTTCTGCCGGCCGGGCAAGGTCTTGGGGTCCTCTCTTTGTCCCAGCACGGTAGCGCCAGGGGTACAGCTCGCGGGATCCTCACTAACATCGCCCATCAGCCTGGCGCTACGAACCATGGAAGTCTTGGAATTTCTGAAACAAGTCTCTCCCCTTCTTGCTCGCGAGGCAAGTTCCGCGTTGATTTAGCCGGCCCAGTGTCTTTGTGCATCCCGCGAGACTCGAAACCGGGCCAACAAGGGCATCGTTGATAGCTACCGCCTGAGTCGTGCTGGCGTGTTCGGCTCGTGGGCGTTTGCGGGCTGTCGGAGTGCAATTTTTCTCGAGTCGTCCGACGAGTCGCATCGCTGTCCGGGAATACGTGTGGCATGGCTGAATGGCTGGTCCAACAACGACCCGGGCAGATTCCAGTAGGCTTCCAATATGACCTGGAGGGCTTTGAGAAGGCAGGTCCCGATCGACAATCGTTTATTGCATCCCAACAGGTCGACACGATTGCTGTTTATTGGCGAGGCTCCTTGATGCCCCTCAGTCTTCAAGATATTCGCTGTTAGACGACTACCTCAGCGGGAATTTGCTTCAGAGGCTCTCACAGAGACCCTGGATCCCTGTTTGGGGTTTAATTCAAGGATTAGGGTTGCAATTTGGTTGTGGAATCAACTTCAGATCCACCACTCATCATGTTGCATTGCGTTTCTGCTCTCGAGGCTGGAAAGGTCGGTGTGGACGGACGGAAGTGTTTTGTTTTCCTGTCCGCGGCTGGGGGCAGCGGTTTCGGCATCAATTCTTCCTGCTCCCCATCAGGTCACTGCGCTTTGCAAGCCTGGGCAGCCAGCCTCAACCTCCAAACTCATTCGAGGTTCTGGAGTCCAACGATATGGAGTCTCATCGAACAACTGCGGGGGCAGATGTATCATGCAGGAGGCTGGCTTGTGCAGTGCGCCACCTGCGGTTTCTTTGGGACCACTTTGGGGTCAAGTTAAAATGAGCCTGTGTGGCATGGGCTTCAGGGTTGCGAAAGCGCAAAAATATCGCAGCTATTTTGGTGATCCTGTGAGCTTCAGCGCCTTGCCTCTAACCTGTGTAGGGAACGTGCCGTTTGCTGTGGTACTTCAATAGGTAGCGATCGACCACTGACCCCTTCAACCACCATCGACCCAGCAGCGAACGCATGCGGACGGATGCGGAAACACTTGCAGGCGCCCGGATTGACCTGTGCTACAAGAAGGAGGATTCTCATTTGAAGTCCCGTTCTTGGGTGTGACAAACATCTGCCACGGAATCTGGGGAGCCCTCGTCAGAAACAAGCTGGCCAGGGCGAGCCGTTACCCGCGACGCAACCACTTTCTGCTCTTCGCGCTCCTACATGTAGCCAGGGACAACCCGTCTCCTGCAACCATCGACGTTGTTGGATCTGATCCTTGTGAGGTTGGATGGCAGAGAACCATTCGCAACTGAACGTCGTTGGCCCCGGCCGTAACCTGCCGAACATGCATTTCTCTTCGCTCGCTGCCCGCGCTTATCAGGGCGACTAGACGGGAATCGGTTCGGAGATAGCCCCCCCTCTTTCTCAGGCCATTCTGTTGGCCATTCTGTGGAAGCGAGCACAGGGCTTCATGCTCGTCAGCAAAATTTGAATTCGATAGTAGCGAGGACAACCATCTGCAGGCATCGCTGACCGCGATGATACTAGCTTAGGCCTCCTTCTCGTCGGCGTGGGATTTCGGTTTCCTACTTTCCGGGTTCCCAAGAGCGGCGTATTCTCCGGCCTGGACCCACCGGTTCCGGAATCGAGAAGCACTGGAAACCTTGGGGGTACCCGGGAAGGCCAGCGCAAACCTGCTGCGAGCCTGCGACTTGCCAGTGGTTTCTGCTGGGTCCTTCGTCATCTCTTTCTAATAACAAGTGAAATAAACTCATGAAAGCACGGTGTAGGCGGTGGCCTTTGGGGCATTTGTTGTGGCAAATATGTCTTTTCCCTTCAATTCGGTCGCGCTCACCTTGATTGACCTGCAGGTCTGCGAGCGGGTTTGCTTCGCAGATTAGACCCCCTTTTCAGAACACCGCCCGACTTCCCTTGGCGGTCGCCCGGCACGCGACAGGACGGGAAGGGAAGCCAGGATGGGCACCACCAGCCGATTGATCGAGAAGCGGCTGGCTGGTGAATGATGTGGCAATGCGGAATTGGCTCAGGACTCACCCCGAAGAGCGCGCAAAATCTCGACATCAAAGCTGTAAGAATTTCGTGTTTCGAACTTTCGAGCAGCGGGCCTTTCAGGCGATACGGCCATGCAAGACATCAGAAAGGCCCTTTGTGGTGTGGTCTCTCACGTGGTCGAGGATGGCCGCAGAGCCCCACGATTGGCGTGTTTATCGCTGATGAGAGCCCCTGAACCTTTCCCATTGCGGGTTCGCAGCAGAGGCCAGGTGGAGCCAGTTCAGTGCACTCGTTGTAACCACACTCTCCTCAAAACCGCCTAATCCTCGCAAATTGAGTTGGAAGATGAGTTCAATTCGTTATTAGGCATTCTCGATAACGTCGGGACAGGAGAATGTTCCTCTCAAGCAGCGGACGCAATTTGACCGTCGGCCAGCGATGATGTCGCAACGCAATGGAACTGGTCGGTTACATCATCCGAAACATGCCGGGCTCGGGTTGTGGGGAGGCGGGCGTGTGAGGCGGGCGTGTGGGGCGGGCTAGCCAGCCAGCCACCACCTGCAACCACTTTGACCCGTGAACTGGGCATCAGATGGTCCCTGCAGGAAGGGGCTTGTTTCTTTTATTCATCTGACAGCGGGAGCAAGACGACGTCGATGAGCGATTGATAGCTGTACCGATGTGAGATTGATTACACGACATCCTGTGCTGCGTTGTTGATCTTCCAGCGCACAAAAGGTCTAGAGTTTCAAGTTCACGCCCGTGTTTCTTTTTATAACCGACTCTGCCGTGGACGCCAGAGATTGGATGGTGGTGGCGATCAGGCTCTTCGCGCGTCACATATCGGTCAACCATGGCGATCATGTTTTCGTCCGTACTTTCGGTCTCTGTTCTGGCGCCATTCCTGACGATCTAAACAGCTCGGGCGGGATCGCTTGGCACGCGATGTGATCCGAGTCGTCGGATTGTTGTGGACGCTACCCTGTGAGACTGTCACGACATCATGGTTGCCATCGAAGAAGATCAGGCTGGTCGATAGGGAGGGCCTCATCAGCCGAAACCCACTACCACGATCTCTGCCCGGACTCTGGGTCAGATTCATGACCGAGAAGCCGGTGGTAAATGTAGTGTCCGTGAGAGCACGGGGCCTCAACCATATCCAGCTGTGGTTTCTGTTTCCCGGCTTCCACCAGCGATGTGCTTCTCGAAACAACATCCTGAACGGGTCTAGAAGAGAGTAAACCAAGGCGTTGGAGCGAGCCGCCGGTGATCATGCTCTCGGTCTCGCCTGGCGGCGGCTGACGAGAGAGAGAATCCGACGAATGCCGTGGCCAGTTCTCGCGGTCAGCTCGACGAGATGATGAGGTCGTCGATCCTTTCGCGCTCTGTCAGTGCCTGCCATAACCTCCTCCGCAATTACCTTGTTGACCTGGACCCTGACGAATACCATGGCGCAACGTCGACTGACCACAAGTTGAGACTCCGTTTCACCGTTTAGCAGCGTGGCGAGGCCTCCTCTCCGAAGTTCGTCACGGTTGTTTCTCTCGTCGCCTCGCCAACCTGTTTGGGAGACGACAGGTCTCAACAGCCGCTTTGCTCTGCAAGATCTGGGCCAGATGCAGGATCTAGACCAGAGTCACCAGAGCAAAGGGTCCCTCCGCAGCAGCGTCATTCGGTGGTCTGAAACCAGAGTGGAGTGTGCGCCAGGTCTCAGCGTCGGTTTCAGAACATCGGAGCCCCACCAGTCCTCCTGGCCCGTGCCAAGCCCCGCCAGGGATCGGCATTCTCATTTACCGAATTGAGCCCCTATCACTTGCAGGTCATGTGTCCTCGCGCGCCTTCCGCGCTGACCTTTTTCTCCTCGGAACACGGTCACGTCTCGTCGTGCCTTCGTTTCGTTGCGGCGCTCAAAGAAGCACGTCATGTTGTCAGATGTGTTCTCAAACGTTTTTAGCGACCGTAACGGAATATCAAGAGAAGCCTGTCAAATCTGACCACACCGCAATGGACATGCCACCGCGAGAACCTCAACGATGATAGAGACCCCGATCCGGCAGATCAAGGGAAACTGAGACCTGTTCCATAATTTAGATCGTCATCGGAAGCGGTCATGGCGCTCACAATCCCAACACAACAGGTCTTTTCACCACCTGGCGGATTGTCAGCATACAGGATTCAATACGATGAGCACTCTCGATCAATAGTTAGCAAAGCGAGTTTCTTCCATTGCCAGAAGTCATATCCATCGATCGCACTTTGGCAACCTTCTTCCTCCACGCAAGTCAAACGCCGATGCAGATCCGTACAGTATACCAACCCATTGTTACCAAAATATCGCCGTCCAAGCAGTCGTCATAACAGTGTTAACCCGCTCCAAGATGGCTACATCACCATCGTCATTATCGTTACAAAAACGGCTGTCTTCAGCATCTCCTGTAATACCTCCTCTCCTTCCACTCCCCATCCCCATGAGTGGCATGTATGTGAATATGCTCGCAATCGCAATCGTCGTGGTTGTGATGATCATAGTGGTGATCACGATGATGGTCGTAGTGGTGGTGATGATGATGCCCTCCATACCTCCTCACCTCATCATAATACCTTCTCTCGTCCTCCCTTTGCCGTTCCTCGATCGTCACACTAATTCTCTCTCTCTCGACGCTGCTTCGCCTCGCCGGGCTCACATCTGGGCTCCTCCTCCTCCTCGGTGGAAGGGAGACTGGCCTTGGGCCATCCACGTATCGGAACGTCTCCAGCTCTTGGCGCACGGGGACGGGAACCGGGACAGGAACCTTGACCGGCACGGGTACCATCCTCTCACGTTCAATAATCACCTCACGATCCCTCTCTCGGGTGTGGGATCTACTTCTTCTTCTCCGCCGACGCCTCTCGGGGGGATCAATATCCACGGCGATGACGTCAATGGTATCAGGCTCGGGCGGCGGAGGCGGAGGAGGCGGGAGAACGACTACGGGCGGTGGCGGGGGAGGAACTTCGATAACAGGAGGAGGCGGCGGAGGCGGCGGAGGAAGTGCAAGCACGGGTGGGGGAGGCGGAGGCGGTTCGACGATGACGGGGGGAGGAAGCGGGGCTGCTGGTGCGGGCACAATCGTGGTTACTTTGCGGCGGATGGTAGTGCAGCCGTTGGAAAAGGGCTCGAGGTAGAGGCGCTTTTTGGAGCCGCGGTGCTCGCGCTCGTAGACTGGGCCGGCAAAGGCGCCGCTCACTGTGTGCGTGGCGTTAGAGTGTGGTGTGGAAAGGGGAGCTGGAGGGGGTCCTACTTTTTGCAGTTGATAGGGGCTGTATGAAATGAGTGTTGCGATAGTCGAGGAGGGACAAATGACAGCCTTATAAAGGACGGTATCAAGATCGGATGTCAGGTCAAATGGTCACTGTCTTTGAGAACCCGCGACAAGGCGCAGATCCTAAACGAAGTTTATTGCGTTTTAGCGAGAGATGTCGGGCGGGAGAATACCCTGTGACCCAGATGAGGGTATATGTAGTCAAAACCACTAGAAATCATGGTCAACTGCTCTCGGCATCTGCTTGATGCCCAGTTCAGATTGGTCGGGCGTGGGGTGGTCTGGCCGATGACGTAGTTGTCTCAGCGCCAAGAGCTTCCTTGGCCCGAGCTCCGAGCAACTTCTCGTCCTCAGTAGGTGCCTCGGTGACCAATTGCTTGCCTTCTTGCCTAACAAAACAATGCCCCTGATTTACGGAGGGTCATCAATTGCTTATTTCAAATGATTACCTATTCTCGCGATGCCTGCATTTTGGGAATTTCGAAACAGGTGTATCTCGTGGCACCCTTGAAGGGTACCGCACCATTACAGGGGAGGCCGAGGCGTGTTTGCCGTAGTCATCCAGCGGTTGAGCTTTCCTGGTTCAGAC
This sequence comes from Podospora aff. communis PSN243, assembly GCA_033296975.1. Lineage (NCBI taxonomy): Eukaryota > Fungi > Ascomycota > Sordariomycetes > Sordariales > Podosporaceae > Podospora > Podospora aff. communis PSN243. The sequence goes on along the minus strand of MU865949.1, from coordinate 322,151 downwards.
AGTGCCTCCTTGTTGAAGACTCGAATCAGTCATTTCTCTGGGCTAGAAAGAGTTGTTCGGTTGTTGTTCTGTGGCAATCGCCAGGCCGTCCTGAACTACTTGCCTGGTGGCTCTCGCTCCACTCTTTACTCTGATTTCTTCGCAGCTCTCATTCTTTCATTTCCATCCTTTGTGCGACCCCGGCCATAGAGGAGAATACTCGCCGGCATATTCTATTCGTAGGTTTCGACATTTCCGCCACTTGCATCTGTGGCACGAAAACATACTCAAACATGGCTAAACCCACACTTGACGGCCTTCCGCTTGAATTGGTGGATCGAATTGTAAGTGAAATAAAAATCCTCGACCGGAGATTCTAACTGATGTGCCAGATACGCGAGCTCATCAGAAGCCCTCAAGTTTTCTTCCTCGAGGTCAACAGAACGTATTCGACGACTCACCGTTGACGCTCCTCAGAACCCCTCCTCCCGCAATAGTCCTCCAGGCACGTCCTAGTTACATGGATCTGTATGATACCAGCAAGAAGTTCCGCAGCGCCATGGCGAGGAGTTTGGAACTGAAAGGAGATGTAGAAGGAAGGCAGCCTCAGTGGTGCCTTCTCTCAAACTTTCGAAGGATGTGCGTCAATCCACGTCAGACGATTTTCCCTTGGCGGACTCCACGGGAGGTTACTAACAGCTCCCTAGGACCGGGTCCATTGATTTCTCCGTCGACACCTTCATGCTGCGGCCCTCAAGTCGACGAGCGCGACAATGCCCTACTTTAGTGCATGTTGGACTACTCGCGAGTCAGGAATATCGCCCTCGATTCAAGACTGTTGCCACTGACAAGCACCCTTACTCCGAGTCCGTCCTGCCTACTAGGACTTGTCATCAGACTCATGCCGACCGCCACATATCTACATGTCTGGAGTTTCGGTGACGCTCTCATCGTGTTTGTCTTGATTGCATTCCGCAGACGTCCCAATTCACAACCACCATCCACCCATATATAAGTCTGGCAGCATGATTGATCTACTACATACGACCATACCCATTGGGAAATTCGGGTTCCCGTCACGGTCCGCTCTCCCATAGACAAGGTAGTGAGGGCCAGACTAGTAGTTGGGTCTGTGACGACCAGCGAATCCCTGGTGTTGTATGTTTTTTTTGGCCCCTTTTGATGACATGCTCCTTCTTGGGTCGTTATGCGATTCCCCCAGACATATCCTCCCCGCTCGGACCGTAAACCCACCAGGATGTCTCCCCGGCGCGCCTAGATGGTCTCTCGTCCCTTTATTCACCCTAAGGGTAATGGAAGTGTTTGACATCCTCATGCAGCCGTAATCGCAGATGCCCACACTCCACATTCGACCCCACTGCTTTTACACAAACAACTCTCACCCGACACAATCCACGCCACCATAACACCACTACATCACCTCCATCATCATAATCAACGGATGAGGGATATTGGCTCAGTTGGTAGAGCGTTGGTCTCATAATATGATCTGGTTAGACATCAGAGTAATCCAAAGGTCGTGAGTTCGAGCCTCACATGTCCCATCCCCGGCGCTTTTGCTCCTGAGCTCCCCGTTCAAGCTGGGGAGCATGTTGCATCACTTCGGCTCCTTTTTTGGCAGCTGGAGATGCGCAATGTGCTGTTACTTGCTCTGATATTATCACTACTTTATATTCTAATTCAACGCCTTTCATCGACCAGCAATGTGATTTTCTTGCGGCCAGCCATGATTATCTAAGAAGGGAACACCGTATGCCAAATTCATCGCTCTCGTGAGTTTTCCAGTATTCTCTCCATCCGCTTCTTGTCTCGGTCCCTTTTGAGCTCAGCGTAATCTGGCAGGTATCGGCTGACCGCGGTGAACCCAGCGGCAACGGACGCGAGCAGTACCCAGATGGCATATCCCCAAAGCCACTGCGTTCTTGCCCCGATGGCAAACAGGCTCGCGTAGGCCGCTGGAGAGACGGCGCGCACTCCAGTTACCAGGGACAGCGCAATAGCGTTCAGTGTTCCCAGCACCATCGGGGTCGGGGATACGTCGTTGAGCGCGAGTTGGATAGCCGTAAACGACATGCTTACACCGCAGCCGACCATGAGGAGCGCCGGCGCCACGGTCCAGAAAATCGTCGTGAGCCCTTCGCGCAGGAGGAGGTTGAAGGCTGGGCACAAGGAGAAAAATATCGGGTAACAGTTTCCACACCAGCGGAGCACACCGTTGGTACCAATGCGATTCTGCAAGGGCGGGAAGACTACCAGGACCCAAATCGCTTGCGCGAATCCACCCAGAGCCATGAAGAGGGAAATCTTGAGCGGGCTGAACCCAAGTCCCCCCAGCTCGATAGGCGTGAACCAGAAGAGGGGGGCAATCGCCGTGTAGGCGTAGGCGAGCATCATGACATGTGCGTAGGTGTAGAGAATGAGGGGCACGCTGGGAGACTTGATAATCTCCCATGTGGTGAGCGGGGGCGGCTTTGCAAGACTCGCCCCTTCCTCGTCGCATTCGCTGGATGGTTCGCGCTTGAGTGTCTCCTCTGTGAAGAGCGCCGTGGCGACAACGGCGCTCAGCCCGATGGCGCTGACTGCGAGACTCGGTAGGGCATAAGGATAACTGACGAAGAATGGGACGCCGCCAAAGATTCTCGGGTACTGTTCAGCCGGATCGGCAAGAGCGCCGCCCAGTAGTGGCCCGAACAGGATTCCCATGTTGCCGGAGAAGGCGAACCAAGAAAAGACGCGGGCTTGGGTCTTTGAGGAGCTAAGTTCCGAGAGCATGGTGCGGATGGTAACGATAGTTCCCGCAAAAACCCCAGCGAGACATCGAAACAAGATCATCTGCCAAATCGTCTTCGCCGTGCCGAAAAAGCCCGTGGCTATCGTGACGCCGCAGAGCGAAAAGATGAGAACCGGACGACGGCCGAACCGGTCTGCGGCGCGACCCCACCAAATCATGACAATCATCTGCGTCAAGGAGAAGAGAGACTCAATAAGTCCGCTGTTGAAGCCCACATCGGCATCGTTCAGGTTGCCGTTCTCCTTTGCCATTTTGTTGACATATGGAAAGATGGAGAAGAATGCCATGGGCTCGACGGCTCGGGCATAACAAAGGACCAAGATCTGGAACACCGGCATCGGCTTGTTTTCGTCGACATCGCCATCGGAGCTCGAATTTTCGTTGACCGTAGTATCCTCGGAGATGGTGCTGACGGGGTGCGCGACAGCTTCGCCAGCCAGCAAAGGCGTATTCTCGTCGCCGCCACCCATGACGGCGGCGACCAAGAGCGAGCCGCTGTCACGCGCGGGATTGGGACCTGGCATGGTGTTCAAATAAAAGTAGCCGACGTTACCGCCTCATGGCGTTCGATTCAAGTCCAATGGTCAAGACGGAAGGTCTTCGCGGAAAGTCGAGACACTGGATGTCTTTCCTTGTCGTGTTGCAGACGGCACCTCTTCAAGTAGAACATGGAGTCATGAAGAAAACGCCCCTATTGGCCAGCCGCCCGTCACTGGATCTGCGCTAGAGTTTCCCCATCTAGATCTTAACAGGTCCTGCAAAAAAACCCACCTTTCATTCGACTTCATGCCGACGGAAAAATTTCCAACAGCTGTAGAGCCCGTCTTACCATTGCACCTTGTGGTGCTTTTCACCACACAGCTCGCGGTTGCAGCCTTCGTAACAAATCTTCTCCGTCGCTTGGCAGCTCGTCGTGGCATCTGGCGCTGACGTGTCTCGCCTGATTTGCGCCTTCCCAGTTTGACGGGTTTCCCACACCGAACCATCAGATCCGAATAACCGAGCGAGGTCGGGGTTTCCGCGCGGTCGGCGAGCGGAGGTCGCACAGAGTTGATACACCCCGTCTTCGAAAGAAGGCCCGTCTTCGCAAGTGGCGCCGGACCTCGCAACTTCGGAAGCGCCCGTGACTAAGGCAAGCAGCGCTCCGTCTCCGTTCATTTTTTTTTGACAATGCAAAATTGATGAGTATGTTACAAGGGCACCGAGGCACAGCACAGCCCAACAAGCACTGTTACGTTGCGAGAGGTCCCCATGAAGCAGCTATGTAGGTAGCGAAAGGAGCTTGCCTGTCTGATATTGCGCCCGTCGCAAAAGTCCGAGACGGATTCCACAGAATGACGGAGGATTTTTCTAGGTTTCTTGTCCCGCTCCGTCCCATGTATTGCTGCATACATCACTTGACATCCATGTACCCAGCTCATCCCAATATGCTTCCCACACACCCCTTGGCTGGCAGCGGCTCGCTTCAATTATTTCGACACCGAGCCCGCGGGCACGGCGGGCAAGGCGAAAGAAGACCCCCCGAGAAGAAGCCCTTCGGAGCCAGGCTAGGACAGGGATTGTTGCTGTTCCGGGAATCGCCAAAACCGCGCCAGGGGAATTATCCCGCGATTTATTTTCAGCTGTGATCCAGGCTGCATCATTATCATGCGCTACTATATATCGTCAAGGAGAGGGACCCTCAGTTAACTCCCTTGCCACCCTCGCCTCTCTCATCAAAATCAAGTCGAAACAGGACGATGCATTTCTTCAAACATGTCCTGAAAGCACACATCCACCAATGCCCTTGACAACCTAAGGTGGCGTCGATGGTCTTGTGTAGATGATAGCCCCCCTTGGCAATGCTCGTAACGAGGAAAGGCCTCCACATTCTAGAAACACATGCACATGCTTCTGGTCTCAGATTCGGGTGTAACAGTGATGTTCTTGTCTCTTCGCCTATCTTTTTTGTTGCTACCTCATCTCGGGGTCTGTCCAGCCCAGAACCCCCTTTCCTGTCCTCGTGTGTGTGTATCGATGATGTAGAGATTATGGGAAAATAAAAAAACATCCAAAGCGAAGGTATTGTTATGCGCTGAGCCGCTATTGTAGTCCGCTCTCCTGTCCTTTTGTCTCTCCTTGAAGAAAGCAAAATACAGTAAAAAAAATAGTGTAGAAATGAAGCGACCGTGATCATCATGCGCTCATCACCAACCGCCATGCTCATGTCAACCAAAAAAAAACCTAACCATAAAAACGCTGCAATCCAAACCCAAACAAAACCATTCAGGAAAACTCTCACACCCTCTGATACCTCCACAGCAAACTCGCCCCCTTCAGCGCAGGAACCTGCACCCTCCTCTCCTCTCCCTTCCCACCACCTCCTCCAGCTCCGCGTTCCCCCCAATACCCCCCCCCTCCTCCATCCCTCCTCTCCCCCCCAACACACCACCCATCCTTCTCTTTACCCCCCTTCCCCTTGGTCGTCTTGCCTCCAGTGTTCACCCTCCCCTCATCCGCTGCCCCTTCTGCGAGCCCCATCTCCAAACTCAAATTAATCGCCCTCTGAAACCGCTTCCGGAACCGTCTCCAGTCGTCGTTGGTAGGCCAGGGATCACACCACTCGCTCTCTTCGGTGCCGAGGTCGCCGAGGTCCCAGTCCTCCTTGTCCTCGTCGATGTCGAGGGGGTAGTAGAGGAGTTCGTTGAGGTGAGGGCGGCGCGGGGTGTGGTTGATGTTGGCTTCAATGTCGAATTTGAAGCGGTAGGCTTGGTGGACCAGTTGGGGGCGGGGTTGGGGTTGTTGTTGTGTGGATGATTGGGATTGTTGCTGTTGTTGGGCCTGGTGGTGGTGTTGGTATTGGTGGTGAGGGGGAGGGGAGGGGAAGCCAGACGGGAGCTGGGCGGGTCCTGGACGGGGGGTGCTGGAGACGCTGTTGGTTGGGGAGGGATAGCCGGTGGTAATGGGAGATGGGTAGCCGGTGAGGGTAGTTGTTGGGCTTTGGGGAGGGACGGGGCGAGGTGTTGGTGCGAGGCTGGCGAGAGGTGCGAGGGTCGCGCCGACTCTGCTGCTGTTGTGGCTGTTGAGGGGTGATGGGTAGCTTGTTGCGCCGTGGCCAAAGTTGGGAGGACCTGGGGTTGCGGAGGAGAGGTATCCAGTTGGCGGATGGTTCGGAATAGGGGTCAGGGTGCCGGGAAAGCGGTAGTCAAACTCAAACTGGAATTCCTGGTGGACGACGAATATGAGAAGCTTCAGCTTGGGGAATTTGGCCAGGGTCGAGAGGAGCTTTCCCATGTTGTTCTTGGACACCTTCCAGCTGAGCACAGGGTGGCAGATTCCCGTGTAAACGCCGTAAGATGTGCCGAGCGCAAGCCGGTTGATGTTGTCGCGGACCAGGGGAATCTGGCTCATGAAGTGCAAGGTGCGGTGTAGTCGCTTGACGAGAAGGTAGGGCTCCAGAAGCAGGATATCCCTCGAGAGGTCCACGTATTTGGTTGTCGAGCCCAACGTCAGGGGTTTGTAGTGATGCAGCACAAAGTAGCGGCTTTCCCGGCACACGGCCGCCAGCGCTGGAGGAGGCTCCGGGTGCACATTGGCAAACATCAAGCCCTTTTGCGCCTGTGTCTTTTGCTTGGCGTTGGGTGCGTCCAGGACTTCGTAGACGCGGGATTCCGGCAGCGAGTACTCCCAAATCATGTTCCGGATCTCGGCCGGGAGCCGCTGGAAGAGACCGAACCGGTCCGGCGTCTGCACGGGGCAGCACCGGTGAAACGGCTGCTCATAATGCATGGTGAACAGGGGGTTGTGAGGTTGGACTCGGGAGTGATGGTGATGATGATGGAGTTTCCTCCCGGCCCTTCGTCCTTTGGAAGGGCTGGCGCAGCCTTGGGTAGATATATGACGGCCCCCTTTCTTTCCTTTTTTCGCTGTGGTGGCCGAACTCGGTCTGGCCAAGCAGGTTTTGGGATTCGAGAGAGTGCGCGGGCTGGCCGTGATTCGTGATGGCGGACCTCTTGGGAATATAACCGGCCCAACCTCTTGAGTCAGTTGTTGGCCACGTCAATCCCCACACCGACTACTTGAGCCGCCTTTCGCTTCCCGACAACAAGCAAGAATTCTGCAAGCCACTGCAAATAATCGTCGGTGTTAAGAAAGATGGTCGGTAAATCCGCTGGAATATCGGACAGCCCACTAACGTTGTCGTCCCTCCTCGAGTCGGCAGCTTTTCTTCGCTTTGAGCCTGGCGGCTTTATTGCGTGCTCGGGTGCTGTTATACGGCGCGGGTTTCGAAAAGGAGGCTGAGGGCGAGGCGGGCTTTTAAGAGAGAATAAGGCAGGCTGGTGGTGGTGGTAGTGGTGGGATATAGGAGAGGATATACCGGCGCAAGCACCCTCCTTAAGAGGAATCTAGGCCAAACAGGTCCAAGTAATTACGAGGGCGCAGCACGGGAGTCAGTATCACGTCATCTGCTCTCCGAGGTCAAGGGGCCACGAAGGAAAGAGGAAGTTGGTGAGGACGAGGAAAGGGAAGAGTAAAGTAGCAGTTGGGAACGGCCCAGCTTTTGGGGCTCCCACCCCTGGCGCTCCTCAAAAAGATAATGTATGCACTTGAAGTAGTAGGTACTTCAGCTACTTCCCGTCCGTCACTTGACAAAAAAGAAATAACAGGCCAGGGATGGCGAACCACAAGCTAGGAGCTTGGGCGAGAGAAGCTAGGCTAAGAGCAAGCATAGCACAGGCACAGGGCCGCAACAGAAACGAGAGCTCGGCGCTCGTCGGGAGACCTGTCGGAAACGAGTTTAGGGAGGGTGCAAGGTCGACCGTCTAAAACCCGCCGTGCCTCCATGCGCTCGCCGCTTGACAAGGGAGTCGTATCCTGGACGGTAAAAAAGATGGGATGAAGGCCAAACCTTCCCCAAGAGGCAGCATCTCACACGGGACTGGACGGGAACCGCAGGGTCAGAGCGGAATAGGGGGCAAACGGCAGTCCCATCCAGCAACGGACCACCAAGCTGCCTCGTCTTGGTCATGTTCATGTCATTCATTTCCCAAGTCCCTCGCTCGCCCGTGGCCCGCCCCGGGACCGAGGGGGAGCATGTGCGCGATGGACGATGGGACGGGCTGCGGCAGCATCCTCGCCGTGCAGTTGGCTCCTTGATCAGGCAGCTGGCGCCGCTCTGGCACGCTCTGGCATCTCTTGGCCGAGGGGGGGACCCGCAAGCAAGCAAAGCAGCAGCAGCAGCACGACGGCTGCGACGAAGAGCTGCCACAGGACGGCTGTCAGCTGGGGGCCCCGACTTCTTGGAGCGGCATGGGGGCGTAGGGACCGGGGATGACCGGGGGGGGCCGGGGGTCCTTTGGACGAGAGCGTAGCAATCGAAAGTCGTCAGTGGGCGTCGAGTAGCGACAAAGGGAATAGCCCGGCGAACAGCAGCTCGCTGGGACTGCCTGTAGCCAGATGGTACGTGGCCAGGGAAGGGAGGAGCTATTCTTAGCATATAGGGGCCACGTTTTAATCCTGCAGTGATCCAATTCATTAGCTCTCAGGCTTACCGATCTTGGGACCCATGGTAACGTGCCGTCGAAACAGAGTTGCAGTTGTGCGCCGGCTTTCGTGATCGAAGGGGGGAAGCGTGGCGGTGGGCCGGCGTAGTAGCGGTAAGGTAGGGGGGGTTGGCCGATTCGGATGGGGGGTAGGCAGGACTTTGGGGCGGGAAGAATTGGGGGGAATGAGGGCTGGCGGGGTGTGGTGGGATGTGGGCGGGCGGTTCAGCAGCGGCCGGAAGAGCCAGTGAGCGCCCGAGCCAGCTGAGAGGCGAAACCCGTGTCAGCACCGTAAACTCCAGCGCGGCCGAGAAAAGCACGTAAAAGCTCCAGGTATCCGCAAAAGTAAACGCCGAGACGGATCCGTCCAGAAAACCTAGCCGTCGCTTCTGCAACAGCCCTAGCCTGACGAAGGAGGATGAGGGGTAACAGAAATCGCAGGCGAGGCGAGGCGAGGCGACAGAATACGCCCAGGAAGCCGTCGAAGCGATCGAAGCGGTCGAAACCCGCCTAACTCAAAAGCATCGGGCAGCATGCTTCTTGGAAAGCAGGCCAGACGCCCTCGGTTGCGGTTGGCGCTTGCGGGGCACGACCTCGCGGGCGTGGGCGTGGGATAGGGGAATCGATCACACACGACGCCGCCCAGCCAACATGGATGCCAAAACCCTACGAGGTAGCACAGAACCAAGGAAGAGGGGATTTCTTTCCGATACTCACGCAGTCGGAGGCTGCAGAACACCCGGACGCATAGACAACGACGTGGGGCCCGCCCGGGTACTGAGAAAATTGAAAAAACGAGCGGGTGCGCTCTCAGACGAAACCAAACATCGGTTGATCACCCTAGGATCGTCTTGTTTGGCCCGCACCCGGCACCTGTCACCTCAGTCGCCTCAGCATGAGAGGGCTTGGGGGAGGGAGACGAGCAAAAGCCGCCGCTTGGCCGGCGATGCGATGCGATGTGATGCTGAGCGGGACGAAACACCATGGCCGAAACCCTGTTTGCGTCCGTGGTCTGGAGGGGATAGAGTGCCTGAGCAAGCGCGGCCGTTTCGTAGCCTCTCATTGCCTGCGAGAGTTGCGTGACATAGATGAAGGCGCTCCAGATTAATCAAATCAGAGCGAGGCGGCGAACGCACCTTGGGACGCTGTCGAGAGGTCACTGGATGCCGCCGCCGCCGAAGGAATCCGCCCTTCCAATGCGGAAGGCCCTCCGATGTGTGGAAGAAGGGGGGGTGCACAGCGCAAAGTGGCTGGTTCGGTCACGTATCGAGTCCGAGTGCTGCGTGCAGCGAACACGGGCGGCCGAACCGAGGGAACGCCTTCGCTGCTTCCTTGGAACACCGCAATGCTTGGAGCCCTTGAGCCTCCCTCCACACTTCCCGTGACCCAACATTCACGAAATGGCGGGGGCGGACCGGGTGTTTTCCCGCATGGCCTGGGGCGCAGGGCCCGATGCGATTGGCTCCGCTGGATCTCGGTCATGACTAAGCATTCCGCTCCACCAAAATTTTGCAATATCAGTCGGCTCGGCTTTGCAATCTTTTCCTTCTTTCTACTTTTTCTTCTTCGTGCGGCTGCCACGACTCTAAACATTACCCGTGTTGCTCGGATCCAGACTTCGTTCGCGTTGTCACCCATGGAATATTGTAGCGTCAGTTGTGGCACAGAACGATGAATTGCACGCCGGCTTCCTATCAGCCAGTCCATCTAGATCAACCCTGCAGGGCTAGGTGGTGGTGCGGAAGCTGGACATACACAAGTCACCTACACCATGTCAGTTTTGGCTCCCGATGCTTGTTCGTCATGCGAAATGCACGACGCACAACCGCGGAACTGTTGCCCGTTGGCGTTTTGAGCCTCCACACGCTTGCGACCCCTAACGATGCGGTACCGGGAATCAGCTGGTGATCTTGCGCTGTGATGCGGCTAATTGTCGACGGCATTGCTCAAAACACGAAGCGACGCCCCGTGTTTTCTCCGATCACTCCATGCCATCTCTCAGCTAACCTGGCTCGAGTCTGGCGATTCGTTTCTTACCGTAAATCCCGTGATTGCTTTAATTTCATCCATTTCCAGGGAACAGGGCTGGGTGACGGCGTTGACCTGGGCTGGGAGGCTGTCCAATTTATCCGCATCTAAATATCCGCGGCCTGCAGATCTGGTGTGTCCACCATCAAACGCATGCGCCTGTCCCAGCCAACCCACACAACCCTCACCTCCCGCATTTGGTGAATGGATGTCATGTCTCCATTACTTGCTATGATTGGAAGCCGATTGTCAGCTGTTAACGGAAGCCTTGCACCACCACACATCCCAGCCTCAACACTACCTCGCTCTGGCCCGGAGCGCCCTTCTGACAGCCCCACGTCATTTATGGCTCAATGCTGATAAGGTTGGCTGGTGCAAATAGATGACTCTTATCGCTGGACAGCCATCCCCCAGCCCTTTCTCCAGCCCTTCTCAGCTCTGCCTGGAAGACAAAGTGGGCATCATTTCGCCTCCTCGCCCCTTACTCGGCTCCATCACCAATCTTCTCGAGCTTGCCCATCTCCCGCTTCTCACCAGCCTCTCCGATCAGTCTCAGGCGGTCCAGTCTGACCTTCTCGCTGTCGCCGTCGCCATCCACGATGAACATCACGAGGCTCGTGACGTTCTGGAACTTGACGTAGCGGAGGGGCACATTGGCAGTACCTTCGGCGCTCCAGTCTTTATCCGACAGCTCAATAGTCTGAGTGGCGGCCATATCCTCAGCCTCGTCAAACCCAAGGTTGTGGGGCTTGTTGCTGAATAGCTTGATCGTGCGTGGCCGCATGGGCGCCTCGTCATCATCGTCATCCTGGGGAGGGAGGGAAGTAATCTGTCCAAGACCGGGTCAGTGCTATGGTGCTGTTCAATCTCCTCCGGGCTCGTCATACCTGGAGGGTGTGGAGCTTCAACACGGACTGGAAGGGCATAAAGAGCATCAGCTGCTCGTCGGTATCGCTCTCCACCCAGTCTTTAGAAGTGCCCTTGCCCCCAGACAAGGCGCTCGGTTTTGAGGCTTCGAACAACACCCTAACGCCCCCGGCTTCCGAGTCCACGTTTAGGAGTTCGCAGCGCTGTAGCTCGATCTGGCTGGTAACATCGCCATACCCCCGGGGAAGCTCGGCGCCGAGCCAGTTGGAAGCACTGCTCGCGCCGGGCTTCGCGCCTCCATCTTTGATGAACTTCTCTGCGTCCGCTTGGAACTTCTTCACCAGGCTGTTAAGCTGACGAGGATCGTCGCCGTGGACCTTCTCCACCAGTTTGCCATTATTGAAGTAGATGAACGTTGGAGTTTTTGTGATCTGGTATTCGGCTCCGAGCTCGTTGTGCTCCAACACGTTGACCTTGGCGAACGATATAAAATTCGGAACCGACAAGGCGTTCGAGATGTCTTCGTAGACGCCGTAGGCAGGAGAGCCGGTGTCAATGTAGACTGAGGGGGCGAGTGGTTAGCAATAGCAAGCATGACCATCCGAACCAAGAATTTCTAGTAGGCTTGTGTAGAACTAGCTGGGCACGCGGCTGCGCGCGCCTGTCGCGGTCGACGACTGCAACTTCGTCATGGCGGGGTAGTCCACAACTGTATTCCGCGGCGGTCAGCAAGACTTACAAAGCAGGAACACGAGGCGGGAGTTCTGGATCAGGTCTTTGATCCCGGCGGACGACGACATGCTGACCGACTTGGACATGGTGGGCAAAGAGCGCGGTGGCACGTTGTGATATGATTTTGTTCGGAGAGATGTTCTGGGAGCTGCAATCGAAGTTGCCCCGCGACATGAAGATTCCCTGCAAGGCACAAAATCCCACTTTAGCTCAAGGCCCCACCCTCGTCGGAACTTGTCAAACTCAAGCTCCAACCGCTAGGTAGGTATTTTTTTTTGTTTAAGACAGCTAGGTATGTCTGCAAAAACTATCACCTTTTAGAAGCTGTGAGCCACCACAATGTCAATTTTCGTGCATACATCAGTAGCGTGGTGAAGTTACAGCAGTCCATCGGGTTTCATGGGTATCGTACGAATCTCCAAGTGGCGAGACAGCGAGCGCCCTTTCACGCCTTCCCACATGCCATGAGTCTGGCCAGAAGCTCATGCGCCTCTTATACTGTTCATAGCCCCCTTCTTCAGCATACAACAAATTCACAAACTGAAATTCAAAGTTACGTCCACGAATATCCTCGCAGAACCTCGTCGTCTCAAATTACTATGCGGTACAATGAGGGGCATGTCCGCTATTTTGGGAGTCTCGACCAACAAGAGCTGGAATGTGATCGGCAAAACCTCCTGCCCGGGTGCTTGGAGGCACAGCTTCGGACTGGCCAACTGAAGAGCTGTTGAGCTCTCCATCGTGAGCGGTTGGTGTCCTTCTCTTGAAAGACCACCCGGCGCCTGTGGGTTCCATTCAGCTTACCCCACCAATCCCAACGGCTCCTGGCCCCAACCAAACGACAGGGGTCCAGCACCGAAAGGACCCCCAGCCTCGCCAGTTTTTGGCGGTGAGCAAAAGCTCCAGCTGCACTTCACCTTCTCGCGAGCCAATCCCCTCCGTTTCGCAAGACCAAAGCCACATTTCACTCGTCGTCGACAAGAGTCCCCCCACCGCTGGAGCACGGCGCCGTGTCAATTCCACCAGAATTGTCCCTTCCGGTCCTTCGCCCCCCCATCATCGCGGCATCTGCTCCTCCCGGCGCGCACGCAAAGCTCCCATCCCGTCTCCCAAGGATCCCCCCTCCTCAACCACACCACACCACCAAAATGGGCCTCCTCGATGACGCCGCATCAGTCATCTCAACGCGCTCCAGAAAGTCCCGCGACCACAGATCCCACCGCTCGCACAAGTCCCACTCCCACTCCCGCTCACCGTCCCGCTCCCGGCGCTCGCACGGCGGTGGATCCGTAGTCGGGGGGATCGCGGCCTCCATCTTCGGCGCCCCCGAGTCCGACTCGGACTCGCGGCGCCGGTCGCTCAAGAAATCCCGCGACAACCACTCCTCGGCGCGCTCCTTCTTCGGCGGCGAAGACTACAAGAAGCACTCGGCCAGCCGCTCCTCCTTCTTCGGCTTCGGCACGACCAGCAGTAACCACGGCGGCCGCTCTCCGTCGTACTACAAGCGCTCGCCCCGGCCGAATTTCGTATCCCGTGTGGTTCGTCGGCTGAAGCGCCTGCTGCGCGATCTGGTGTACTATGCTAAGCGCCACCCGCTCAAGGTATTCATGCTGGTCATCATGCCGCTGATCACGGGTGGGTTCCTGACGGCGTTGCTGGCCAAGTTTGGACTGAGGCTGCCGCCTTCGATCATGAAGATGCTGGGCATTGCGACCAAGGCGGCAACAGGAGATTCAATTGGTCTTGTGGGCGAGGCTGTGCGGATGGCGAGTGGTGCCGGGCTTGGTGGAGGATTGGCAAAGGCGGCGGTTTCCGTCGAGCGCGGCCGCGATGGGAATATGTCCTGGGAGAGGAAGACCTTGGAGAAGGATATGTTTGGCGGGAGTGGTGGTGGCGGTTGGGGAGACATTGGAGGCGGTCTCGCTGGCATTGCGAAGATGTTCTCCTGAAGACTTGACTGTTGGCGAGTTGTTTTCACGATGATCATGTAGCATGCGGCGAGCACGATGTATGTCCTGTATCTTTGTGTTATCACGATGGGCGTCTTGGATGGATTTATATACCTTGGAGGGAACATATTGTGACCTCCCTTTTCTTGTTACCCTTTCTTACCTACTAAATTTTGTTCCTGGTTATCTCTCAACATGGCGGAAAGGACTACACTAGTTTGGACATTTGTTTGCAAAATCATCGCAGCAACATAGAATCGGCCAAAGAAATGCATCATTAAAAAACCATACTGTCTACAAATGCGGGCATGAAACGAGAACCCTCAGCTCCTCCACCAGCAGGCATCCATCGACTTCGGTTTCGCAACGTAGTAGACTCGCAGCTTGACCAGATTGACCTCGAGAGGCATATCTGGGTCTTGCTTCGGCTCAGCCTATTTCACCTTCCGCTTGCTTTTGAGGCTACTGCTGCCGCTGACAACAGACTTGCGTCGGATAGGTGACTGAACGGCAGAGGACTTTTTCGAAGACGAGGGTGGGGGAGGTGTTCGATCCCGAGTCGATCGTCGTTCGGGTTCGTGTCGTGTGCGTCCCTCCGCAGCGGCGTATTCTTCGCGGAGACGGCCGCGGGTGCCACTCCCCGAGCTGCTGAGCCTTTTCTCTCCTGGTGGGACGTAGTCGCTGTCGCTATCTGTGTCCTTAGCACTGATTGTACCGCTTCGCCGCCTGTCCCCGCTGTGATATGGCGCGCTGTCTCCGCCTGTCATGTACTGAAAGACGTCAATAGAGCCTTGTGAGACGTCCTGTCTTGAGGGAGGCGAAGCGGTGTCTGCCCTCAGAGCAGTTCGCGAGAGAGGTCGGGCGGTTGCCGGATCCGAGGCGTGCCTCGTAGACGACATCGAGTGATCTGTAGGGTTCACATAAGAATAGGTGAAAGGCGAATCTCCCCGTTCGATCCGCTCCCGCTCGGCCGCCACACGACTTGAGGTACTCGATGATGAGCTAGTCGCGACAGGAGGTCGCAGAGACCGTGAAGAAGATGGCGGAAAATAGCCCATCGGCGGTTGTTGTGCTGCGATCGGCTCCGGAGAGTGCCGCCGGGGAGGGCTGTCCTCTCTGATCGAGTTCCTTTTCTTGCGAGGTCCCAGATCAAACTGGGAGAGGGGCACAGCAATCCGCTGTTCCCTGCGTTTTCTGCGCTCCTCCTCTTCGTCCCGCCGTCGACGCCGTTCAAACGCCTCCAGCTCCTCTTTGCTCAACCTCACGTCCGTTTTACCCTTTTCCTGTGCCCGCCGAATCCGTGCCATAGCAGACTCATAGAGGGCGTCTTCCCTGTCTTGCAGGGGAAGCCGCACCAGATCCTCCCCATCATCAGAGTCCGAATCATCGCTCCCCCTGTCACCACCTTCCAACGCCCGCCGTGATCGAACAGTGCCACCATCCCTATCGCCCAAGTCTATCCCTGTGAATCGAAGTGGATCGCTAACAATCCTGTTTCCCGCTGTAGAAGCCAACCCAACGCCTTGTGCATCCGAATCATCACTGTCCAACTCCTCCACAATACGCTGCCCCGGATCCCACCAGCTAAGCGCATCATCGCTCCCGTCGCGCGCTGTGGGATTACTCCGCTCGCGCCTCGATGGTCTTCCCCATTGGGGCGCAAATTTGGGAGCTCGCGGCCGACCATCTAGACCGCCTCCCCGGAAAAAGCCTCATCGATCGGCTTGTCCATCAGAGCAGCGTGGCCAATGATGACCACGCCGTTCGCGCCAATGAGCCACAGGACTGTGCGCCACGGCGAAGAATAGAGTCCAACAGGAATAGCAATGACGTACAGACCCGTGTAGAGCTGCGAGGTCGTGAAGCGGTGCTGGCCGATCTCGAGGTCGCGGCCGTCGAGCTTTCCAATCACCCACATGCCAACAGTGACGAATATGATGGTGAAGAGAAGAGCAAAGTTCGTCAAGAGTGCGTAGATGCACAGCATGACGAAGACGACGGCATAATTGCTCGAGAAGTGGCCGAGATTGTAGTTAACACGCGACTGCATCTCAGCGAAATCACGCGGCTTCGACAAGCGCTTGACGTCGAAGAACTCGGAGAGAGGCCGCAGGTTGGCGAACCGGGTGCTGAGAGATCCAGAGCGCAGCCCAGAGAAGCGGTCGCCCAGGTTCAGGCGAGACGTCAAGACGTCTATCGGGATCTGAATTCGCGCCATCGCGAAGGATTTGCCGGATCACAGAGGTCGGATGCGAGATCTGAGGTCTGAATAGGTAGACACTCCCAAGCTCTGGGAATTCGTGGTCGAGAAAGCGCTGGAAATGCGAGGGCTGTCGTGGAATTCTGAGATCTGTCAAGATCGCGAAATGTCAGCTGTCAAAGATCAAATGGCGGTGCGCCGACGCGTCAGATTGCGAAATACAAGGACGAGGCGTAAAGTCTCTGAGAGTAGTGAATTGCAAAGGAGGTTGTTTGTGAATGGGGGCATTTGAACGTACCTATTGACGGAATTGTCAAGAAAAAGCTGAGCAAGCAACGGTGATTGCGTCGTGAGAGGTGTTCACAAAAAAAGGAGGGAAACCTCGAATTTTCGTGCCAATCAGAAGGCAGGAATGGGGATCTCCCAAATTGACCCCAGCGCGGCGGTCCGCAACGGGCCCCCTGTCGCCAGAGCCAAGCGGGACGTGGTCGTCCCACTTGCGGCTTCTCTTGTCCTCCGATTCAGGACGCTCCTGTCCTGCTTCTCGCTCCGAAGGGCCCCCTCATCCAGGTTGGCGAGGGTTTGGTTGCGAGAGGTTACGCGGAGAGAGGAAGGGAAAGCGGAGAAAGAAAAAGTGAAAATGCGGGCGCGGCGATCGGGTTTTCTACGTTGCGGTAAGGGAGCTCGCCCTGTCTTGCTGCATCGGCGCGCAGGGAAGCTGCTGCCCGCTGTGTTGGCGGTGGGGCAAAAATCACAAAGGCCGGCTGGGATCCTGCAACCAGCTTTTTCAACCAGTCAAGTTTCCGGACGATGTCTTTCACAGGCGGGGGCTGCTCCTCTTCCGCAACGAACAGAAAAAGCACCGGCGAGGTTTGTGCCCAATTTGGGCATCGGGTATCGTTTTACTGGAATACCGGGGGCGTATGATATGGCGCTGTTGCAGTGGTGTCTTGTCCGGGCCTGATGAGGCGACCACTTGCAGATGCTCATCGACTCGGAGCTGGAGCTCGCCCGATTTTATTGACTTGGCCTTCGTGCCTGGTGCTACCTACTTCTGAAGGCACTTGTCAAGCCACCTTACGCTGTTCAAAGCCTTGTTTCCCGGCGAGAGAAGGTCGAGATATTTCCACCCACCTTGGCTTCCGTTGAAGACCTGTAGTTCGTGGATCGACCAACCCGGTTTCCCACTGCCCGGATACCCGTCCGCGTGTAGCCATAAACAACCTGCCAGGGCGGCGAGATGCATGCCTGGTGGAACAAACAGTAACCATTCAAGCGGTGGTTGCGGAGGGATGTATGAGGCCCACGTGCTCAACCCCTATTCGTGGCTATTGACAAACAGACCACCGCTGGCGAAATCCAACCGTGGACTCACTCTGTAAGAGGTCTTGCTTTGGGTTCACTTCAGTCAAAACCTGACCTCAGGACAGATGGTGGCAGATTGACTTTGGACTTTGGTGAAATATCCGGATACACCGATGACGTCCGTCTTGCCCCGGAGGAGAGCTAGGTACCTAGAGATTTTGTCACCACCTGCCCCGTCCTCTCTCGGGTTCTATACTCTTCAAATCATCAACCATCAGACTCCCGTCACCGATATTACTTTTCCTCGGCTACAGCGGCCGTTGGGGAGCCTTTTGGGCTCAACCAGACTCACAGCATCGAGATCGTACCACGAGGGACCCGAAGGAGTGTGCACACCGAGTCCGTCAACGAAGGACAAAATTGCCTGTCGGGAGCGGATACAGAGGTGACGAGCAACCAAAAAGTGAAATAAAAGAGCGATGGTACACCCGTTTTACAGTGCGTATTGAAGGCCCGGAAGACACGGCGGCGGGTGTCTGGTCCGTGACGTCAGGAGATTGAGCGCCCATGGGCATTCACCCGGAATTCCGGTGATGGTGTGGCAGTCATTGGTGAGGTTGCCTCTCCGTGTCTCTCGATGGACAAGAACCTGGTGAGAGACAGCTACGAAGCGGCCTTGGCGACGGGAAAAATCATCAAGGTTCACCCCAAGTTCCCGGTTCTCGAAAGCTGTGGAATTAGGGTCGTTCAGGTCTCAATATCGCTTGCAAACTCTCCCTCGCCATGCTCTATTTTGGGCAGAGGACAGCCGAGGCGTGACGTTGTATTGTTCTTGGGATTCACTTTGAAGAATCATGTTGTCGCTGCGGCCACGAGTCGAGTGACGGGTCCGGCTCGCCAGTGAGTAAGGCAGGTGCGCAACGAGTGACTTCCATATAAACACCGCTAGCCTCTCATGACCAAACCACGCTCGACTCGCACAATACGATTTAACAATATATTCCTGCAAACATCTGCCTTTCCGTCACCCCACACTACTCATAGTTCCTCAGTCTTACTACACTTCAACAATCGACATCAACAACAACACTCGAAGCCTTCGAGACACAATCCTGTCGAGAAAAGCGTCAAGAACAAAACAATCATCATGCTTCCCCTGACACTAACTACACTTCTCCTCCCCCTCCCGGCTCCCACACCCCCAGTCAGAACCGGCTACGTCGCTACCGAGATCCTCCCTTACAACGTCACCGGTTTTGCCGCGGGCGCGGTGATACTCTCCAACCGCGTTTACTACCACTTCAACGTCTCTTACGACCCCGATCTGCCCGAAGTACGTATCTGTCCCTAAAGCCCCCATCAAACATATCCCTTCCAAGCTCAACACAAAACATCCCCCCAAGGCACCCAGTCTAATCCCACCAGGTCCAATGTTCGGCACTCGGAACAACCCTCTCAGAAGAGCTCTCCTCCATCCCCGAAACCGTCTGCGGCGACGCCAAACTCGGAGTGTCCTTCAAATGGACACGCCATCCCGACGGAAGCGCGGACTTGCTCGTCAAGAGAGATTTCCACGGGGACGCGGATAAGGACGCGGCCATAGAGGAAGCGGTGCATGCGGTGGCTAAGAATGAGACGGTGATTGTGGGGATGGGAGAGTTTGCGCGTGCAGTGTACGATGGGCCGGAGGATTTTACACTGCGGGCTTGGAGATTTTATAATGAGTCGGAGAGGAGGGTTTGAGTGGAAAGGGGTGAAAAGGGGTTGCATATTTGGAGTTGGGGTTCGCGAAGATTGCATGATTTGGTCTGATCTGGGGACCCCAAAAACAGGGAATTTAGTGGGATTTTGGCGTGGGGATTAATACTGATCACAACGATGACCCCATTTAGGGGGGTTTTGGTTTCGATGCTTTGTTGAGATGTGCTTGTATTTTTGTCTTTCCAGATCCTCGTGACAACTGCTCGCTCATCGTTTCCGACTGCCAACATAAATCCGGTTCGAAACAAAGCTGTTTAGAGCGAGACACAGCTGCTGGCGCCATCCTCAACAAACAGGCTGCCATAAATGAGACCCTCGTTGAGGTTCCTAGACTGGAATCCCGAGTTCACGACATCGCTCGTTCCAGTCGGCTTCTTGAGGATACCAATCTGGTACTGTCCAGCGCCGGCATTGTTATTGCTCACAGCGCTGGTGACGCTCTTCAGGGGCTCATCATCCTTGGAGTAGTAAACCTGGAGGGTGCTGTCGAGATATCAGCCATGCTCAAAACGCTAACCACCCTTAGAGAGCAAACTCACTTCTTGCTAAAATCCAGGGTGATGGCAAAGTTCTGCCACGCCGTCCTGTCAATCGGCGTGCTCCAAATCTGACGATTGTTGCGATCCAACACCTTGTACGTGTCTCTCGCCAGCGACGACTGCCCCAAGATAGCACCGGCCTCAAAGTTGAACTGATTGGCCGAGTAATCCGATGCCTCGTGCCACACGAGCAGGTACTCGTGCGAGAGGTTCAGCGCGCGCGCGGCATCCCACTTCAAGCTGAAGTGGATGATCTTGACGCCGGTGCTGCCGGGGCTGCCGGTGTTGGTGTCACCCTGGAACTGCAGACCGGCGCGGCGGAAGCCGTTTTGGGTCTGGAAGATGGACTTGTCCGAGATGGTGACCTCGAAGGCCTTGTGGGCTTCGTCGTCATCGAAGCGCGCGTTGGGTGTGGTGGGGAACTTGATGATGTCGCTCCACTTGAGGTCCTTGCCCTTGACGTACTCGGCGTTGAACTTGGAGGTTCCGTAGCTGTCGAAGTCGGTCTCAACGGCGTCCTTGGGGACGCGCCCGTCGAAGACGATGGGGCACTTGACGGTGCCCGTGCCGGCGATGGCGTGGATGTGGTGCTTTGGGGGACGGGCGTCAACGAGGGTCGTGGCGAGGCCGAGGGCCAGGCCGAGCAAGGTGGTGTGATGCATCGTGGGATTTGGGTTGGGGGCTGTGAGTCCCGTGAGAGGTCCGGCGCGGTGAGTGGCTCATGCTTGGGGAGGGTGTTGGGCGCTCAAATAAGTTTGCTGAATGGTGCCGATTGAGCGATTTCGCCGTGGTCAATGGATGGCACCATTCGGCGCAGATTGTGTTTTCTCTTCGGCTGAATCTTGCCATTGCCAAATGGCCTTTGGCGAGCGGCATCGTGAACCGGCCGGACGCAGGCCCAACGCAGGCACGGCTGGGTTTGGTGTCCCGATGGGTGACATGTTCCGTTTTCCATATTGCGCTGTGGGGTACATGCCTGCCTTCAAGGTGCAAGTAGAAACCCCCAGGTCCTGACCAGCAATCAATCTCCCGCCGATGCCAATACGCCATCGTGGGATCCCCCAGCCGTCATCTCATCGCTTGGGAAGGCTTGTTGGTCTTCCGTGATGTTCTTGGTGGGTCGCTTGCATCTCACCAGGAGGGAGCGGGGATCGCGAACGGGAGGCTTGGAGGGGGTCAACCCTAACCCTTGGCTATCACCACCACTCATTCCATGTCTTCTGGCCAAGAATCCGGATTTCGACGTTGAGCGATTAAGCAAGAGCGTCAACTGCCGAAGACTGAGATATCGTCCTCTCATCTCGACATTCAGCCCTGCCAAGAAAGCGTGGTAAGCCACGGGTTCGATTCTGGCGATCAACACCACCACAGCCCCGAGCAGCGGGGCCATGCGGGGAGTTGTGGGGCCGGGCAGCATCGGAACCCGGACAACACGAAATACGATGCCGCCGATGAGTGGTCGAGACGTGCGGCTGAGCCGAATGATGTGCCTATGCGCTGATCAGAGCCTTGTTTTGAGTCACCTTTAGGAGATGCCTACTGCAAGCGGCCACTGCAAACAGATGTAGCCTCGCGAGGGGGATCCTCATTGTGAATTTGCCGTTTGCGGCGTGTATAAAAAGGAGGGAAAAGATACTCACCTCCATCATGGAAGCTCATCTGCCTCTCATCACACTCATCTCCAGCTCTTCTAAACGGCGAACCTACTCAATCCACAATCCAACCCCAGCTTCAGTCTCAGACCCCCTTTTCAACCAAAACACACCAACCCCCATCCCCCAAAATGTCCACCGACAACCGATCCCTCAAAGATGCCTCCGCCCAACAACACGCCGACATCCCACTCCACCTGCAAGACCTGTAAGCCTCTCTGCTCTTGCCCGAACCAACTCACTAACCCACCCTCTCAGCCACTGCTTCACCGAAACCAACGGTGTAATAACCACAACCATGTTCGACGTCCCGGGATACCGCGTAGTCCGCGTCCTGGGCGCCGTCTACGGCATCACTGTGCGCACCCGTAACTGGGGTGCTTCCCTAGCAATGGTGATCAAGAGCGTTGCCGGCGGTGAGCTGAAATGGTTCACCAACATGGTATGCCTCCCTCCCCTCGCGCGTAACCTATCGGGAAGCGAGAGGCTGACAAGAATAGCTGTACACTGCTCGGAACGATGCAATTAGCAGGATCGTGGCCGAGACACAGAGTCGTGGCGGGAATGCGGTGATTGCGTTGCGGTTTGATGCTGGCGAGTTGGGGGGGTTTGCGCAGGTTTGTGCGTACGGCACGGCGGCGGTTATTGAGAAGATCGATGAGTCTGTTGAGACGCATCCGCAGCTGGTCAAGAAGTAAAGGGGTCAGGACGACCTAATAATGTTGCTGTGGATTCACTTGACGCAGAAAATGTATGAGCTCCAATGATGCGTCGATATTTACTCGTCTGTCCGCTAAAGAGGAGCAAACCGCTGAGTGGTCTGCGTTGTGCTGTCAATCGTAATGATCCCAAAACGCCAACCTATATGCCCAATTCTAACGCCATGACAGATGTTCCATATGTACATTACTCCTCTTCTACGATCGGAGACGGGTGCTGGCTCTTCTCAAAATGACCTATTGGCTTTGCGTTCGCAATCTTGAGCCATTCGCCGTTGAACGCATTGATCAACCAGTTATTCAGTTCTGCATTCTGTCAGCTCATGCTCCTTGTCGGGCCCAACGGGTCTGAACTCACTATCATACACAATCTTGTTCGCATTGTGAAAGCGGATTCCGTGATCACTGTCCGGGAACACATGGACATCGTAGTTTTCTATTCCCGCGAGGTCCAGCTTGTCCAGCAGCGTCAACGAGTTTTGCATGTGGACGTTGTCGTCCGCCACGCCATGCATCAAAAGGAAGCGGACGTTGCTCGCCAGGGCCGTCACGTTGGAGATGGCGCTGCTTGCGTATCCGGCCTCGTTCGTTTGGGGTGTGAGCATGTACCGCTCGGTGTAAATGCTGTCGTAGAACCGCCAATCTGTCACTGGGGCTACAGCCATGCCGTAGCTGAAGGTCTGGCCAGCATCCTGCTCCAGTGTCTTGAGCGTCATGAAGCCTCCGTAGCTCCATCCCCAGATGGCAATCTTGGATGCGTCGATGTACTTCTTGGCAGCCCAGATCTTAGCCGCAGCAATCTGATCGTGAGATTCCCAGTGACCAAGATTGCCTCGCGTGATGACACGGTTCTTGCGACCAATGTAGCCGGTGCCGCGTGGATCAACCGTCACGCAAATGTAACCAAGACCGGCGGCGATGTATGACTGGAAATCTACAGAAAACTTCTTGTCCACCTGCTGCGAACCTGGACCGCTGTATTGCTGGAAAAGAACAGGGTACGTCTTTTTCTCGTCGAAATGTGGCGGTCGCCGCTCGACGTAGTTGAGCTCAACGCCATCCACGTTGATGGTGCCGTAGATCTTGATGGGCAGTTCGTGCTTTCTGGCGTCTTCCGCAAGCCTTTCATTCTTCTCAATCACTTGCTCAAACTTGTTCGGGTTGGCCGGAGTGCTCAGAACCTTCTGCCAAGGAATGCCGGGGCCGCTGTATGTCAAGAGGGCATATCCCGTTCCCGTAGAGAACGAAACGCCGTAATAACCCTCAGCGGAAGCGTCAGACACGGGGGAAATTTCTCCGCCTGTGAGATTGACCTGGTACACATGGCGCTGAATGGATGACTCCTTTGTCGCTATAAAATAAACAATGTTTCTTTCCAAGTCAACAGCAGACGGGGCGTCGACGACCTCCCAGTTTCCAGAAGTAAGCATGATCGGATTGGGGTTATCCAGAGGCGTGAAGTACGCTAGATGGTCACCATCATCGTGGATGATAGTGTCGATATAACCGTCCTCGGCTCGGCCCCTGGAGGCGTCTGCTGGAATATACTTGGTGCTGTGGGAGATCTCGAACCAGCCACCATCGATGGCCTTGACGTCTGTTGTCCTGACAGCACTGCCGCTGCGCGCACTCACATCAACAAGGACGACCCGCAAGATGTCACTCACGCGGTTGGTCTCCTTGACGATGACTTTGTGGCCCGCCCAGGTGACATCGGTAATCAGCCTGTCCTCATCCTCAAAGCTGCCAGTCACATCAACCGAGAAGAGCTCGCCAAGCACCACGTCGTAAAACTTCAACTCGACAATGGGGTTATGGGCGCCGGCTTTCGGATACTTGATGAGCCTGGTCTCGGGATAGGCTTCCTCTCCCGGCTTCGGCGTTTTGCCGCTTGGCCGCGAGACGAAATACTCGATGGGATATTCGGGGACACCGGTCTCGTTCGTCCGCAAAAACGCAACGTATTTGCCATCGTCCGAAAACCAAGTCGCGCTGGCACCACTGAACACTTCTTCTTCATAGACCCAATCAGGGACGCCGTTGAAGACCTCCGAGCCGCCGTCTTTCGTAATCTGAGTGACCTTGTCGGAGCCAATCTTGCGAAGATAGACATTGTTTCCCATGGTGAGGACGATGGAATCGCTGGTCGGGCTCCATTGCGCGAGCTGGACGCGGGCTGTGGGCTCGCTGGGAATCAGCGGCTCAACCGTTTGGGTCTTGACATCCAATATCCAATAAATGGCGGAGAAGGAGTGTCTCCAATTTGACTCTAAATCGGTTGCGACCAAGACTTTCTGGTGGTCCTTGCTGGGAAATACCCGATCGGGCACATACGACGTGCCGCCGAACATGAAAGTCCGCGTCTTGATCAAGGTCTTGGTGCTGAGAACGCCGGGTAGGCTGGCGGCGTCGGTGCTCTGAGTCCGAACATCTTCCACGACGAGAAAGTCCTTGCCAAAGCCATCCTTGACCAGAAGAAGACCGTCCTCGCCTTCTGGACCTGCAATCCAGCTGATCGAGTGCCTTTGAGGGTACCACATGCCCCTCTGAACCTGCTCCAGCGTCACCTGCTTGCCAGTTCCTCTTGACACCGTCGCCTGTGGGTCATGTTCGAACTGAGAGGCCGACTTGTACGACTTGGTTGCGATGTAGACGACGAATCCAGCAACCCATGCGGCCACGAGAAGGCCCGACACGATGATGAGGACCCGCTTCATCCGGCGGTCCATAAACTTTGACCCTGTGCCATCGTCCTTATCGGCGCGGGGCGATGCGGTGCCGTTGCCGAGGAAAGGACCCGTCTCGAGATCATCGTGGAGCGGGTCGTCCCGCATGGGGTCGCTGTCGTCAAAGTTGTCGCGGGCATCCTTGGCTTCTTTGGCAGCGAGGCGCTCCTCGATGCGCTCGAACACCAGACTCGTGGTAGAGACGGAGGAATCGGATTCGTGCGACATCCTGGCGGGGCCGGGGCTTGTGGTTCGATTTCGGAGGTCGAGCGCGGCGTCGCGAAGGTTGCCGGAGTACGGAGCCATGGTCGGACAGCGCAATTGTGCGCACACTGCCTAGCGAAACCGGTCGCCAACAGGGGCAAGAATGTTGCCACGTCGCTCAGGGACTAAGGATCGCGTGTAGCCTTTGTGGCGCGCACAATAAACCAGGCATTGATGGGGATGCTATTCAGACACGTTTTGGGATGGCCTCGACAGAAGTCGCTTAGTTGGCGGCAGCCTCAGTGATATGTGCCACCAAGGTGCATCCGCGCTGCTCCGCCGGCTTGGCGCATCCGACCCTAACCCTTATCCATCAACCCTACTTACAGCCCACCACTCCCATCCTCACAACCTCGAATCTTCTTCACAGCACCTCGTCATTGCCCCCTATCTCACGAAATGGACGACGAGGCCGGTCTAGCGATTGCCTTTGAGGAGGCCAAAATCTCATACCAAGAGGGTGGTATTCCAGTAGTCTCTCCCCTCTGTTGACCACGAGACCCACTCGACGACTAACAGCACCGTTTTCCCAAGATAGGAGCAGCGCTCGTCTCCAGCAACGGGAAGCTCCTGGGCCGGGGGCATAATATGCGAGTCCAACTCGGCTCACCTATCCATCATGTATTTGCTCTCGTCCCTTTTGACACTATTTTCGTCATATTTTTACCACCTTTCCCAACCTGTTCTCAATACCGTTTCGATACCTTTGCCATCTGTTTACCAACCCTTCCCCTAACCTTAGCTATCCCTTTACAACCCGTTACCAACCAGTTTCTGGCCCCTTTTCAGAGCGCTTCCATCCGACATCCAACCCTCACTTATCCTCCTTCTAACCTGTTTCCAGCCCATTTACATGTACCCCCTCACCAACTCCCATCTATCCCCTCCTAACCCATTTCTAGCCCCTTTTCTACATATCTCATCAACCTATCAACCCAATCTCCCTTGCACGTGCTAATAACATAACCCAGGGCGAAACCTCCGCACTCTTCAACTCGGGCCGCCTCCCTGCCTCCGCCTACAAGGGAAGCACAATGTACACAACACTCTCCCCATGCGATATGTGCACTGGCGCATGCCTCCTATACGGGATATCCCGCGTCGTGATCGGCGAGAACAAAACTTTCCTCGGCGGGGAATCCTATCTCCGACAGCGGGCGGTAGAAGTGATTGTGCTTGACGATCCTGCTTGTCGGGAGCTAATGGAGAGGTTTATCGAGGAGTCCCCTGAGTTATGGTATGTTGGTATCTTTTGTCCTCGGCTGTGTTGTCTCGTCTGGATGATATTGACTTACTGCGCTGTAGGAATGAGGATATTGGTGTCGAGAAGAGGGTGCGTTCCAAAGAGGGAGCTTCTCAGTCCTGATAATGTCATCGCCTCACAGCAGCCACCATGGCAAGGCACTGAGGCAGTTCTATGCAATGATTTGCGCGAATGTATCTAAAGGGCAATGGCCCTGCTATTCCTCAGACACCCAGCTGCACCGCGCTCAGGCAAAATGCCACTGATCCCGAATTTGCAATCCCCATTTCCTGAACTCCGTTTTTCTCTTTTGATGCCTTAACCCCAATCCCGTCCGCGTCCTTTTATTTTGAACAACAGCAACCCCTGACATCAGTCAAGGCGCTGTGGGGACGCAAAAAGCCAGAAAAAAAGTCTAGCATGCTGAAACCCATATTCCATACAAACAATTATCATACAGCTGCCTCGCAGCCATCAATCGTAACAAGCGTCCTGATTATCAATCCGACGTTCCTGGCTGCGCCAACCCGTCGCCCAGTTCCAAGTCCACGACCAATCGTCCCAGATCCATGTCCACGACCCATCCTGCTAGTCCGACGCAATCGACTAAACATGAGGAACCTGCACATCGTGTTCTGGGCCTTGGCTATAAGAGTCCCGCAGGGGCGGGAGCCTGGCACTGTCTCCCGGATACTAGCTGAGAAGATTTCGCAATGACGGGCTCGCGCTCGCACCGCTGGCCGGCCGGTTTTCCCGTGGCGGAGGGTTGCTCGGCTCGCGTGTCATCCGAATGCTCTCCCGAAGAGGAGGGGGGCTCGCGTGGTGAGGTGGTGCGTGGTGCGATGCCGCCATATGGCCATTGTGACTGGGGCCCCACGTAGGCCCACGTAGCAGGTTGTTGATAGGGGGTCGCTGTGATTCGGATGGCGGCGGGCCGGACCCTACGGGCGGCATGCCGTTTATGTTCATGTGATGGCCGTGGTTGTGATTGTGAAGAGCCGGCATATACGGTCCTCCGTTGTGCGGTGGTGGCGGGCCGTTGACCCGCTGCGGTGAGGGCGGGTGGCCGTTGACATATGGAGGTTGGGAGATGTGTCCGTTTTGGTTCGGGGGCGGCCCGTGAGAGAGACCTGCCAGTGGCGGTGGGGGCGGGCGCAGATGATTAGGCGGAGCCAGGGAAGCCATAGCCATGCCTCCCGGCGGCGGGGAGGGTCCTCCGTTCATCTCGCGGGCATGATGCATCGGAGGAGGGACATGTCCCGTTGAAGGTCGATGGTGCCAATCGTAAGAGGGTCGGGGTGGTGGGCCATACTGCGGCGGCTGAATCGGCGGTCCACGAGGGGCCATCGTGAGTGGGAGTGGAGGCGGAGCCACGGGCTGGCCTTGCACGGTTGGAGGGATTAACGGGGCCGCGATCGGCCCTGCTACAGGCGCCTGCAGAGCCGACTGTGGCACAGCAGGGCCTGGGACGGCCACCGATTGCGGCCGAGGTGACCACGCCGCAAATTGACCTCTAGTCGGCAGCCTCGGTTCAGCCGGGCCCATCGGAGGGTTAGCAGCCACGACTGGAGGTTGTGATACCTGTCGAACGGGCTCCGGGGGAGGTGTGGGCTCCTTTTGTGCATGAGGCTTGGGCTGCCTCCCTGCCTTCTTACACTTGTGACACTGGAAGCTGCGCTGCTCGACGAACTTCTGTGCCTCCATGCCCAAGCTCCCGTAATACCCGTTTGTGAGCTCGCGCTCTTGTGTTTGGTCGATCGGGTGCCACTTAGGGCTGCTGTCGGCGTTGCACGTGAGGCAGATTTTACCGCCGGGCCGTAAGGCGGTGGGCGAAGGAGGGCCCCTGTGGTCACCATTAACCGTGGTTGTGGTAGAAGCTCGCCGATTGAGCAGGGCATGAGGGGGCGAAGATGAGGGCGACATCTTGGACGCCACGGTGATCTGGTTGGCCTTGCGGGCACATCCAGTGAGGGCAAGATCAGCCTGCTTGTAGTTCTGGACGTAGAGCTGCAAGGCGTTCATGCCGTTCTCATCAACGATGTCGTGCATGAGATGGACAGTCGTCTTCGGGATGTGCTCCTTGCACCACACCGCGGCTGACATGGTGCCACTCTCTCCGTTGATGGAAACGATGTTGAACTGATCACGTCGCGAACCCTTGACGGGCGTGATGTCGAAGCCCAGCACGTAGCCTCCCTGGTGAGCGCATTCGACGTGGACTGCGGCGCGGCATGTGTGGCAGTACACGCAAGCGCCCTCGTCCTTCTTGCAGACTTTGCAAAACTCTTCGTACCTGGCTCGGGGAATCAGGGGCACGCCTTCACACGGTCCCAACGCCTTGGCGCTGGCGAACTTCACTTCTGGTGTCCACACCGCACATGTGACATGGACCCAGTTGTTGTCGGTGGTTCGCTTCAGGGGTTCTCGCGGGTTCACTGGGCGATTCATTTCCTCCTGCTTCTTGCGGTAGAAGTCTGCTGCCTTCTGGGCGGCTTCGCGTTCCATACGTTCACGCTCACGATCCTTCTCGGTCTTCTTCTTGTGCGTGATCTTGGGCGGCTCCACAAAGTCATGATCCGTGTGCTCGACAGGGCAGAGGACGCATTTGTATTGCTAGGTCGGTGTCAGTCAGGTTCGCGCAGAGGTGAGGATGAAAGGGGAGTTGGACTTACAATCGCCATCTGTGGATTCTTATCGTTGGCGCACATTTCGCAGGTCCATTTCCCAGGAGCTCGGTTATCCACGATACCATAGCAGTTGCGGTGGACGGTCAGACGGCATTCTTTGCACGAGAGGTGCTGATCGCCCATGGGCTCCATCTGATGGCATATCGCGCAGGGGAGAACACGCGGCTTGGGCATCTCGGGTGCCGGGGGTGGCGCTGGCTTCTCAGCTGCCTTCTCTTTCTTCTTTGAATGAGGGGCCCCCGAAATGCTGCCGGATTCCGACGCCGTCAGGTCCGGATCGCGTTCCGCGAACCCCTTGAGCTTCTTGCGAGGTGGTTCCTGGCCAGCCTGATGCGTGTTCACCGAAGGGGCCGGGCTCGCCGTTGCTGCAGGGTCGGGCGTAGAGAAGCGCGTGTTATTCATCATCTCGTCGGCGGCAATCAGCTCTTTGTAGAGCTCCTCGTCGACTCGTCTTCGCCATCCACGGCCTCCAGTCTGCGCAACCTTCTTGGCCACTTCGTCGACGTCCTCCCATTGGATGGCATAGCGGCGCCACAGCTCAGCGCACCGGCGACAGAGAGCTTGGATATAACCATTTTTGTCCTTGTTCGAGTTTCGTCCCCCATTCTCGGTGACAAGCGTCGCGGACGCATTAGGTGCGCGACGCCACTGGCGTGACGATTTTGTGGAGCAAAACTTGCAGATAAAACCCTTCTTCTTTTCGCGAGCCTTTTCCGTGTCAAAAGCAGAGTCGTCGTGATCGTTAGCCACGTCGTCAGCCATCTTGTTGGCGGCGGCCTCGGCCTTCTTCGCATCCTTCTTCCCCTTACGACCCGGATAGTTGCCCCAGACCTGCTTTCCCCTCTCGGACTTCTTCCAGGTGTAATAGTAGCGGACACAGGTTGCGGGGCTGAGAGTTTTGACGTGCTTCATGACGCTGTGGAGCTCCGAGCCGAACTTGGCCACACCCTCTTCGAACTTCTTCTGCTCCGTAGGCGTGAGCTCGGGCTCCCCAAAGTCCGCCTTGGGGACCTTTTCCAGCTCCTTCAGCGACTTTTGCGGATCAAACTGATTGCGGTAAAGGACATCGCGGGCGACATCCTGCAGGTTGGTTGAGCGTGGGGGCAAGCCTAGACTGCTGGCCATGGACCTGGCCGTAGCCATGTACTCGTCAATCGCCTCGCCGGACATTTGCACGCCGCAGTTCTCGGGCGGTTGGTACAAAAGGGTCACCGTGTCGTCCCCACCGCGCTGAACCCATCCGGGGGGCTCATCCTGCACCCACTTCGGACGCGTTTCTCGCTTCGCACGCTCGGCCTCAAGTGCGGCCTGCATCTCTTTGTTGAGCTTGCCATCCTTGCGGCCCGTCTTTTTGATCTCGAGCGGCTTCACGTACTCGACCGGGCGGCCGGGCCACGGCAACACTATGGCCTGATGGCGCGGGCCGAGACGGGTGCTGGCACGGGGAAAGATGCGGTCGTCGTAGTCCAGAGCATCCTCCACCTTGCAATGAATTCCCAAGTAGCGATACGGCCAGAGGCTGGCGTGGTAGATCTGCTCGGCGGTTGCCGGTGGGTGGGCCTCTTCGCCCCCCGCGGGGCTCGTGCGACTCGTGCGCCCCGTGTCGACACCACCGACGACATCGTCCTCCTCGTCGTCCAAGAGCTCCTCCTCGTCAGCATCGTGACTGGCATCGGCCACATTGGGCGTGTTGCGGGCCTCGAGCTTCTTCTCCTGGGCGCGGCTGCATGCGGCGCACGACCATGCAAAGCCACGCGATGGCTTTTTCAGCAGGGGTGGCTTGACGCAGTTCATGTGGTACGTGTGCACACACACGGCACAGTCCACCGAGTCGTTGCTGTTGATGTGTCAGCGGAAAGGCCCCACTCTTTTCCCCCCCTTCCAGGACCAAAACGGGCGCTGGGCCGAGAATGGGCCACCTCAAATGGGACGCACTCCCAACACCCCAACTTCCTGGGCTGCAAGGGAACGGACAAGACACATACCTCGCGCAGTAGCCGCTGCATCGCTTGCACGTCTTCACGGCACTGGTCAGCTCCTTTCCGCGGCCCTGCTCCACCAAAATGTACTTCCACCGCTCGTCCAGCACCTTTTTGACGTGCTCGGGCACGTTGATGATTTGCGCTGTCGGGATCACTTCGTAGTTCTTTTGAATGTACCGGTCATACAGCTTCTCGTACCAGAAGCTGTCGGGCGCCCGCTTGTACGCCGCCATGTCCAAAATCTCGGCCTTGTGCCGGATCTGACACTTACCGCGCAGCGACGTCAACGGGCTGATGTCTGAATGCATCGTGGCAAAAACAAGGCGCGTGTCCTGCACCTTACGCCCGATGTCCTTGGGCCGGTAGTACCAATTGATGCGTAGCGCATCGATCGGGTTCGCAACGTCGTTCTTGACGTGCAAGAACTCCATGATGCGTCCGAGATAGTAGGGCTCACCAGGTGGCTCACAAATCAGGTAAACGTGATCTGCAGGACAGCGTCAGCAAATCTCAGCCTCCTCGCACCAGCAATAACCAAAAAAAAAAAGTTTGCGTCGGCTACTCACCGTTCACCTCAAGCACGGTGCCATCGTCGGCAACCATTTTGCCGTCCTTCAGTCGGGCTCCACAGCTCTCAAAGGTCAGCATGTTGGTTTCGCCGTAACCGCCGTCTCTGGCGCTTCTATTTGCACTATTGCCGTTGGTAGTGCCGATGCCATTTCCACCGTGAGAGTCGGCTTTATGCCGCTTGTTCGCGCCAGTCGAGCCCGCCTGGTGTGCGGAGGGCGTCTGGCTGCCACTTGCAGTTGACGCAGGGTCGGCCTTGCGCTTCTTTGACTTGGTAGTGCCATTTGCTGCGCCTCCGTTAGCGGTTGATGATGCAGCTGGTGATGCGCGGTGGTTGCCGCCATGATGATGGTTTTCTTTGGCGGCGCTGTGCTGCGGTGTGGTATGATGCTGTTTGGCATCGTCCGACGAAGGTAGCGGTTTTCGCGATGCGGCGTTGGCGGAGCGTGGGGTGGCGGCCTGGTTTGCCGACGCCGCCGCCGCTGCTGCTGCCGCATTTGAGAGCGAGGCCTGCCTGGTAAGTGTTTTCCTGGAATCGTCGTCTCGCCGATCTGGGTAGGAATCAAAAAGGTCTATGTCGATATCTTTGTCCTCGGCGTAGTTGGGACGTGAAGCGCCATTGCGATTCCGCGAGCGCGTCCCGTAGGGTGACGCTGTCCCGGCGGCGCCGTCCTTGGAGGCGCCGTCCTTGGAGGCGCCGTGCGAGCTCGCAGATGCTGGCTTCTCCATGGGTTGCGGAGACTCCGAATTGCTGGCCGAAATGGGGGATGGATCAGACATCCTGGGCAGAAAAGACGAAGAAGTGGAGGTTGTGGCCGCAGTGGTCGTGGTGGCCTTCTTGCCAGAGCTGGCGGCTGCCGTGCCTTCCCTGGCTTCTGCAGATGTGGTGCGGGCCAAGGGAGCATCCGGAGCGTCAGACTCGTTGTCGTTTACATTTTGAGATTTCATGGTGCTGCGGAAGGATGATAAAATGAGTTTGCCCGAGGTTCCAAGTTAGGCTCCGCGCGCGTCAGAGAGTGCAGGCGCGGTGGTGGGCCTTCTCGCAAAATGAAGGTTGTTGAGGGAGCGAAATCGCGGCCGAGGTGGATGACATGGGGATACAACGGCGGCAGGACGAGAAGGCCAAGGACTGGTCCATAAGATGGTGGCAGCAAGCGTGCCGGCGCCCCGTGCAAAAGTTGCTCGACGCTGGCAGCGGCCCTCGACGACGATAGCGAGAGGGGCGCGGGGGGCCAGTCGTTGGTGAAGCAGCGGAGGAAGCGTCAAGTTTGGCGTGTGGTCGGAGCGAGGACGTGAAGTACAGTAGCAGCAGGGCAGCCACGAGACGACATATAAATGCCAGCTGTAGAACCAGCGAGCCGAGGGTGTGGGATGAAAATGTGATCCTGGAAGACCTGCGGCGCTCGGTGCGGCGCCAGTGAGATGGACGAGAGTGTGTGGTGTCCGGGGCAGTCACCGGCCAGGATTGGATCGCATGTGTTGTAAAGTTCGAGGTTCGCGAGCAGGAGGAAAAGGGAAGGGGGAGATATGTGGGCGAAGGCAATAATGGAGAAACGGGCGAGAAACGTCAAATGGCAAGGATTATTGGAAAGGCAAGGCCAGGCACTGGCTGCTGGGCCGTGGAAGCTTTGGTCTGTCGGTACGGTACCGTACGGTACGCACGTCTCTCTTGTTCCCAGAGGTACCTCTCTCTTTTTGGCTCTTCTCCTGCAGAACGGGAACCCAGCCCAGGGTAGGGCGGCGGCGCCAATGCCTGGGCTGGCTGGCGCTGAACATGGACTTCAATCCTCACCTCACTCGTGCGCTCACTCACCCCTTCATCGAGACCCCTCATACCAGGCTCAATCTCATCGTGGGAGGGCATCGCAGGGCATCGCAGGGTGACTTTTGCTTTTTGCTTCTCATCGCATCATGAGGTGCCCGTTCGCTACGCAGCCCCAAGCCCACCACGCCCACTCCCTCCGGATGTGGGGCTTCGTGCCCTGGGGTGGAGCAGGAGCACGAGGTAGATATCGCGTACTGCAGGGATTCGCATTCCGCCAGGTCGCGATTTCAACGTCGGCAAATCCCCCGTGCAGCCACACTTGCCAGTACATGCGCGCTACCTGGGGCCCGAAAAACCTCTTCATCAACCTCACCCCGTCCCGTCGCCCTCCCGCTCCACTTCCATGCTGCCGCAACCCCAGCGAGCGAGCCAACGAACGAGCGCACGAGCAAGACGCCAGTCACCCAACAAGGACTTGCTCTCATTTTTTTAAGAAGATGGACAGGTAAAGCTGCCCGCGGCACCCGTCCCAGTGTGCGGTGTCTGACTGCATCGCTGCATCTCCGACGATGGGACATCCCGACGGGGCTGCATGCCTTTGTTGGCTGTGCGCAGATACCTGAGCCAAGTGGATGAGCGACGGCCAAGAAAGAACAGCAGAGGGAAACGCCTGGGCCCGCGGGATCAAAAGGCTAGCCTCCATCTCACCCTTTGGCAAAGCTGGGATTCCGCTGGTTCGTTGCTGTTTGCCGTTGACCACAACTGGAGATGGGCGCACCGAGTCAAGGTTGGGCAAGAATTTAAAAAGCTCCTCATCATTCTGTGTGCATGTGCAGCGCACGAGGGGTCGGCAGTCCAGTGTGTGGAATCTTCCGGACGCCTGCGACAATATCTTGGGGTGCGGCCAGCTTCTGATACTGATTGCTTGCGGCTAGCACGTTGGGGTGGAAGGTGGCAGAGAGCGAGACGACGTGCCTTCCACGATGAGACGGGGAGCCAAGATACATGCGGCATGTACCTCCTCCCACCTCAGGTCCGTTGTGCTTCCGTCGTCCTTATTAACCCCAAGGCCACCCGACGTCCCGCCCTGGCAACATCTCACGCACTCATGATGGGTGTGCGCCTGCTTGCCATTGCTGACTCCTTCGTCTCTCCACCCGCAACCCCTCCCAGCCTTCACCGACCGGATATCGTGTTGCTCCCACCTTTGTCCCGGCCGGAGCTCAGCATTACTTACTTTACATACCCACCTTCACTTACTCGCCTGCTTCCCGACAGAGCCGACAGCCCATCGCCGTCTCAGGTACCCGCATAAAACATTACATTCCGCCTCGTGCGCATTGTTTGCCGTCGCCGCTCCTCGCAACCCAGCCTCAAGGCTGCGACCGATGAAGGCTCGGGTTGGCGAGGGGCCCCGGACCAGTACGATCTCGCTGTGAGGAGACCAGCCAGAAAGTCCGGCAGGCACACGTCAAACATTGGCCACCGTAGAGGATCGTGATGGCACCGCCATCCTCTCTTGCTTCAAAACCCCTGTCCCCGTCACGTTGGAAGCGGCAATTTGCACCAAACACCGCACCATCCATCCCATTGCCAGACTTGCGTTTATTATGTGCGGCCTGCCCAGTCTCACTCACTCACTCACCCACCACAATTGTATAAAGCATCCGGTCGCTGCGGCTACAATTATAATATCCGTCGATCGATGCCCAGATCACAACTCTGGGAGTGCGCTCCCGCGTCATTTCGTGCGCTGGGCCCGCCCAATGATCGGCGATGATGTCGAGAAGTATTGGCATGGACCGTTCCCCGACGTCCCCACCGTCTATGGCCCCGGACCGGCCTATTATCTCTCGTCCTTTGCCTCATGTGCGATCCGTCCGTGTGAGCAGCAGCCCGCCTGAGCCAAACCCCCTCCATTGGCTGCCCCTAGAGGGGACGAGGCGGGGCACGCGATCTTTGCTTTTGTGAGTTTGAAGGTGCGATGTTGTTGCGAAACTTTCATTCTAGTATACAAATGCGAGGTGCAAGGTTCAAACAAGCGCTCTCAGCTGTGGGCGGGTTGGCAAAGGGGGGCACAGGACGCAGGTGTGAGATGTCATATGAGGCAGCGCGCCGCCCCCAAAGTTTGGGAGAAAAAAAAAAGCAGGCAGCCACCTTGAGACCAACATCAAAGGCTACAATACCTATCCTGATGGACGATTGACTGTCCGACACAACTTGTTCATCAGCGACCAAAGGCAAAAAGCTGACCGGTCGTCGATATCTGCAGGGTCTCCCCCAAACAGGTGGATAGACCAGACCTTCCATGCCGCCTGTTCTGGGGCGGGGCTTTGATGGGGGCATCATGCATGGAACGGAAGTTGGTAAGTAGGGCGCGTTTGCGAAATAGAATAGCACGAGACCGGCCATCGCGTGGCTGTCTTCTTCTCGTCCGGACGCACTGGAATGCGACAGAAGCTGGACCGGTTCCTCGGCGGTCTGTCTTGTCCTGCTCGTTTCAGAGCTCAAACTTGTCCATTGATGTGCTGGTGCTTGGCGAAGATGCAGGGGTGAGAGGCTCGAAATTATCGGGGCCAAAAAACCTACGGAGGTACCGTGGGAGGATGAGGTGAGGCTTTTCGTCAATACCTACGTACTGCAAGTCAGAGGTTTGCCGGTCTCGTGCCGTTGGCAAGTAATTACCCCATACTCCGCCCGCGGGTGCTCTGAGCTGCTCCTTCCGCCGCTTCCTAGAGTGCAAGCGGAAAGTCAGGTAATATTACCCACGAGATCGGTAAATTTCACGTGTTCCAAACGATACACCGCACACGATTGATGAATCGATATCAACTATCAAAAAATGACAGTCAGCGACAGCAAATTTGAGTCAAATCCGTCTACTTTGCAAATATATGCGACA
Organism: Podospora aff. communis PSN243; assembly: GCA_033296975.1. NCBI lineage: Eukaryota > Fungi > Ascomycota > Sordariomycetes > Sordariales > Podosporaceae > Podospora > Podospora aff. communis PSN243. Next base: position 285,950 of record MU865949.1, on the reverse strand, counting down.
TGAAACAAACATACATTCCCCGAACCATCGTGAACAGTGGGCGGGATCAAGATGGCCATGAGGACTTGGGGCAGATGAATGAGGTGAGGTTGACCACCGTGCGAGCCCGTCGGCCAGCACTGGCCCTCCCGTCCAAAGTTACGGGTGCAACGAATCTGAGCCGACGAGGGAGGAACCTGCCAACTTAAGCGACACCGACTAATTTGGTCCATTCAACCACCACCCATCCCTCCATCGCTTGTGCGAGACAGATCCAGCATACAAGTCGTGCCATTCCGTCGAAGAAGGATGTTATGCAGCAATTCGCATCGGCAAAGATGAAGAGCTGGGGCCGGCGTACCTTGGCTAGCGCTGTGATCCGAGTCCGCCCGGACAGGAGCCTCGTGCGCCGCAACGTTTAAATGGTGTGCTAAGGCACTGGGAAAGGTAGCGGCGCCACATGGTGGAGTCTCTCTGATGACGAGCTGGGAGTTCGCGGCATCCGCGGCCAGAAGCCAGGGAGGGTGCTGGCGGCGACCCTCGCTGGGCAGCTGTCATGTTTCCGAGATGGCAGCGATCCATACACTTGACCTCGTTGTGGCGCACCTATCCAAGACCTTCAAGCGGCTTCAAATTCTCGGCGGGGAGACGGGTTTTTGGTTCAGCGTGCTTGAGGGGAGGTTGGGAGTGAGGCTTTCAGTGGCAAAGCCCCAACGTAGTTGCCCTCCACCAAACAAAGCCCCAATCAAGTGGGCCGGCCTAATTGCTTTATCCAAACCATTATTTCCGATGACATTTGTAAGTTTCGTCAAATGACGAGAGTACTGTGTTTTGCAGGCTTGCGTAACACGGGAGCTCTGGTGTCACGGCGGTGAGTGTCGTCTACTACATGCACGTAGGTATAAATGTGTAGAATGGTGCTGGTCAAGACGTATTGAACACATTACCTGGGGGGAACTAACATCCAACCAGGTCGGCGCTCTCTGGCACGTTGTTCGAGAAGGGAAGAAGCCGAACAAAATGATGCAGCCGATAGCATTTTGGGCAGCCACCAGAGTGATGGAGACTGGGATGCGTTTCAGATCGATGGCAGCCAGGAACACGCCCTACACCCAGGTGCGGTGTATTCATAGTTTCGCCCACCCAAAGATATTCGTTGCACAGCGCTCCACAGGCCACAGTCGGGGACGCATTGCCAACGTTAAACGCCCTCTATGTTGTCGACCGAGGGAATGAGATGGCAGGTTGATGACTTTGCGATAGGAGACAGGCTTCGTTTGGCCCACACCCAGGGCGGCAAGCATCGAGCGCATCTCCACGGCTTCGACGGGCGGGCAAGCAACAGAGAGATGAGGCGATTACAGACGATTGAGCGGCTATAAAATCTCCGGGCTTTTGTACAGACGCGGCGACAAAAAAGACCAGGCCAGCATCATCTTCCTTCCTCTCAGAGCGAGTGTGCGAGCCCCGAAGAACGGGCGTTCAGAGGTTGAAGTCGGCCTGGAGCGGGTCGACGTCGGTGTTCTCGCGGCTGCGACAGGCGGGAGATCCGGGCGAAACACAGCATTGTATCTCAGAGGTCGCAGGTACGACTCAGCCAAGAGCTGGTGGGCCAAAACGGGCATGATGAGGGGTCGCCTGAGGTGCTAGAGACTTTGGGGTACTTTTGAGGATGGGACAGGGGCTGGGCTGCGTGCCTCCACCAAACGATGAGGAAAAGTGGGGATGTGGGGCAACCCTGTCATCGCCGCCCTTGCCCAAACGGCTGGGAAGGGACAGGCAAGCACGAGGCACGATGTCCATCATGGTGGAAGATCAGAAAAAGAGTGATCCAAGGCAATCTATCCAATGTTTGGATCATCTTAAATCTTTGCTCCGTTTCTTCTTGGGAGTTTCTTTTGTTTCCTTGGTTTGGTGGTAACTTGCGAATAGTCCCTCATGTTTTGACCGTTTTGCTCCGACACCCATGCTCGGCATCATCACCCCCAAGCCAACGTGATGGCAGGCAATTCTGGGCTGAACACATGGTACACCACGACCTTCCAATCAGTGCAGAACCGCCAGCAGCAGCAGCAAGCAGCAGTTACTAAGCAGAAACGCAATTCCCATGAATTTCAGCAAGCGGTTGAGGATGGCTCAAGCACCAAGCGCCCGGCGATAACGTCCCTGAAGCTTTCTCGGGCGCCTCATCGGTTAACAGCGAGCGCTATCCAAGCTGTCCCGCTCCCTGGCAGCATTGAAGCTGGTCGTTTTCCATCCGAGTACACGCAAAGAAGAGAGTTTCCCTCGACTCCGACCGCTTTCGATGATCCATTGTTGTCGCTCTCGCATCCCCATTATGGGCTACCTGGTCGACTTATCGCCAACTTTGCCAGTCTCGGCATAAAAACGATCTACCCATGGCAGAAACAGTGCCTTCTTGGCCCAGGCCTACTCCAAGGCGAAAAGTGCCTGGTATATAGCGCTCCGACCGGAGGTGGCAAATCATTGGTGGCCGATGTGCTCATGCTCAAGCGTGTCTTTGAGGACCGCGATGCCAAGGCAATCCTAGTCTTGCCGTTTGTTGCTTTGGTTCAGGAGAAAGTACGCTGGCTCAGAAATGTTGTCGGTGGCATCTCTCGCCAGAAGCACCTCGGCCAACAGCCACCAGAGGGGCAGAAACTTTGGGCAACGAGAGCGGATAAAGATACGGTGCGAGTTGTAGGTTTCTATGGTGGAAGCAAAATTAGGGCGACGTAGGTGCCCATGCAGTTCTGATTGACATCATGAACTGATATCGTCCACAGGTGGGCAGACTTCGACATCGCGGTCTGCACCATCGAAAAGGCAAACTCTTTGATCAATGCAGCCATTGAAGATTGCAGCGTCACCAAGCTCAAGTCCGTAGTTCTGGACGAGTGTCACATGATTGACGATGGACATCGCGGGTACATCTTGGAGCTTTTGGCGACTAAACTTCTGTGTTTAGACCAGGACGTTCAGATCGTCGCCATGAGTGCAACTTTGACGGTGAGTAGCGCCCCAAGTTCTCCTTTTTGACCTTGTTGTTCTTGCTGATAGGTAAAGAACATCTCACTCCTCAAAAACTGGTTGCGCGGGCACTCGTATGAGACCCGCTACCGGCCTATTCCCATCGAGGAGCATCTAGTATACGAAAACAAAGTGTACCCGGCCAGCACCACCACCAGCCTCCTCAAAGCTATTGCTCAAGCAGATTCGAATTCAGGCACACAGTCCTCAGCACAACCCCTGAGAATGATCGCTACGTCAAGCCACAATGAGTTCAAGGACCCAGTCCTGAATGCCGTCGTAGCACTTGCGAACGAGACGGTAAGAGCTGGCTACGGGGCCCTTGTTTTCTCTAGCAGTCGCGCTGGGTGCGAATCCGACGCTGTGTTGATCAGCAGAGCGCTACCAACGTTTCAGGAAGCGTCACCAGCTATTCAGGAAGGGAGAGCAGATTTGCTCAGTGACTTGCGCAGCTTGAGTACGGGTCTTGACCCAAAGCTTGAGCAGACTATTCCCAGCGGCGCAGCTTTTCATCACGCTGGTCTAACCACCGAGGAGCGAGAGCTCATTGCCCGGGCCTATGACGCTGGGACACTCAAAGTTTGCGTGGCAACTTGTTCGCTGGCGGCTGGTATAAACCTGCCCGCTCGCCGGGTCATTCTTCACGACGCTCGCATGGGCCGCGACCTAGTCGGGCCAGCCCTGCTTCGTCAAATGAGGGGACGAGCAGGAAGAAAAGGCAAGGACGAAGTTGGCGAGACGTACTTGTGTTGTCGGCGGAACGATTTGGAAGATGTCGTCGACTTGATGCACGCTGAACTTCCTCGGATTGAGAGTTGCTTGATATCAGACAAACGTCGGATCCAGCGGGCCTTGCTCGAAATCATTGCCATTCGACTCGCTACGAGCCGAGAAGCCCTGGACGATTACGCCAGCAAGACGATGCTTGCTTATACCACCGAGCGGGGAATTCTCCAGGAGACCGTCGAGGAGAGTTTGAGTGAGTTGCAGAAGGTCGGCTTCGTTGAGGGGGATAAGTTTGGCAACTACCAGGCAACTAAGCTTGGGAAAGCAATCGTGGCATCGAGCCTCGACCCAGAAGATGGCATCTTTATCCATAACGAGCTGCAGAAGACTCTGAAAGCCTTTGTTTTGGATGGGGAGATGCATGTCCTCTACAACTTCACGCCGGTTCATGACCTTGGAGGGGTTTCAGTCAACTGGCGAGTTTTCTGGAACGAGATGCAGCAGTTTGACGAGAGCGGGCTCCGTGTTTTGAGGTTCCTCGGGTTGAGTCCCGTGCTGGTCAACAAGATGTGAGTTGCAATGGCAACCAAAATAGGTTGGAGCACACCCATACTGACAGAGTGGCTGCAGGCTTCACGGCGGCACCTTGAAGGAGATGACACCAGAAGAGAAAGACACGGCAAGACGCTACTATCGGTTTTATCTAGCCCTGCAACTGCGTGATCTTTGCAACGAAGTCCCCATTCATCGTGTGGCGCAAAAGTACGACATGCCTCGAGGGTCCGTCCAAACTCTAGCACAAACGTGTGAGGGTTTTGCGGCTGGAATGATCAAATTCTGCGAAGTGATGGATTGGGGGTATGGTTATTATGCTAGTTTGTAATGGGGCTCATCTTTGCTAACCAGATGTTGCGTCGACAGTGCCATGGCAGCAGCTCTGTACCACTTTACGGATCGGCTCAAAGCAGGGGCTCGGTCTGACCTGTTGGCCCTTGCGAAGATTACCTTTGTCAAGAGCCGCACGGCGTATGTAATACCATGGTCTAGAACGGTCGGTGCCAATGTCAATGCTAATGACACATAGACGCATCTTTTGGGACAATGGGTTCAAGACGGTTGCCGCAGTCGCAAACGCTGACCCGAGCGAACTCCTCCCGGTCCTCTTACAGGCGCAGCCAAACAAGGCAAGACTCGAGGTGAAGGACGAGCAGAAGTACAAAGAAAAACTGCTGGCAAAAGCAAAGATCATCGCCGATTCGGCAAACCGGCTGTGGCGTAAGTTATTCACCGACAACAAGCTTTTCCCACACCTCCATGCCGTTGTTACGGGGAAGCGGCGCTAACTGATAGCAGAAGTCGAGATGCAGCAAGACCTAGGGTTTGAGGAGGAATGAAGGTATGTCTCGGTGATGAGAGCGAGACTATTGGAGTGGTGCCGCTTACGAAAGCCCCGCTCTGTCTGGTGATGGGGAGAGCTTGCCCAAGAAGGTATGTAACCCTCTTGACGGCTGGCTGAGAGCTTAACAGGAAGCGATTCCTCGTAAAACTTGCGGTTGGTTATCGCCACCACGAGCCTGGAGTCTCGCTACGGATTGCCTAACGCCTCTTTAAGACGTAGTATCTTGGAGGGATTATGGTAAAGAAATTATTACCCATCAACCGCATGCTGGGGATGCGAGGTCTGAATTTGTGTACGCAGGTATTAACAGGGGCCGTGGGAAGGTGGTCGTACTTGTCTGCGTGTGTGCCGGCGCGTGAGAGTGTATGGGATCTGCGGCTTGTCTCACAAGGTCCCCGCCGAAGTGACAATTGATGAATGATGAGAGGCCTAGGTACACTCCAGGCCTGGTTTTATTGCTAGCGCGTGACTACCAAGGCTTGGCGCCTGCAAACCTCCTTCTTTCGACGTCGACAAGTCAGATCGGAAAGCTGAAAATTTGGTATGATTCAGCTCCGTTCGCTCTTATGTTCAATATACTGCAATTTCGGCGCAGAAATCGCATTCCTGGGTGGAAAGATGTTGGGATGTGGAGTTCGAGAGAGGACCCCTGTCCAGAGAACCAAACTAACAATAAAACAAGTCCTGGAGTGTACCCGATTGCTGCTATGAGAATCCGGCAAGACCGCCTACTGGAAGCAGAGACGATACAGCCGACCGGCGGTCAATGGCAATCGCCGCGCTTAGCCATTCAAAAAGAGAATGCCCAAACCGTATACCCTCCGCCGTCTCTTGCATCTGAGCGGCATGGCATGCAGCGCCTTGCAGGAGCGCAGCAGCGGAGCGGAGCATCGAGGGCTTGTGCCTCATTCGACGCTGTCACCTCTTGGCTCGCTTCCTCCCCTTGTCGTATGGGCTCAAGACGACCTGCAGTGATTTCCCGCCGCCTCGCGCTTCTGTCCGCTGGATGCAAGTGAGTTGCAGCAATGGTGCAGCAGCGGCGAGCACGTCGGCGGAAATGGTGTGTGTGCTGGTCTGCCTTGTCACTGGCTGTGGCCTGTCCCACACTCGACGACTGGCGACGGCAGTGCCGTCCTCAAGGTGCAAAAAGGCGGATGGTCTTTTGCTGCCTCGTCTTCCCACCATTTGTCGCCACCACGCTTCCTGGCCGTCCGATAGGTGCGTCCTTTGTGTTGTCGGCTTTTTCCATCGAGGTTGATGGCACGACGGCTCTCCACCGCCGAATGACACACGATGGGGCTGGGCTGGACTGGAACACCCCCGGGGCGTGATTCCCATGTGTGTCATCCAAAGAGCGACAAAAGTTCAGGTTGACCAATCCCATGTCCGTCGACATTTTAGGCCAAGAGAAATTGGAAGCATTATACTGGCGTTCAGTGACTGCAAATGCCGTGGTTTTCGGGGTCTGGCAAGATGGAAGGATCAATGCAGGTGCCCATGCTAGCTAGTATGAAAGGAGAGATGGAAGGCACGCAGGGCCGAGCACGTAGTCTAACCTTGGAGCTCCCGTCCTATGTCATGTCCAGATCGGTTTTCTGCTGGTCGGGTCCAATATTTCGTTCGGTGTGGCTGCCTGGCTATTCATTGCACTCACAGGCGCGGAGGGCCTTCACCATGACCCTCCGCTGTCGACAGGCGAACAAATTCTAGCCTCTTCTCCTTCGGCTGCCTCGCTGCCTCGCTCACTCGGACCCTCCGCTGCCTCTCTTTTTCTCCCCAACCTTGCAAGCCACGTTTTACAGTGGTTCTTTCCATTTTCCGTGGTTTTGTCCCAAGTCTCTTGTCCTTGCAAGTCAGAAGACCAAGGAAGTCGTTCAGTGAATTAGCTGTGCGGTGCGGAGGACCGTGCTCCATCGCGACATTTCCATCTCAACCACCTCTGCCGTTTGCGCCCCCAACACCGACTACTCGATACGGATTACCTTGGTGAATTTTACTTTACCTCCCTCCTCCCCCATCACCTGCCCCGCCATCGGGAGGTCCGAGCGATAACCGCACCTTTCCTCAACCTCTTCCTATACCGGCGCATCCTGCTTTTGCACCTTACACTTTTGCTCTTTTGCACCGCTCAACCGTTGGCTATTTCACGCCAGCTGTTTGCAGCCTCGTTTGTTGCAGTCGGACGACGGGGAAGTAGTCAGAAGATGTCGGCGCCGGCGAATAGTAGCGGGGCCCCATCGGAAGCGGTCGCATCGTCGTCCTCCAAGGCTGCCGAGACGACACGGCCCGCAAGCGGTGAAGCGACCAGCTCATCATCCAGCGCGACACTAGCCGCTGCCTCGAGCTCCTCCGCAAGTCGCCGCCATGGTCAACAAGAGCAGACCCTCCACGACGTCATGAGGGCTCCTTCCTCAACTCTGCCTGATGTGGTGGTTTTGGACTCTCTGCCTGAGGGTCTCAATCGCAAGGAGGTACTGGACCCCAAGGAAGATCTGTGGCTATCCACGGCCGATGGGTGAGTTTTTATGCGCTCCTTCTCCGATTTGTCGCTTTTGGCTGCAACCCTATCCGGGTTCCCGCCCATCTCACCTGGCTGGACTCGCAAGGCTCGCCTTTCGCCCGGATCGTCGCCATGCGTCTAGAAGACCAGCGCATGGAGATCTGGTGTCACCAGGCGGGAATTGCATATTTGCAAAATGAGGCGCACGAACTGAATTGATTGCTAACTTGCACGAAATGCAGGCGTTTCAGCTCTCCCGTCATTCCTGTCCGTGTCGGCCAGGCGCCGTATGTGGAGACCTTCTTTGTAAGTCGATGTCTGACGAAGATACGTTAGGGTACAAATATTGACTTTTTAAACAGGTCCACAAGCACATCCTCATCAAATCCGAGTACTTCCAGAAAGCCCTTTGTGGCGAGTTTCGAGAGGCGGCCACCCAGTCTGTTAATCTGCCGGAGGAGAACCCCGCCATCTTCCACTTCCTCATCGCCTACCTCTATGAGGAAAAGTACAAGCCCCTTAAGCCGGCTTCTTCAGTTCTGGGTGAGTCGTTATTTAATCCTGTCTCCCTCAGACCGTATGCTGACAGAACTACCAGTTGCAGATGAGAAGGGCAAGGGAAAGGAAGGCAGTCAAGAGACAGGCGCCGAGTCCGACTCAGACGACTCAGTGGATTCTTACGGCTCCGATGTCAGCGCCATCTCGAGAAGGCGCAGAGAGCGTCGCCGCCGCCGTGAGGATCGCCACTACGAGCGCATGCGTCAAAAGCGTCCTGGAGTCCACCGCCCGAATTGCGGTTGTCCACAGTGCCTCTCAGCCTCTGGACCTCCCTGCTGGCATTGCGCGGCCCCGCGAGCGATGCCGCCGCCAGTGCCTATTCCGCACCACCCAGGCGTTGTGATCGACCACCGGGACATTCACATTCAGACCCGCGGCGACCGGCCCCGCCGCCAACAGCGCAGACGACATGGTGTGCCCGCGCCCCCTCCGATGACCCCACCTGCTCCGGCTGGCCTGGTCGGTGAGCAAAACAGTGCTGCCCGCATCTCTGGCGAGGATCTGCGTACCTGGCTGCTGGCGTACGAGCTCAATATTGACGTCTATATCATGGCCAACAAGTTCTTGCTCGAGGATTTCAAGACTGAGATCGCTCGCGCGACCATCGACATGCTGGAGACGGCCGGAGCCGACGCCGCGGTGTCACAGGTTCTCTTCCTGTGCCGGAAGCTCTACGAGGGCCTGCCCGAGAACGACAACTTGCTCAAGATGATATTTGCTCGCGTCGGGTTTTTGCAGCCGTGGAAACACGCCCCTGAGGAGACGCAGGACTTTCTGCTTAACAACCCGGAGATTGCGCCGCTTCTACTGAGAGAGATGGCTGCCAGGCGCGAGGAGGATATGAACGGCAGACAACTGCCCAGCATGGAGAGATCATTCTTCCCGGTTATGGACCCAATCAGCCCGTACCATCGTGCGGCGCACTATCACCCCTACCGCGGCCCCCCTAGGTGGTAGAGACAACAGAGGCTCGCAAGACAAGACGACGTGGAGGTCAACGAACGGGCAATAGCTGTTCACCAGGGTCGCAGACGAAGAAACGAGGTTTCATGGGATAATTTTGACGGATGAGTCTTGGGAAATGGGAGTTCTCGGCGTCAACCGGGGCTGGGAAAGAAAGCCGAGTACATTCTTCACTTCGTGTTTGTATGGTTTGGACTGGAAATTTGATCCTGGCTAGATCTGGGGTATGGCACGGTTTGCGGCTTCGTATGTGCTGGAGAGACGGCATCATCTCCTGTTCATAGCAGTTCTGAGGACAGCGAATGATTGGGTGCGGTGGATTTGATTTGTAGACACCCAGCCAGGGCGGGTGTGTGTAGCGAATATACCACAGATCACGGAACGGCGTCGTTAGGTCGACACCATTGTAGATTTCGTGTGGATGCGATGCACCATGCGATGTCATTGTCCGGGAGGATTACGTGCATTGTTTGCCTCGCGGGAGTGCCGTTGCCTTACGGAGGCATTGGAATCACATGCCACACGGGCACACCAGACTGCCATTACGGATTCTCATGACGCTCTTGCCGCCATCCAGACGGGTAGGTGCACCCATGTTGTTTTTTACTCTGTTCATTGCTATGGCTGTTTGCTGTCCGAAGCCGGATGATGTCGCTATGCAGCCGGCCTGTGCCGGTGGTAGGTCTCACGGCGCAGGGAGTGGATCCCCTTTATGTCATTGGGGGGCAGACTTGACAAGTGTGGATATACATGCGTGTAGCGCGGTTACTTGGTAGTTTTTAGTCTTGCGAGGCCTCGTTGGTTGGTTACCTACCTTATGCAGAGGCGATCTGGATGTGGTCTAAACAACAGAGTTGGTCTGGGTGCTGTTTGCCACCGGTGATGGGTAGTTGTGTTTTGTTTTGGTCTAGTTGCTTGGAGGACTATCAGGATTACATGTAGGGAATGTGGGTACATCATGTAAGTGGGCGTGCGGTCAGCGGGCAGTTCAGTCAGTTTGAATTCCCTTCGTGGTGTCCCACGTGGGTGTACATCAGGTAGTCATGTCTACTCGCCGCTGATACCATCATTGGGAGACTCGCCGCACCGAAGCGGATATCTACCGGGCCGCTTCCGATACGCGGGCCGTTAGCTTTGGGGGTGGATTGATGCCCGACTCCGATCCACCGGACCCGCTTCCGTGGGTTTCCATTGTGGTTCGCGGCACCCACGTACACCTTTCGCAGTTATTTGGGTTTGGGAGAAAGAGATAGGGGCAACAGTGTGCTTGGGCGCTGGTAAGAAAGGTCCTACCTTGACCAAGTAACTCGCATGGGAGATGAACAAGTTTTGGTAGATGAACAAGACCAGTTAGCATATTTTCCTTGAACACAACATGTGTGCCGAGCCGACGTGCTCGGCTTCGTTCAGGCGAAAAGCCACAGCCTGAGATACAGGAACTCAGACGCAACAGCGAGATGCAGAGAGATCCGCTGTCGGCGATATCGGATCACGGATGTGTCTGGACAAGCAATGTGGCACCGTCAACTGTTGTGCTCTGGCGACCGTAAGGTTGCCCTGTAACCGACCCATCTCTTCGTGACAGGGTCTTCCTGAAATCAGGACTTCAAGACGCTACTAATTGCCCTGCGGCCAACTATTGGATTCTCTTGAGTATGCCTGTAAGCAGGGAAGAAAGAATAAACCAAAAGGGGTACCGCTGTGTCGCTATTTGGGAAATCATGTCAAATACAAACAAGCGCAAGAGCAGCCGAGCAGTCGCACATATTCAATCAAGCGTGTCATCCCTGAGCCGGAAGAGTTGATCAAGCACCTCCCCAGCTTTCGCTCTGATCGCATTGTGGTACAAGCCATTCGTTTCGTGAACCGCGATCCCACCAACCATGTCGGCCGTCTCGCGAGCGAAACCATAATCAACATACATGTCGTCGATGTAGCTCGCCGCATAGACAGGTATGGTGTTGCGCCGAAGAACCGAAGCATCATACAGGTCTTCCCATCCGTCAAATTCCGCGAGAATGTTGGCGGCGTCTCTCATCTCCGTCAGCTCCGGGTAAGAGTCGAAGTGGAACGGAAAGATCATCTCGCCGGTAAAGAATATGGGTCTGGTCTTGGAAATTTGGCTCTCGTCTTGAGTCCAGAGGAAATCTTCGAGCTGGCTGCCGACACGCGCTGCTGCCCAGTTGGAGGCCATCCCCTTGGTGAAGCAGTAGATTGGCTCGTGGAGAATAGCATAGATTGGATTGGTGTCAAAGGGATTGTGTTGCTCCGTAGCCACAAGTGATGAGCGAGTAAGGAATCCGAAGTTGTCGAGGTCTGCAATCAACTTGACTACCAAGGAGTGAATGTTATCCAGTCCGCCATGGACACCAAACGATATGCCGAACGAGAGAAACCGCTGCGCCGTGAGCACACCACCGCCGGGCAGGGCAGGCTTATTCTTGACCAAGTATTCGACAACCCGGTGGACGTTCTCAATGTCCTCGGGATATTTTCTGTAGTACGCCTCGTTGCGCTCCGTGGTTTTCTTGTACGTGGCACGGTAGACGTCTTCCGCAGTCCGCTGCACCGGCGCAAGACCACCCGTCAGGAAGACTTCTCTGAGACCCAAGGGGTGTTTGGAGAGGTAGGAGAGGGCGACAAAGCCACCAAAAGACTGGCCGAAGATGGACCATTTCTTATGATCCTCGAGGAAGTTGGCTGTGAGAGACTTGCGAACAGCTTCCAAGTCCCGGACGATGTTGTCCGCGCGAAAGAGCTTCAGATAATCCGCCTGAGCTTGCGGGCTGCCCAGTGTGCGTAAATGCCGAGCATTTATGGGGGTGCTCAAGCCAGTTCCTCGGTAGTCGAGAAACAGCAGTTGATATCCCCGGCTTAGCGCGTACCGCGTCAACGAACTGTCCTGCGGTTCACGGTTCCCAAATCCGGGGCCTCCTTCCAGATAGACAAGGTAGGGGAGCTTATCCAGTACCTCGAGCTCTTTGACGCCCATGGCAACGATGGGCTTCTCATGTTTCCGTACAGAACGACCGAATAGCTTCAGCGTACCTGCCGCTGGATCGGCGTAGTTTTTCGGCACCTCGAAAAACAGCTCGGCCACATGAAGCTGACCTGGCATGTGGTTAGCATGCTCATGGTTGAAAGGGTGCGCATGTACCGAAATGGAAACTGTTTTCTTTTCATACCGGGTAGCAGATGGGCTCTTCGGCTGAGCAGCCGCGCTGGGGGGATGCCACTCATTTTGCGCTCCTTCGAATGGATATGTACGATGAGATAGCTGGCGGGAGCGCGATGCTGTGTTCACCTGGCTGTTGGCCAACCTAGGTATGAAAGATAGCGTTCGGACCCGAGTTGGGTGTTTTGGTGGACGCCTGATCGGTGCAGTCTTGAAAGCCTTGTGAAAGTGCCAAGGACCGCTGCTCCCTCCTGCCCTTCTCAGAGCTCTCAGCTGTCGGCACTTACCTTGCACTTAGGACAGAAGATGGCCCAAAGTTATTGCAGTAATGCACAACTAAGACGGAAAGCACGCAGGATGTTTGCCTTGGACACAGCCTGCTGTGTTGCATGCCGCCGTGGACGAGGGTACGTCCCGAGGTGCTCATCGCACTGTGAGCCCCTTCTGAGGGCCCCTGTGGACCTGCCTACCCAACCGCACGCAGCCGGCCAAACTTCTTCCGCAGGTGGGGAGCTTAGGTGGGGCTCAGCTTTGACTAAGTTCCAGCGCAAAAAATAGCTGACCAATTCTCTCCCTCCAACGCGCTCTCGATTTTACCCAGCTCATCAGCTGCGTCTTCCTCAACGCCGTTTAATGCGAGCCGCCCCGCACGCTCAACGGCATCAATGGGATGAACGACGTACGCCTCGCCCAGACTCTGGCTGGGTCGTTTCATGCGCTTGCCGATGAGGTTCAGTCGCTGATCGATCGCAACACCATTCTAGAGCATAAATTGCGCTATGCGCACGAGCAGGTATATCCTCATCTTTCACTCCCTTCAGCACCCCGCCGGATTCCGTGATGATTTCTTAGCTCTAGATCTGTAGTCGTCTTCTTTAGAAGGGTCGACGGCATATGGAGACAACAACCAACTTTCTGATTTCCCCTCATACCTGCACTTGAATCGTCTCACTACGCGATAGCCGCAGACGCTAACCTGCGACTCCGCTTTCTAGTACCAGTACCTCGCCGATAAATATGCGCCTGGGGCACCCAAAATATCCGAGATTCTAGCTAAGATCCAGCTTCCTCCCGCTCTTGAGCACCACATCCCAGACACGTCATCAGCCGTACCGTTGCCAAAACAGTCTGGGACCACCCAGCACCAGATCGCATTGCTCATCAGGGAGGGTAGGAGAGCCGCTCAGCAGCTCACTGTCAGCATGGCCGACAGCAGATCGAGCAAGGACACGTCTCCCTCGCCGCCCACAGAGACCATGACGACCATCTCGACGGTTCTGGAGCAAGACTTCACAGTTGAAGGCAAGAAGGGCCTTTTGGCTTGTCCCTTCTCGCCACCACCAGAACTGGCTGATGCTCCAAGCGTTGGCGCGGCGGGTCGTTCCCATGACCCAGCCGGCACAACAGCTGACCCCACGCCACACAAATCGACCGATCCCATTTGCGTTGCCATGCTCGAGGAGAAGACGTCTGTGCCTGTCCCTGCCGCCTCCAAATGTCCGATTCGCTATTTAGACAAGCATTCGCCGGAGGAGATCGCTAAATATGTGGAGACACACAAGCATGAGATTCCTAGGAGCCACGAGGTCTGTGTGGGACGCTATCAGAAGAATGAAGAGTCAATAAGAAAGCTCGATGCCAAATATGGCAATCTGGTCAGCATGATCAACGACCTGAGTATGCTTCACCGGCCCATGCTTCCCTTGGCGGAAGGTGATGATGCGGAGGCGGCTGAAGTGGACAAGTTATCCAGCAAAAGGGTGGAAGATTGGGCACAGACAGTCACGCTTAGCGACCCTGAGCAGGCAAATGAGGCACCAGTAGACGAGGATCGCGAAAGCTACTTTGAACGCCCCTTGAGAGATGTTAGAGTTGGAGAGTCTCCCAGTCGGCCCTGGGGCATCTCGGTGCCCCTGGCGGCTACGTTTCACGCCGATGATACTGAGAGGCCAGCCTCGCCGCCGCCTGCGCCTCCAGTTGACCACCAAACGCCAAAAGACCACAGCGGTCCCAGAAAGTGCCCTTTTGATCACACGAAGATGCCGCTTCCTTCATCATTTCCCAAGATTGGCGAGACGTCGCACCCAGGGCGCCAACTGCACCATGATGCCGAGCTGCCATCCACTCCAGTCAAAACCCCAATGCCGCCAGCAGGCCCATCGCATGCAATGCCGACGTTCATCAACCTGGAGGCGATGGCGCCAACGCAAGCGGAGAAGAGCTCATCAGCTCAACCACAGATGATTTTCAACATCTCCGGCCCCGTCTTCATCGGTTACCCCATGGAACAAGCTCTCGAGTTTATGCAAAGATACCAGGCGAAATGAGCATCGGTCACGTAGATTTTGTGATAGCGCGCGCACTGTTCTACAATTTTTTTCATGCACCACGCCACCCATTCAAGGGCAGTTCGGATAGCGAGGAGTTGGGATACGATACCTTCATGATGGTGGCTAGCAAAATGCTGATACGATATGATGAAGAGCTAGGACAGCTGCTGGCTCAGCGATCAATATCGTCCATACACATTTCAAGAGAATCCTTGCCGGAGAAATATGAATACGTCTAGCAGAATTCCTCATACAAGAAAGTATTCGCAAGCGCCTGGACTCCAATATGTAACCCGACCATAGATACCCAAACGCCTGAGCACTGTGCCCTGATCCCGTCTAAACGCCGGCATATGCAACGCCGGGGAATATCCTTCAACTGTACATTCCACGAAGACACTCGGTGACGACCTGTGTTTCATCATCACCTCCTAAGCCCGTTGGCAGAGCCATTGCTTTTCCTGCCCGACCCTCCTATCGTAGCCTCCTCGTCCCAGTCCCGGTAAGAATCGTCGTTCTCGACGTCGTCTGCCTCCCAGAGCGAAATGTCGTCGTCATCCATGAGCGCAGCTGCATCCACATCGCCGGCATTGGCTTGCACAAGCCTGCTGTTCTCCCCGTCGGCGTACCCGTTCTCGTCGTCGCCAGGAAGCATGCCCTCGGTGTCTTCATCGCCCTCGAGACCCTCCGTGGCAGCGAGCTCGGCTGCTCGGGCGACTGTGCGCCGGTAGATGACCAGACCGACGACGAAACCGAGGAGGCCACCGAACGCCATGCTGGCGTAGTTGATGGCGCGGTCACCGCTGCTCATCTTGTCGCCGCTTTCAGCGAGGAGGGCAAGACGGCTGCCAATGAACACGTGAACTGCCAATTTAGGACTATCCTCGTTGTTAGCCTCATCCTTCAACACAAACCAGACACAGGCAACTTACGTAGCACACGCCGTGGCAGCCGCGAACCCCAACGGCCTGATGCTCGGCACGGTAGCCAGGAACCCATTGCTCAAGCTATACGGCAGGGGGCAGAACCGAATCATGGCCAGCACGCCCAGCCCATCCCGCCTCAGCACCTGCCCCAGTGCGACGAACCTGTGATCCTTGCCCACCAACCGGTGGACATACCCGCTAAACACCCCCCTGCTCGTGAAAAACGCCGCCGTGCTTCCGGCGACTGTGGCCGTCGCCACGATGGGCCAGCCCCACGGAAACCCGTAGACAAAGCCGGCAATCGTCACGGCCGTGGAGTAGCCGATCATGGGCGGGAACGCGCATACGAATGTGAGCAGCCAGACCAGCAACCACCCTGCGGGTAACTCGCGCCAGTTCTTTGCGATGGGGGAAAGCCACGCGAATATTTTGTGCGAGTAGACCAGGGCGAGGATGCCGAGGACGAAGGCGACGATGCCGGCGGCGACGACGAGGAGTTGGTATAGCGGGGAGAGAGAGATGAACAGGCGGAGGGCTTGATTTCCGAGGTTGACGACGCCGCGGAGCAGGCGGGTGTGGAAGGGGGGATCGGATTGGGAGACGGAGTAGGGGGAGCGGCGCATCGAAAGACGGCGCGCCGAGGTTGTTGACGGGCGGCGAGCCCAGGGCGGGAGGGAGGAGGTTTGGTTTGGGGACGAGGCGTGAGGCGAGGTGGGCGGTTTGGAGGAGGTTGTGGTTGAAGCGGGGCTGGCGGAGCGCGGATAGCCTGGATTGGTGGTGAGGCCCTTGAGGGAGGGCGTGCGGTCTTCGGATGGGAACATGGCTGCGGTGCGATGTTGTTGGGATTTGGCGCGAGCGTGAGAGGCAGCGGTAGTCGTGGTGTTGCCCCTGATATGTGCCTTCCAGGTTGGGTCGTGATGCGAAGTGGCTGCCGGCGCGGGGTTTGCGATTGGAACAATGGCGGTGCTACCTCGTCGCGGCCATCGAGGGTGCCCAGTTTCGGGAGACTGACACCAGAAACTAGAAAAAGGACACAGTGAAAAATATCGTGAGAAAATGCCAGACGATTTTCTGGCGCCGGCCACTTTCCGTCAGCCTGGAGGTCCAGGGTCTTGGCTCTAATCAGCAACGTTGCACGGACAAAAAGCGCGGGATGTGGCTCAGCCGCAAGATGACTTGGCTTATGGGAACAGGGGGGCCCAAATTGTCAAGCTCATGCCAAGACTACAGGGGAAGACCAGGGTTGAATTCGCAAGAGGACTTTAAAGAAATGTGTCGTTTCTTTGCACAGCGATGCCGTTGATCAAAGTTGAGTTTTTGGAATCGAGCCGAATGCAAAATCGGAGCTGTAGACTGCAGCATGCATGTGCTTTGCGCATGTGGCATCTCAACGTCATCGCATGGATGCGGTCAATTTAGTGCCCTTGCCCCATTCGGCCGGCAACGGGTTACGAGACTGCTTATCCGTCACCGCCGCAGGGCCCAGCTTCCGCCGTCAAAATGTGGGGCTGTTGTAGAATGGCAATCCAGGGGTCCTCACCACAACAAGAAACGTACGTCTCTGCTAACCGCCCTTTTACTGCTTCTGCGTCTATAGTAGTAAGGTATAACGAGCACTTGCATTGCTGCAGGCCAGCTCTTGCGCCCACCCATCATCGACCCCTAGATGGGCCTTTGGGCGGCTCTTTCACTGATGTGTCCCTGACAAGCAGTCTCACCTTGCCCTCGCCAATCTCAACCCCCTGAGCGAGAATGTCCACTTCTTCCTTGCCCTCGTCGGCCTTCTTGGAGAGAGTCATGCCGTCCTTCGACAGGGACTTGTCCCAGCTCCGGGCGTCGATTCCGAGAATTCCGCCCATGCTGTTCCTGTCGCCGGGCACAGAAAACTCGCGATAGGCATAACGCCACTCGTTGAGGAACCCTCTCAGCGCCTTGCCCACTTTGTCTTTGCCATTCTTGCTATGATGGCCTGTGCCCGTGATGGCGTAGATTGGGCGGCTTTCGGTGCTGTTTTCCATGAGGATCCCTTCAAGATACTCCACAGCCTCGTCGGGGTGCAGGCCATGCAAGTCAACATAGACTTCTGGGCAGTTGGCCTTGTCTTTATTGCGTTCTTCATACAGCTGGTTTGCGGCTTCGCGATGAGCTTTCCTCATGAGATCATTCTCGCTCTGGCCGCGCAAGCTGAGGGCCTTTGCGGCGCGTGCATCGTTACGGTTCCAGGCTTGGGCAGCACTACGCCTCTGTCAGCGTTTCTACCTGTCAATGCTGATCTAATTCGCAGCCTCTTACCTTTGGAGAAACTTGTTCCTCAGGCCGCCATGCTTAATGGCTTCCTGGCGGGCCTTGAGGTATGCCTTGTTGGCCTTCTCGCCTGTCTCGAGCCACGGAATGTGCTTGGGATTGGGAATCGCCTGGGCAGCCAAGCTGTTCTCTCCGTTTCGGACGCTGGTGGCGCTTCCGTTCCGAGCAATCTTACGATCCTGCCGAGACGCCCCTGGAGTGGGCGACGGGGACATCTTCACAATATCGGCCAAAGTGCTAGGGGCAAAGCTCTCCTTATGTCCATGGCCATGTCCACCCCTCTTGCCATGGTGCTTTTTGGCCTGCTTAGCGGATGCAGAACTCAGGGAAGGAAAGGCGTCTGCGTCATCCAGCGAAGGGGCAGCTGGAGCGATATCCTTCTGCTGCTGGTGGCGACTACTCGGGCGGGATCGCGGACGATCTGGATAGGCGTGGTGTGACTTGAAGCCCGGCGGGGGCGTGACACCAACCGCAGGATAGGTGCCCGTGGCAGGGTATATTGAAACCTGCTCCGGTGTGCCGGGCTGCAGGGCGGGGAAGCTATTGTAGTCCTGCACATTGACCGTGGCATGCTGCGTGGGGGGCGTGCTTGAGCCGTCAATGTGAAGTCGGTTGACAAGATGCGCCGGATCATGCGAGAAAATGCACGTATTCCCAGCCAGGCAGTTACCCGCGACCCAGTACCTGAGGCGTCATCAGATTTCATCCCTAGTTTGCGGCAGGCATCCTGACTTACTTGCAGATGTGGGAGCTCAGATCATGGCTGAACCGGCAATCAGAGCGAAGGCACTGTCCCGTAGACAGAAAGAACTTGCAGATGACACCGGACTTTTGCTGCTCAGCAGGGGTCGTGGGACGCGCATCGGGAGTCATGGATTTGCCAATGACAACAACACGGGCCTCTTCGGCCTGGGCCGCCTGAGCAGCCAGGGCGAGGTTATCCTGCATCTGGGTATCCATAATAGCAGCAACAGTGGCACCGAGGTCATAGCCGTGCATGGCGAGGGCCGCGCCGATCTCCTCGTCGGTCTTTGACTGCCCGAGAATGGACCTCAGCATATCGTAGGGAGTCATGTCGTTCTGTTGCGTCGGCGCGAACTCGGGTGCAGCGACATTCAGACCACTTGATCCCCCAACTGAAGATGTGACGCTGAGAGCATCGTCGCTGACCAGCCAATCCACATTGTCAGATTGGTAGTCCCCGAATACCTCCTGCGAAGGCGTATCGTCCGTAGCGAACTGGTAGGCATTCAGGTTCGGGCTGTGGGGAACTGGGGCCGCGAAGGCAAGGCGGGGTGATGGGCGGGGTGAGCCGAAGGGCGACGCCGTGGATGACTTGGTTCGGCTGAAGGGCGTCGGCACAAACCCCGGCGGGGCAAGCGGGCTGACCCCTAAGCGAGGGGACCCGGACAGCGGTGTCCCGGAGCCACGCCAGGAAGCCGGAGACGGCCGCCGGAGAATGGTTTGCCGTATGGGCGGCGGAGAGGTGGCGTTGCCTCCTCCGTCCCGAAACCTCCATAATGCATCCAGCACCGCATTCTCGAGCGCCTGCCCAGATAAGTTTGTCTTGTCCCTCAAGAGCTCCTCGAGCTTGTCCGTCTTGTCCTCGTCTTCGATGCTTGCATCCTGGAGGATCGGAAGGCAGAGCTCGTATGTCTCGTCTGACACCATCTTCGCAGCTGTCTGGCGTCCGGCGTGTGGTCGGTCGGCGTTGCGCTTGAGGCGTGGGTTAGTGGCGTCTTTGGGGCTCAGACTCGGGCGAATGGTCGGGTTTGTCGAGCACGTTGCAGAGGTTTAGCGGTTGGCGCGATGTTGAAGCGGGATGAACGGCGAATTTGTTTTGGGAGGGGCGGAGAGTTGATGATAAGGCAGCCAGCTGGAAGCCAGAAGCTGCACGGTCTTTGCTATTCAGGGTTTGGGTCATAAGAAGACGTGGCGGAAGAGACAACAAAGGCCGACTAGTGGCATATTGTCATGCTGGGGCGTGCAGTATGAAAATAAGTTGCCGGCGCCGGTGGGTTTGCATGTACAGAGAAGTACAACGGGTAGAGCGCGTCGGTGGTGAAGTGGTGGTGGTGATGATGCGATCGCAGGTAGGGTCGACGGAGAGCGAGGTGCGAGGTTGTGCCGCAAACCGGCGAGTGGGTTGGCGGACCCAGGTCAGGTGCGGTGCGTCTGCAAAATCAAGAGAGCAGGGCAGTGACGGACAGCTTCAGCTGCGATCGCGGTCGTCAGCAACACACCTCTGCGGAGGTGAATGCAGCTAGGTGGTCGGCGGAAGGGTGGAGAGTAAGGTAGGGGGTGCTGAGACTGAGGGGGGGCTGAGAGGGAGAGCGACCAGGCGCGTGGGGTACAGATGCGTACAGTAAGGTTGGGTCATCGCAACTTTGGGGCTGGGCACGACTGCAGCTCTCTCATTGGCTAAGCTCGGATCCCATGGCGACCCATTCACCTCGGCGCAGGGACCAGCTGGAGCGCCCACCAGACTTGCGCCCGGAGCCCAAACGGACTGAGAGCTGATTGGACCCGAATTCATCACATAGCTCAAAGTTGGTACCGGTCCAGGACATCGGTGCATTTCCACACCAACAAGCTAGTAAGGCCAGCCCGTTTTGATATTACGTTGCGATCATGAGACGGCCTCTTTTCCAAAATGAGTGCCGCATATTTGTTTTGGCTGCCCATCCGCACATGCTCTGGAGAGGGAAATGGTTGCTTGGCTTCCAAGGACCCTCAGCAGAATTCTGGATAGACAGCATCCCTAACGTTCTTGCTTTCAAGCGGTGCCTCATTGTGCAACTAGGTTGGTTTGGAAGAAGAGTCGGGAGCTTGGAGAACACGGTGATAATCACTCCCTCCCTACCCATGATGCTGATCGCAGTCGGGGAGGTTCTTCCCCCGTGCTGTGGCTGTAGGTCGCGACATCCTATTTTATGGAAGTGGTGATTAGCGGCAGGGGGTTGGTTGGGATCCGGTTGAGGATGTCAACCCCCGTTCAGCTTGCTTGTTGGCTTGGTTCGTGCGGGAAGGAATGACTTTGCCATTGCCTTCCCTCCTTATTGGGTCGACCTGCCGCATGCCTCCTTGAATTCCAGCAGAGTACGATCTCTCTATGGTTACATTGAACACCCCGATGGGGTTTTCAGTTCGTCACATGCCTCCATTGCTCATCAAGAACCTCAATTCTGAGGTATCTGGATTAGAATACGGATCAATTTGCAAGGGCGCTACCTGAACCCAAAGACCGGCATAGGTCAGGGGATTTCTTCGTCCTCGTCCCCAAACCCAAATCCAAAGCTAAATCCCGTGGCCTTCTTCGGTGATGAACCTTCTTCAGCATCGTTTCCGCCTACCGCCAAATCCCACCTTCTCTTTTTCTGCCTCTCTACCAGCTGCTTCAGCCCATCCTGTAACAACTCGGGATGCTCTTCCTCCAAGCGACTGGTGAATAGACTATATGGATCAGCGATGGCTTTGTCGAAACCCGAAACTTGCTCTGGTCGGTCCCTCAAGAACGACAAGACATCGGCAAGGTGCGATTTGGGCACAAAGTTCTGAGTGAGGGCAATTCCTGCTTCAACGTTCACAACGAGATGCCACCATCCGGAAGGGACATGGAGAATCTCTCCCGCCTTACAAACACCCTCTCTGCATCCAGGTGTGCGGCGTGCCTCAGCGTGAAACTCCAAAAGCCACTCGGCGATGCTGAGAGGGCTGGTAACCTCGCTGTTGTCCTTTGAGACGAAGACGCCAGGAACGCAAGCGGAGGGTGGGAACATTATCCAGTACTTCTCGCCTTGAATGACTGCATTCCATGCGCTGGTGGCATTGGGATCCTTGTGAAAGGTAGAGCCGGATCTCTCAGGCCCGATAATAAGCCAGCGGTGTGCTGGCCTCTCGGCGCCTAGCACTTCAAACAGGTCGGAGCCAAAGCATTGGGGATTCCAATAGGCAAGGTCACCGCCTTTGTTGGCCCCAATCTGAAGCCCCATCTTCTCGGCGAACTTTTTATCAAAGAGATACAGCGGACTCTCGTCATGGTTGTCCGCCATGTACTCGCTGTATGTGCGAAAGGTCCAACCCACAGCTTCTGCCCTGAAGCTGATATCTGGGTAAAGCTTAGCAAGAACCTCGAGACTCCATGACTGGTATACGGGCCAGCTCTTTATGCAGTCGGTGAGAATGAATGGCTTGTTGCTCCATCTCTCGGCAAACTCTGCATACGAGAGATCTTGAAGACGATCGATCTCGTTGACTACCGGGATACTGGACTTGTATGGAGTCAATGAAATGTGACTGCAGACAAAAGGCCGGTGCAGGACGTCGGAAAAGACACTGCTGCAATCTATCTGCGTCCGGTTCCCAGGGGAGAGGCCCAGCACGGTTGATCTCCAGGATCCACGCCACTCAAAAGAAGACTCTCTTTGAAGAGCCGATCTGCCGATTTGTTAGCGCACGCCTTGCATGCTTTGTTTCAAGCTTTGCCAGTCACAACAATATCACGGGATGGTCACGACAATGCCTGCTTAACTTTGTGCGAAAGCCACAGTGACTGGTCTTGAAGAATGGCAACAGGGTTCGGCGTACTCACTCCAAGAAAATAGCCTTCCACAGGTCGTCGGATATGCAACTCGCAAACAGGAATCGGCATGTGTAGCCAAGGAGCCTGAGGGTGCGTTGATCCAGAAACTCGAGAAGCTGCATGAGCACTTCATCAGGCAGAATCCTCAAGGCCCCCTTCAGTGAGTCCCGAGCGTCATCGCCACTGAAGAAATATTTGTTGCCCAAGGGCTTGAGTCCGAGGGGGTGCGTTGGGATGGATGGCCCGGTACTCATTGAGTCCTGGTCCTTGGTCATTCGATGACTCCCTGTGCCGTTTTCCCCAAAGCCGAGTTCAGAAGCTTGCCGTTGGTCGTGGGAAAGAAGCATATTTGGCGACCCGAAAATCCGTCCATAGGCCAATAGCAAGTGTGGGTGGAAATCTTATAGGTCGAGGGAGCCGAGCCTCCTCGGTTTACTGCAGGTGTGGGTGAGTGTATCGGTGAGTCAAAATCTCACAGGGTTCAAAGTTCAGCATGCGCTGCCCGAGTTCGAAGGTGTGCTCCGCCCAAAGAAGCCGTAGAAGCCCTCACAAATTTTATTCGCAAAGGAGGTGGGGAGTGTAGGTTCAAGTGCCAGGATTTGCCCCTGGGAAACCGGCGGAATCTGGCAAGGTTGGAGTGCCCCACCATCCCACCATCTTTTGCATTTTTTTTTTTGGGTTGGGAGGGGCTGCTGCTGCCTCAGGCGGCAATAAATTGTGCTAACCTCCCAGAGCAAATGAAATTTTATCGTCCCCCACAGCACAGGTTCGATCTTCTTCTGAACATCGCACTTCACCAAGTACAACCAACGCACCGTCACGACCTTTTCTAGATTCTCCTGTTCTCATTTCTGGGAACTTTGAATCTATTTCCATTCAGCTAATCTAATTCCACCGAGAATTTTCTGCAGCCAGCGCTCGCGCCGAGACCTGCGGAGTTTTTTCCCTCGTTTGCCCCACCTTCGACTTCGACGGTATTTATTTCTAGATCCAACCCAGGCGGCTTTGGATCTGGAAATTTCTGCACAACCAAACCGCAATCATGGCTACTGACAAGGGACTCGAGGACCTCCAGGAGGGTACGTTTATCTCACCCCGCCGTGCGTGATGAGCGCCTTGTTGCAGGAAGCTGTGCCGATCTCGCAGCTTCTTCGCGCACCCTCACGCTCGTGCAGTCCGTCGCAACCCAAACGACATCACGGTCGCTGACACAACTCCATCTATACAGGACAGATCGAGTCTAACTACGATGAGATCGTTGATTCTTTCGATGACATGAAGCTCAAGTCTGAGCTCCTCCGCGGTAGGAATCCACGGTGCTCCTGACAAGGTTGCGACCGCTGACATTTTCGAAGGCATCTATGCCTACGGTTTCGAGCGCCCGTCTGCTATCCAGCAGCGTGCTATCATGCCTGTCATTCAGGGTAGGAGACCTTCGATCCTCGAGAGTATGCGCTCGACTGACATGTGCAAAAAGGTCGCGACGTTATCGCTCAGGCCCAGTCCGGTACTGGCAAGACTGCCACGTTCTCGATCTCGGTTCTTCAGAACATCGACCCTGAGCTGAAGAAATGCCAGGCTCTCATTCTTGCTCCCACTCGTGAGCTGGCGCAGCAGATTCAAAAGGTCGTCATTGCTATCGGCGACTTCATGAACATCGATACTCACGCCTGCATTGGTGGCACTGCCATCCGCGACGACATAAAGGCCATCCAGGATGGGCCCCAGATCATCGTCGGCACCCCTGGCCGCGTCCACGACATGATCCAACGCCGCGTCCTCAAGACCGAGGCCATGAAGATGTTCGTGCTTGACGAGGCCGACGAGATGCTTTCTGTGAGTTTCATACCTGGCGTTGCTACCATTTTTTCTCCCCCAGCTAACTCTGTGCTAGCGTGGTTTCACTGAGCAAATCTACGACATCTTCCAGCTCCTTCCTCAGTCCACCCAGGTCGTCCTGCTCTCTGCCACCATGCCCCAGGATGTCCTCGAGGTCACCACCAAGTTCATGCGCGACCCCGTCCGCATCCTTGTCAAGAAGGACGAGCTCACCCTTGAGGGTATCAAGCAGTTCTACATCGCCGTCGAGAAGGAGGAGTGGAAGCTCGATACCCTGTCGGATCTCTACGAGACCGTCACTATTACGCAGGCCGTTATCTTCTGCAACACCCGTCGCAAGGTCGACTGGCTCACGGACAAGCTCACCGCCCGTGACTTCACCGTTTCTGCCATGCACGGCGACATGGATCAGACTCAGCGCGACCTGATTATGAAGGAGTTCCGTTCCGGATCTTCCCGTGTGCTTATCGCCACTGACCTCCTTGCCCGTGGTATCGATGTCCAGCAGGTTTCTCTGGTCATCAACTACGACCTCCCCGCTAACCGCGAGAACTACATTCACCGCATCGGCCGTGGCGGTCGTTTCGGTCGTAAGGGAGTTGCCATCAACTTCGTCACCGCGGAGGATGTGCGCATGATGCGCGAGATTGAGCAGTTTTATAGCACGCAGATTGAGGAGATGCCCATGAATGTGGCCGACCTCATCTAAACGACGACATCTGTTTCGATCTCCTTTCCCTTTCTCTCGGCATACCCAGCACATCCACACCTTGACATCCGAAATTCAGCGATATACTTGGGCGGGCATTGTGTTCCGGATATGATAGAGGGGAAGAACAGCGAATTGACCTGAAATTTCTGCAGGCCTGGCATCTGGTGATTGACGTCACCAAAAAGCGCTTTTCGGGGGAACAAGACGGATGGGATTTCACTGCGGTTGCTTTTGCGTCTTTCCCGTTCCCTTTCCGTCTGTAACTAGTGTCACGAAGTTCACCAAAATGAGACGTAGACTGATGAAGAGAGGATCTGGGTTTGATGACGTTTGTTCTTTTCTTTTGGGCGTCCGGGTTTCTACGTGGTGCTTGTTCTATAATTGGCTGGTAGGTAATTTTATATACTGGCGACGCAAAAAGACATGCAAAAGCTGTGATGCAATGAGTTCGGTGAACATGTAGTGGTGGTTCCCTTGTGTTGGCAGTGGGCTGAAACCCGCTGGTCTCGTAGATGTGGGGCGGCCAGCTCCCCGACCCAATTGCATTGACTCGAGGTGAGGCGGGCAGAGCGTCGCCCAACCGCGTTCGACCTTCAGCGCTTGCAATTACGCATTTTGATTCCGCCTTTTCTGCCAACGTCTTGCAAAATATTACCCTCCTTCATTCCGCAGTGTCCCTTGGTACTTGGGCAGTCAAGGCAAAATGTCCAACGCTCTGGACCGCAGTCTCGACGAAATTCTCGCCGATCGTAAGCAGGTAGGTCCGCCGCAGATTGCGCACCGCGGCGGCGGCCGACGACTCGCGACCGTTCATGGCTGACGCGGGGCGCTTCGCAGAGCGGCAGAGGTCGTGGAAACCGAGGCAGCCAGCGTCGAGACCGACAAGACTATCCCCGCGATGGCGTTAGAAAGGTACGCGCCACCCTGGAGCCCGACAATGCGAACCAGCACACCTGACGGCCTCGCTCGCTCGACGTCGGAATAGGTTGAATCCTCTCCTGTTTCCCCCTAGAGTTCGCTTCCCTCTGGTCACCTTCAGACGTCGACGCAGCCAAACGCACGCAGATTGTGCTCGATGCCTCGGATCTCGGCCAAGGGGCGAGCAGCCTTCGTTGAACACCAGCTAACCCTCCCGATTCTTTGGCGGGACACAGTCATTCAGGGATGAAGCCCCACGAAATCTGGACTCGTACGTTTCTACATGCTCGGTTCGTACTCGAGGGCGATTGGACGCTAACACTTGGGTGCGCAGCGAATGGGTCCACGATCGATTCGAAGAAGGCGGTATGGCCTGAAATGCCCTAGGCACAAAGAACTTTGACTCACATGCCGAGGCAGGGAACCGTCGATCCTCACAGAGACGGCGACACTCGCCCGACGCATCTACCGGTTCGCGGGGCACCAAGATTCGCGTAGACAACATTCACTACGATTTGACACAGGAAGATCTTGAGGTGGGATTGGAAGACTTGTCGGCGAGAGGAGTTCCATGCTGATTTGACTCCAGGGGCTTTTCGAGAAGATTGGACCGATCACCAGGCTCGAGATGAAATATGATCGCGCAGGCCGCTCCGAGGGCACCGCATACGTCACCTACAAGTCTCACGAGCATGCTGAGAAAGCTATTCTGGAGTTCGATGGTGCCAATGCCAATGGTAGTTTGCGCCCATCCCATCGACAAAATCATGGACCAGTATATTGACACCTCACAGGCCAACCGATCCGCATGACGCTTCTACCAAGCGGCCCAAGGCGCAACCCATTCGACACAGCAGTTGTTCCCGGACGACCTCTCGCAGAGCGAATCACGATGCCTGGACGACGATCGCGGTCGCTTAGTCCTCGCCGTGATCTCGACGACGAAGCTGCGCGCAAGGGGATCGACAGATATCGCCCCGGCGGACGCGGAAGCCGGTCTCGTAGTCCGTTGCCGAACAGACGTCGCGAAGACGGACGGCGACCTGGCGCGCGCCGCGAGGTTGGTGGTAGACGCGGCCGTGGTGGTGGCCGTGGTGGAGAAAGGGGTGTGGGGGGTGAGCGTCCAGCCCGCGACGGTCGGCTTAAGAAGACCCAGGAGGAGCTTGACGCTGAAATGGAGGACTACTTTAACGGCAGTGGGGCAGAGCCAAGCGGGTCGGGAGCCAACAATGAGGCAGCTGCGAGCGCTGCAAATGGTGACGATATTGATATGGGTATCGAGTAAGCAACACACTCGTGGCCAAAATCTGCATTTGGAGCATGGCAAGGAGAGCTTCTTCTTCCGTATGAGCGCGTGTAGTTTCTTTAGACACGAGCGGACAGCTTGAGCTGTGGCACAGCAGCCGAATGAAACCCCTCTTTGGAGCACTTGATGCAGCTACTTGATGCATTTGGTGGTCGCAAACATAGACTTGACAAAATCTACTATTCCCTCTTCTTCCTCTTCGCCCTCAAACCCTCAATTATCGCTTCCGCCACATCATCAGCATTTGTGCCCCTCTCCCTCTTGCCAACCTTCTCCTTGCCCAGCACCGTATCCTCAGCAACAAGCCTAAACACCTCGGCTGCCCCTTTGAAAATATACTCTGGCGCAAACATGTCATCCCCTTCCTCCACGGCAGCATGCGTAGCACTAATCTCCTCCATCTCCCTCACCCATCGATAAGCCTTGGGCGCCATCCCCACAACGCTCTTCTCAATCCTCTCCAAGCCCCAAGGTGACTTCTCCGCCAGCGCCGAGCGCAAATCCTCCAACACCCCCAACCGTTTCGCCGTCGTCACCGCCTGCACCGCTATCGCGGCGAACCCTTTCCCCAACGAGGCGAAGCACATCTTTAGCCCTGATGAAGCGCCCAGATCAGCGGAGATGTGCTTCGTGTTAAGCACCGCCGCGAGGTGAGGTGATACCGAAGCAATAGAGTGCGGACCGGAGGTGGGAAGTAGCGGTCGGGTCCAGGTTTCGTATCCTTTGTCCTCACCATTGGAGGAAGGAGAATCCAAGCTTGACGCCTCAGGCGAGGATAGGGGAGTAGGCGGACCACCGAGGATACTCCCGTCTATGAACCGCAGGGTGTCGTCCGGGATGGTGTCGAATACCGCGGCGATTTTCTTGATCGTGGAGGGTGAAACGGCGTTCATGTCTGCAAAGTACAGTGGTGTCGTCCGTGGCTCGGGGAGGGAGGTGAGGGCGGAGTGGATGCGTTGGGCGGTTGCGAGGGCGTCGCGGGGAGGGACGACGCTGAGGATGATGGAGGCGGAGGAGACGAGGGATATGTCGTCGGGCAGGAGGGTGGCGCCCGAGGAGATGGCGCGAGCGTGGGTGTCCGGGCTAAGGGGGTTAGTTTGGTTGACTTGGGGAGGGCCGGGGGGGGATGCCTTCGGCCGGTGACGTTGGTTGTGACGGTGTAGTTGTGGGCGGTTAGGAGGCAGGCGAGGCCGGAGCCCATCTGTGGGTGGTTAGCTTTTGAGTGAGAAGATGGAGACCTTTTGAATTGCACTTACGTCTCCGAGAGAGATGATGGCAACGGTGGGTTTTCCGGAGGACATGATGAGAATGGAACGAGGCTGTGAGGTATAGGTTCAATGGGTGTGGTGATTGACCTGAGGTGATTGTGAAGATGTGTTGTTCAGATCAATTAGATGGAGAAAATGTGTAACAGAGTCTCAGATGAGAATTCTCCTGTTGGGGAAGTTGCGGCCTTGATGATATGCTGTTCCAGGAAGGAACCGTACGGAGGTTGGCATATACGGGCAGGACTGAGGGGTGAGGGGTTGGTCGGCTCGGTTAAATCCGAAGCAACAATTGCGTGCTCATCATCAACCCCATCGTGTCCAAACTAGACACAACATGTGAAAAAGACTCCGAGTATTTGCAGACATATTTATCCACCTCTAACATATTGTACAGTTCTTCCCGCCCTGGAAAATGCTACCTGCTTGCACGGCTAGCAACCACTCATTGATGATACACGAGCCTGCGCTCAAGCTCTCGAGACAATGTGCGAGCCCCCCGAATCAAGTTTTGTGATGATGCCGTGTTGATCATCTGCTTCCGAGGCGATGTATATCCCCTCTGAAGAGGCGGCACCGAAGAGTCCGGGCTGGACCTCTACGTTGCTCGAAGTCGCCTCCTTTAATGGTGCACCCTGATTGCCCAGGACGATAGACTCCCCGTCAATCTTCGTCTTGTTCTGGAGCCCCTCAGGCAAACTCCCAAATGGCTCAACAAAGTATTGAACATAGGACCCAGGCATGACAGTTGCGCTACCCGAGTCCTCGCCTTGGAAGGATCTCATGAAGCTCTCGACGTCCTCGTTGTCGGCGGTGGAGTACTTTGTTTGCGGGTCCAACGATAGCAAACCCTGCTTGAGGCCCCAGCCTCCTCCTCCGCTCACTACAAGCCGTGTTAGACCACGTTGAACTTGGAATTGCGGCAGTGTACTCACAAATCTTCCTTATATGACACCCCTCAGCCAAAAGCCCAGACACCAGCCCAGATACATGTCTCGCGGGCACCCACTCGTCCTCTGCGCCCAGGTCTAGCGCAGGAGGCAACTCTGAACTAGCAGCGACATGTTGCGGATAGATCAGCGCCCACACTCCCATCGGGCCAACTTGTCGGTACCCAACAGCCCTACGCGACCGAGCCTTGAGCAACTTGGGTATAATGTCCTCCAGCTCCTTGGACGCGGGCGCCGGTAGCGAGTCAACCTCAACTTGGCGGAGAATGTTGCCGAGCCCGGCGAGGATTTTGCGTGGTTCAGTGACGGGGACGAGCGGTGCGACTACCGAGCTGGACGCAGCTGCGACGCCATCGGTCACGATGACCGGTCTAGTTCGCTCCGCCACATCGAGAAGTTCCGGAGCGGAACCCTTAGCTGTTCGCCAGCGGCTCGAGAGGATGGTGTGGACCCTGCCGTTGTTGAAGATGGTGTTGGCGACGGGCACCGTCACTTGGAGCGGCCGTTGGTCATGCTGAAGGGGCGCGACGCGGAACTCCAATGATGGCTGCGAGCCTTTGCCGCTGCTTCCCGAGCCCTCCGCCCATAAACCAGGAAGCGTCTCTTCGAGACCACCGTAGAGAATCGCCAACCCCTCCGAGGAAGAGTATACGCCTTGAGAGCTCAGCCGGGGAATCGCATCGACAGCAGCGCTCAAAACGCTAAGCTCGCCAGCCTCTTGACCTTGACCGAGCGGCTCCAAAAGCTGCGACACAAAAGTCGCATCCTGTAGCCAGCCCCCCAAACTCTTGGAGGCGAGAATCACCGCAGCGGCATACTCGCCGGACGCTGAACGCTTCAGCGCCTTCGTAACAGCATCCACGACCACTTGCTATCGTGCTTCTTAGCGCCCCTTCAGACCAACAAAGCACAGGGGAAAAAGCATTCTACCTTGGACGTAACCTCCGGCTTAACCGCCACCGAGAGACAATTCCTCTGCCTCGCCGTTGACAAACGCGCCACCCTCAGCGTGCCTCCAAACCGACACCGCAACGCGGCAGCGACACGGCCCGCCGGCCTCGCAGGTGAAATCCGTAAAAGCATTATTACCGCATCATCTTCGTCCAAAGTTCGGAGGTTAACTGAAGCTTAAACCCTCGACCCGGTGCTGCTGCTGCAAACCGGGATCATCGGTGTCAAATTCCACCTCTGAGTGAGCCGCGCCAAGGTCAAAAATTCCAGGTACCGGTACCGTACCTCGCCTGGCCCACCCACACCGAGGTGAGGACCCTGACGGATGCCCCACATGCCGCTTCGGGGCTTGTAAGTGACATCATCCCCCCTTTCACAAGTGTGTGTCCGCCACCACGCAGAGGAGGTGCGATTGTAGGTGGCTTTTGAGGGTTGGCATGGGCAAGTTTGCGGTATTTTGATAATTCTGAAAACTCTCTTCATTACGTCCTTCTTCCTCGATAACTCCCACCCTCAGGTCAAGATCCACAATCACAAAACGAGACACACCAAACAATCACATCCCACCACTCAACCAGAAACACACACCTTCACCACTCAACCAGAGGCACACAACCAAGTCATCATAATGGCGCACAACTCCTCCAGCGGAAACCCCATTGGTGCCGAAGACGGCCCAAACTTCCACGCCACGCCCCCTCCGGTGCCCGACGACATCAAGTCCCAGGTCGACCCAAAGGCCACCTCGTCAACGGACCTCAAGGCGGCAGAACATGTTTCGGGTCAGGATGACAGTCAAAAGGATCTCACTCGCCCCGCTGCCAACCAAAAGGAGGAAATGGAGGGTTTAGGGAGGAGCGAGGTGGCGAAGAGAGGTTGAGTCTTGCGGGAGAGTCTTCATCCGGGCTCGGTACCTAGGGATCTAGTCGGCTGGGCTTTTGATATTATGAGGCACAGGGAGGAGGAAACCGTGAAAGGTTCGGGGTAATTGAGCATCTTCATATCCATTTCCAACCCCACAAATACAATATCCTGATTGCTATTTGGTATCATGTCTTTAAGCCAAGGTGCTACATGGCCGTCATCCATTATCCACACGTTCTTCGTATTCGGAGCCACCTCCCTTTATACCTATTCCTTCGTTCCATTCCACAAACACAAACGAAACCGTACCATATATTTACCTTGCTGTCGCTTTCCAAGGCATGTCGTGACGCGAGCATAAACAAGGCGCCATGGCTCACATTACCACGCATTTCTTATCTTTAGCCTGCTGGCCAGCAGCATTCCCGTTACTGCTCCCGCTCCGACCGAATCCCAAGGATCTGTGACTGAACGTCGTGACATCCGTCCACGCCGCGCTACTAGCCG
Source organism: Podospora aff. communis PSN243 (assembly GCA_033296975.1). Classification (NCBI taxonomy): domain Eukaryota; kingdom Fungi; phylum Ascomycota; class Sordariomycetes; order Sordariales; family Podosporaceae; genus Podospora; species Podospora aff. communis PSN243. The sequence goes on along the minus strand of MU865949.1, from coordinate 254,166 downwards.
CATCAAGATCCCTTTCCTTCTGCTTCTTCTTGCGCTTGCTCTTCGATCGCGAGCGCCCCGCCCACCCGCGTCTCTTGGCGTCGGCGATGTTCTTCGCTGCACTCCGCTCCGCCCGGCTCTGTTTCCGGTTGAGCGAGGGTACCCGCACACCCGACGACCCCGACCCTGAAGCTGGCGGAGGTGGAGCCATCAGGAAGTTCGGATTCTGACTGCTGCCAATCGCTGGATTGTAGATATTTTCCAGGCGCTCAGCGGCGGGGCGAAGGACAGCCTGCGCTGTAGGACGGGGATGGCGCGGCACAGGCGCGAGAATGGGGGTTTCCACTCGCCGGCCGGATATGCGTCGGTCTGGCGGGTCAAACGCGCCCGTGACACCCTTCGGTGTGCTGATGATAAGCGGGATATCTTCTCGCGGTGTCCCCGGAGAGATCTCGCTCATGCGTTGGGCTTGTGACGTTTGTATTTCTAGCCCTGGAGGGTGTTGAGCGTAGTGCGGCTGCGGTTGCGAGTTGGATCGAGGTTCATAGCGGTATTGCGGACCCTGGGAATATTGTTGCTGTTGGGAAAACGGTCTTGAGTACGGCGCAGCTCCGTGCTCCTCGCCGGCACGGCTGCCAACGGGTACGCGCGGGACTTGGAATATTCCCGAAGTGCGTGCTGAGGGTTCAGTGCGATTACTATAGCCTGAGGCTTGATGCGGTTGCGGCACCGCATAAGTGTGAGGGATTCCGCTATTCGTCTCCATGTTAGCAATCGGCGCAGAGTACGGATACCCAACTGTAGCTGCGGCTGGGTTCCTCTGGCTTGGCTGCGTTGGCCATGTCATGGAACTAGAGAGACGCCTTCCGCCGGGCCCGGTGACAGTTGGCACATTGCTGAACCCCTGCATGATGCCCTGGAGGGATGGTGATGGGATTTGCAAGTCAAGAGACGGAGCAGCGCCTGCTGGGTGTGAGGGAGCTGCTGTTTGTAGTCGGGGCAGCGCAGAGAGTTGATGTTGACTAGATAGCTGACGTGGAGGGGGAACCGCTGTGTTCTGTTGCACTGTGGTCGGCACTACCATGCTGGCTCTGTTGTCTGGGGTGGCATGGCTCGCCCTTCGGCTGTCATTGATGTACACACTCGTCCGCTCTGGTCTCCTTGGTGCCAACGCGGGTGAGCCGGGAGGAGACACGTCGTAGATATTTTCTCCGCCGAGATAGCGAGAACTTTGTGAGCTTGGCCTCAGGCTCCTGTCGGGAGCAGACTGTGCCGACTGAGCCGACTGAGCGGAGTGAACACTGGAAGTACTCCCTTCTCGCCGGTGCCACGGTGCTTGTGGCGCTTGGAGTGGTATTTGTGAGACCTGTGAAAGTCGCGGCAGTGGGGGAACGGGGGGGATTGCGGAGGACGGGGCTTGCAGATGAGCCGGCGCCGTGGTTTGGCTGCGACGTGGTTGTTGCTGAGCGGGTGTTTGAACGTTCGTGTTCGACTGCGAAGATGGCGCTGGCTGCTGCGGTTGAGCGCGTGTTCCATCGCTGCCAGACGCACCTCCAGTGGGCAAGGCGTGGCGTAAAAAGGCAGGCAGGTCACCGGGGTCTTCCTTTTGATATGGAGGTGGCGGGGGAACCCAGTTGTCGGCGTCACTCTCGTGCGGATGTTCAGTCCTCCCATCAGCGCGGCGATATTCAACGGCGCCAGCAGCCGCGGGTGGGGGGCGCAGTCGCCGGTTAGCAGCCGCGGCCGTAGCAGCCCGCCTGAGGGTATTTCCTGATCGAGGGCTTGCATGCGCATACGGTGCGTCTAGCGCCTCTTGCTCCTCGATCGATGGGCCCTCCATCTCCTCATGATCTTCCTCAGGCTCAACAACTCTCGGAGGGACCGCCCCAATGCGGCGAGGCAGGAGGGGATCATCATCGTCATCGTTCTTTTCCTGACTTGACGCTTGTGTTGGCAAAGCTGGCGCTCGAGGTGCTGCCGTCGTGGCGGCACGCCTGACAGGACCCCGACCCCCCCTTTGCTGAGCAACCGTGCGTCGACGGACGATGGCAACCTCAGTAGCCATGTCCCGGTGCTCTTCCTCCAACACCTCTGGTTCCTTGGTTCCGACATCAACAATCAGCTCAGACTCCTCGCCGTTCTGTGTGGTGTAGTCGAAATCGATGAGGGTGACACGTCCACCGTCGACAAAATCCATGCCTTCGTCGTCCAAGATGGAAAGCCCCGGCGTGACGTTCCTAGCCGCGATGACGAGCCGCTCTTTTGTCGCCGAGTTTCCATAACCAGCGACCCATTTCACCATGTTCACGCCTTCCAGCTCTCCAATCTTGTAGCCCCCAATGAAAGTGTTTCGAAGTTTATCACAAATAAGTTGCCATTGCGGTACCCGTGCCGAATCAATGTTCTCCTGCGACCTCGTGACAGACCGTGAAGATGAGCGGCGGAGTATGTTGGCCGCATTGGAGCCGCTGTCGCTGCCGCTCGATGTATCAGGAACCGCGTCGAGATCCTCTGGCACGCCATAAAGCCAGATATCCTTCCCCTGGAAGCCGGCCGACACGAGCTCTCCGTTGTAAGAAGCTGCGGGCAAGGTGCATGGGAGCAGTTTGGCCTGCGACGTCGGACTGGGAAGTGGTCCGGTGAAGTACGTAGTCCCATTGCGCAAATCGTCTATCCTCACAGCACGGAATGTCTCGAAGCTGCGGTCGTAGGTGAAAGTCCAGGCCGCTTCATCGTACTTCCCATTTTGAATCAAAACTGCGTGACTACAATCGCGGCTGGTATTTGGGAAGAGAATCGACGTCGTCCACAGCGCGCTCATGTTATCTTCGGCCATGTGGCTACCTGGGTCGTAGTAAGGGGCCGTCAGTATCACCGTGTTGGGCTGCAATGCGTGGACCGTGGTGCCCAGGATCTGTGTGCCGTCAAAGGAGAATGACAGAGCATCAACCGCATCGCACTTGACCGCTCTCCTGTCGCTCGACAATGCGCTACCGCTCAGCGACGAAACCTCGATGCCCCCTTCATAAGCAGCAGCCAAGACCGTCCCACAAGGCGAGAGGGCGATGGCGCGAGGGCTGTGGTCGAGAATCAGCGACTGCGAGCGCTTGGGGGGAACGGACCCTAGATCGTAGATATCGACCTGCATTTCCGTGAGCAAGACGGCAAGCATCGAGCCATTGTCGTTGATGCACGTCGCGGCTGGTCGCCGCAGGATTTTGAACTCCCGCTTCACGGCAGGATCCCGTCCCCGGGCATCAACAAGGTATATCCGCGAGGAGTTATACGCAAGCAAATGGTGACCCTTTGGTGATGGGCTAAACTGTATGCCTTCTCCGCCGGGGCACGATGAGGAGCTGATCGAGTTTGAAATAATCTTGATGACGGTCTTTCTCGGTCGGAGGTAAGCCTCAAAGAGGTTCCGCTTGACCTCTCTCGCAAAGAGGCGCCGGAGTTTTGGTAAGTCATCCGCGCTGACTGGAGTCCGCACTGGCGGATGGCTCATCGAATATGATGGACAATTCGAGAGGTGGTGAGCGTAGAGATGAGCCTGCTGGGCCACGCTCCGCCATTTCGAGTTGAGCAGCGCCAGGGACGCGAAGCCATTCGAGTCGGTCGCCTCGAGGATTCTTGGTCGCAAACGTTAGACATGCACATGGGCCCCGCCGCCCAGAAAGCGGTAGGAGTGGGAAATGGGGCGCCTGCGAAAACATACTGCTCAATGATTTCATCTGGCAACCTCTCAAAGGCCGGCGTCGCGTCAGCCATGATGACGGGCTTCTTGTCGATCGACGAGCGCGGACGCTCTCGCGGGGCGACGTCCGTCATCGCAGACGGCGTTCGCTCTGTGGGTTGGGTTGCGATCACAGCAGCCGCGAGTCGTCGGTCGGGAGTGCCATCATGTACACAATCGCCGAGGGCGTCCTCGGAGCAGGAGAGGGGGCTTGGTGTAACGGGGCGGGAATGATGAGTGTTCCCAGAGCCCTGTCTTTTGCTCCAAGGCTCATGTGGTGACTGGATCGAGGGTTGGCGCGGGCACCAACCAACCCGGATGGGAGCACCAACCAGGCAGCACGGGGGCGTAGGGTGTGGCGGCGATTGGAAGTCGTGATGGGCTGGAAGACCCACTTCACACACGAGGCCCTCAGTCACCCTCAATCAGTTCCAACGGCGACAACGGCCTGAAGCACCACCGTAACCTCGCTGCACCCTGCGGTCTTCAGCTCGAGTGCAATGGGGCAGTGCTGCTGTCGACCTTCCCCTTGGCGAACGGCGGAGAAGAAGGGGGCACAGGGGTCGTCTTGGTAAGCCGCTAGCTAAGTTGGCTGGCAGGCGGGCAGGCCGCTCAAGGGTTGCATTCAGAGGATTGCGCGACTAACAGCCAGAAGTGAATTGCGCCCGAAGAAGGATCGCGGTAGCGCATGCATATGCGTACTATAGGAACCTAGCAGCATTGTTCGCACCTTCAGCGTCAATACCGACTGAGCTGGATTGGGACGGGCGGCACGCCTCGACAAAGCGGCAACAGCACACAGACGGTATTTTTATCCGTGTTGTTTGCTGGGGTACGTATTTTGAGCCGTGGCTCCGGCTTTGAGACCTTCTGGCAACACAGCTTTTTCTCCGAGCACGGAGTTACCAGTGTTTGTCAGTCCATCAAAATTTGCCATCCGTACTTCAGGCGCCCCTGGATGCGAGGGGCAAATTTATGGGGCTATTCGCCCTAGGATGGATCTGGGAGCCTAGGCCGTGGGCGACAAGCGATCCCGAAGGCTGGGATGGAGAGGCGCAACCACCACCCTCGTAAAACTTCTGACGCCAACTCAAAGGCAGAGTGGGTGGTGTGTTTCACTGGGGCCCAACGCAGAAAGTTCCGTCCTTTCTGCATCTTCCACCCGCACAGCAAATGATCGTCACAGTTGGCACCCTCGACTTTTGGCCGGGGGAGGGTACCTACTCTAGCGCCCCTCAGCATTGTTCCAATGTTTCTACGGATCTGGAGAATGCCCCGTTACGTCGTCGCGGAAGGGACCGTGTAAAAATAGACACCCCACGGCCGCGCTCGGTGGGCCGCACCGAGGTTCACCCCATTGGGAGGGCTTGCGGCGGGCAGCGGGCACAGGATGTTGTTTGCTGGGCACGCCGTCAGCAAGCAGCGTCAGCGAAGCATGAAATGGACAGTGGCGCTGTAAAAGTAGTGTTGGGTGTGTGTAACTGCATAGGCCATTCCAAGAAATTGTCGAGGATGCGCATCGCCGAGTCCAAAATCCCGCTCTTTCAGACGGCATTCACCTGATGCGAGATCAGCACCTGCCAAGCGAGGCCCTGAATATTTCGAATCAGGCAGCCATTCGCAGGGCGTTGATTGAGCTAGGAATTGCGGAGAGAGGTCGAGCTGTGGTTCGAGAACTGCTAGGAATAAGGTTATGCACGTGGGCCGTCGCGCAAAGTGGGCGAGGTCAGCTTATCCTTGACGGACGGCACGCAAGTTTTAGCGAGAGACGAGTCGGGATGGCGTGGATGGCAGCGATGCAAGACATATTGTGTTGGTTGTCGCGAGGTTGCGGCGTGGTGGTTGGTTGATTGTGTTGAGGGTCGTGCCGGCCCTCGCTCAACCCTGAACGGACAACGAGATGGGCATTTATCCGCTCCGTGTGACGAACCATCACGCACTGCTAGCATCAACATCATTAGGGTCTCAACCTCGAGGGAAAGTCAAAAAATGAAAAGGGTGGTTATTTACAAACATTTCAATAAACGGTTGAGAATTCGTGAACTAAACAGAGCTGGGGTGATGAGAGGCACGTGCATTCGCGAATCTAGGCCCCACATCCACCCGCGTCGCGCTTCTCAACCGCCAAATGCGACCACTCTAAATCGCGGGCAACTGCACAGCAATTTGCAGAATCTTGAGAGAGCAAGAACACCGTAACAGCTTGCTCACAATGGTCCGCCAGACGCTCAAGGCCAAAACCAACGGCGTCGTCAGCAAAGCAAAGTCTGCCATCGCTGCCGCAAAAGCCGAAGTGAAGAAGACGGCAGGCCGAAAGCGCAAATCAGCCCCAGTTGACGACGACGAGGACGCCGCCGCCTGTGACAGCTACGACGAGAAGGAAAACAAGAGCGAAGACGAAGAGGACGTCAAGAAACCCGTCGCCAAGAAACCAAGGACCAAGGCCGCACCCAAAAAAGCCGACGACACAATGCCTCTCGCCCCCAGGACCGCCGTCACCTCCCTGAAAAGGGCAATGTACATCGGCGCCCACGTTAGCGGTGCCGGCGGTGTTCAAAACTCCATCACCAACGCCCTCCAAATTGGCGCCAACAGCTTCGCAGTCTTCCTCAAATCCCAACGGAAATGGACCAGCCCTCCCCTCGCCCCGGAGTCCAAAACCCAATTCCATGCCCTACTCAAGCAGCACAACTACGACGCCGCCAAATATGTCCTTCCTCACGGCTCGTATCTCGTCAACCTCGCCCAGGCCGATGAAGTCAAAGCCAAGCAAGCCTTTGACAACTTCGTCGATGACCTCCAGCGCTGCGAGGCCCTTGGCATCAAGCTCTACAACTTCCACCCGGGCTCCACCGGCGGCGACACCATGCAAGCCGCCTGCGCACGCATCGCCTCCCAACTCAACCGCTCCCACAAGGAGACCTCCACAGTCATCACCGTGATCGAGAACATGTGCGGCAGCGGCAACGTCGTAGGCTCCCGCTTCGAAGAGCTCCGCGACATCATCAACGGCGTCGAGGACAAGTCCCGCGTTGGGGTGTGCATCGACACGTGCCACGCCTTTGCCGCCGGATACGACCTGCGCACGCCCGAGGCGTTCGCCGCCACCATGGCCGAGTTTGACAAAGTCGTCGGCATCAAGTATCTCAAAGCCTTCCATCTCAACGATAGCAAAGCACCGTTTGGGTCGCATCGTGATTTACACGCCAACATCGGAACGGGATTCCTGGGGCTGAGAGCCTTCCACATCATCATGAACCACGAGCCGTTCCAGAATCTGCCAATGGTGCTTGAGACGCCCATAGATGAGAAGGGACCTAATGGCAAGGCAATTGAGAACAAGCAGATCTGGGCAGATGAGATCAAGCTCCTGGAGAGCCTGATTGGCCGGGACGCCGAGACGCCCGAGTTCGAGGCCCAGGCGGCCGAACTGCAGGCAAAGGGCGCATCGGAGCGAGCTAAGGTGCAGGAGCAGGTGGATAAGAAGGCCGAGAAGGAATCCAAGAAGGGGAGTAGGGGGCCCAAGAAGGCCGCTACCAAGAAAAAGAAGGTGGAGACTGGTGACGAAGATGAAAGTGACTGAGGAGCAGCTGCCGTGTGCTGAAAATTGAGTAACATAACAAACTCCTGCATACCTACTTGTAAGGAGTCCCAGGGGTATGATGGTGTATAATAACAAGACAAGATAGGAAATGACTGGTGTGAGAATAAGGGCGGGTGTAGAACCATTGGCCAACCCCTCTCGACCATAATGCAAGATATATCAAATAACAAAACCGATCTGTTCCTCATGTGCAGTAGTATCCTTCATCCCAAACCCAATGCCCAAACCGGTCTCAGTCAACTCTTTCAGTTTACTTCCTCCCCCTTGCCCAAGCCTCGACTTTCCCCATAATTCCTCTGAGTCCCACGCCACGTTCACAGTTCGCCCCCAACCACCCCTCCATCTTCTCCCGCACGTTCTTCATGCTCTTCAAGACCGGCATCCGTTGGCCCTCCTCCTGCGGAACAAACTGACCCGGGTTGAGAAGAACATCAAAACACTCAGCCCAGATCTCGGTTTGCCAATACCGCTTCAGGCTCTCGCGGATCTTGTACCTGCGCCCACCGACACCCGCTGTGCCGAGCCCACCGGCGTCGCAGCGCACCGTCTCGATGTACTTCCCAAAGAGCAGACAGTGAATGGTCCCCGCAAGACCATGGTAGTCAATCTGCCATGTCCACGGTCTGCCTTCGCGCATCTCAGCGCAGTCCTGCGCCGAGGTCTTCCAGTCGGCAATGAACTGCACCTCGGGCACAAAGGCGCGCATGTCGATGGCACGGCCAAAATCGATAAGGGTGATTCCGCGCGCCGACCAGCCGCCGTTGCCATCGGCACTCCACTGGGCACTTAGCTCCTGGCTGCCGGTGTTGTCTAGCCGCAGCAAGCAGTTGTCGGCCTTGATGTCGCCATGAAGAAGTTGCTTCGCGTGCAAGGCTTCGACAGTGCGCAACAGCTCAATGGAGAAGAACATGGCCAGCTGCTCGTCCATGACGCCCGAGGGCTCGGCACGGAAGAGGTTGACGACATCGAGAAGGGTGCCGTGCGGGAAGAGAGGAAGGAACAGGAAGCTCTCGTCTTGGTACAAGTGCATTTCGAGAGACGGTGACAGTGAGGCCGTTACGCGGTGCTGGGGTCCGAGGCGCGTATGTGCGAGTCGCATCATGTGGAACTCCCAGGCACTCGGTGGCTGCTCCATCTTGAGAGCTTCACGCTCTTGTCGGCGGTTGTGCGCGCTGGCGAACGCACCGCGGCCCATCATGGGGACTGGAGAGTTTTCGTCGTGCGGTATGGCGGACTCATCATCCTCTGCTCCGTCTGGGTGGGAGCTCTCGACAAGGTACACGGGAGCGAAGGCTCCAGCGCCGAGCTCCTTGCGGAGAGTATACTTCCTCTCTGTGTCAGGGAACTGGATCACCACTGCGGCGCCAAAGTTGCAGGTTTTGTCGGTGCTGTTGCGGCTCCCCTTGGTCGCCTTCGCGAACTTGCGGATTTCGCTTCCCTTTTCACATCGTTCGTTGCGGTGGTCGTAGAATCCGTCATATGCACTGAGGGGCGGCTGCATGTTGGCCAGAATCTCGTTTCGGACGCTATCATCCACGGGGTTGCACTGCAGGTCTTTGATGATCGGACTCTTCGGGCCCAGAGCTTCCGGCGCGAGAGCTTTTGGCGCAAGAGTTTTGGGGCCGAGGGCCTTGGGTGCCAGGACGTTGCCTGTCGAGGCTGGCTTCGTCTTTTGAAGTTGCGGTTGAGGTACCTTCCACTTGGGGAGCTCTTCCGGAGTGTCATCTTCAATCACCTCTCGCAAAGGACTGCTAAGAGGCTCGAGATTGACCGAATCTTCGTCATCTGCATATCTCCTGTCCTCCTTCTTGCAAGGGGTTTTGGCGAGAAGATCGATTCCGCTGTGGGTGATGTCGAGCGATGACTCGGTCCTCTCTGTGATAGGCGTCATGAACGGGAGGCGGTTGTTAGCCGCTTCCACCGGATCCCGGTATGGCCTCCTAGACGGCACATAGTCCTCGGGAGGGATAGGTACAAAAGATGTTCTCGTGTGTGGTGGGAATTCGTCCGTAACAGGGGTCGACAAATCCTCCTCCTCGTCAATCTCCTGCTCCGGGGTACGATATCTCGTGTCCGAGCCAGCTTCCGACGAGTCGTGATCATCATCACGAATGTCAATGAGGTCTGACACCTGAGTGTCGTTTTGCTCGTCCTCGCCATCACAGAGGCCAGGGATGTGTTTTCTAGTAGAAAACTCAGACCACTCGCTGACACTCTTCACATCCGAGGTTTCATCTTCTTCGGGGTTCTCATCCCCAGCCTCATCATCCTCTCCCTCTTCCTCGTCATCGCCTGCCTCGCTGGTGGTGATATTCCTGTTGGTGCCAGTGCTATCAGCCCCGCTGGTGTAGTCGTCTGTCTCGTACCCATGCTCATCCTCACTGGTCATAGCCTCCGCTGCTGGCTTGATCGGTGCATTGAAAATATCATAAATGTCGTCCGTTGCAGCTTTCGTGTGCAGTGTCATGGTTGGTTCTGCTGTCTGCCTCCTCTTGATCTTCTTCCCTGAAGGCGAATCAAGTTTCGCTTTGACTTTGGGGGGTTAGTTGCATTCCGGAGCCAGGAAGGGACTCGACGTACTTATCTGGGTCTCGTTGACCTCGATCATTTTCTTCTTCTTCGGCTTACTCTCCTTTGGGTAGACCGGTGCGCCATTCTCATCCAGCCTGACGGTATCGTGATGCACAGCCAACTTCGTTGGGACCTTCTCTGTCATCACGCTCCGATCTGGGATGCTGTTCTCATCTCCCATAGAGCCATCAAGCCGGGAAACATCAACCTCATCTGTCCACTCCTGGTCCAGCCAGCCGCGGTTTGCGGCCCAGACCTCCTCGAAGCTCAACTCCGTGCCGGGCTCATCGGGGGTTGGGTAGACGACCCGCAGGTCCACGAAGACGCGCTCCTTCTTACCATTGGACGGATTCACGGTGACCTGAGCCTGCGAGTGGTGGATTCTAATGTGTGATTGTGACAATTGTTTAGACAGAGACTGGAATACAAAACGCCAAACAGCCAAATCATTAGTCCTGTATTGATCAACATCTGATTGTGCTGGGAGGATGGAAAGGTTCACATACCGTATCCCTGAAGATCTCCATCTTTGGAGCGGTGCTCTTCTTCCCGCCAGCCTTCAGCGTCTCTCCAGCCCATGGCTTGGGCTCCATCACATTCTCCTTCTTGCGTTCCGCCAGCGACCCAATGCTATCCCAGCCCTTTGATCCCTCGCCTCGCGATCCCAATGCCGGGGGTTTGGCGTCTGCGTCCGAGAAGATGGCCAGCTTTCCCCGGGCTAGCTTGGTCGACTGTCCACCAATTGCGCTTGTCTGTCTCGGGGCCTGGGGGTCCCGCGCTGCCGCTGCCGCCGCTGCGAACGGGTCGACCTTCGCCGCCAGGGCTGGTCGAACTGTCGGCAGAGCAGGAGAAGAGGGGCCGTCAGTGTTTGCCACTTGCGCCCGCCGTTGCTCGAACTCGCCAAACTTTCGCAGCAAGCGCGACGTGGGCCTAGCCTCGCGTTCAATCCCCAGCTTGTAGACCTCCTCTGCCTGTGACCAACGGCCTGCACTCTCTAGCCAGGCGGCATATTCTTCGTAGAATATGGCTAACGTCTCTCCAATTCCATGTCGCGAAAGGAAAACAAACGTTTCGCGCGGCGAGTCGGAGAAAAACTGAATGTAATGAAGCCACAGCTTGATGTATCGTGGGTCACTCTTGTACTGTGGCGCATTCACAAATGCCTTGGTAGCGCGCTCGAGAAGGGTGTGGAGTTGCGATTGTGGTGTAGCTTGGGCCGACGGATAGGCGTCCAGCGTCCAGCGCACGTATCGATCGTAGACATCGAGGGGGTCGTCCGACTCGGCGATGTTGGCAATTTCGGCTTCGTACTCAGCACGGATACAGTCGTTTACGCTTTTGGTGGTTTCTAGCGACTGCGGCGAGAACTTGTTGTGTGCTGGCGATGGCGAGAACAGCTCTGCGAGTTTCTTGGCGGATCGGCCGCTGGGGAGGGCCTGGATGTTTTCTTTTTGGCCCTCGATGATGTCGAAGTTGATCAAATCGTCGCCCGCCATGCTGCACGATGTTGCCAGCCTTCCGGATGGCTCAAGAACGTTATATGCGGTGACACAGGACGATGATGTGGTGTGTGTCCCAGAAGTGGGCTTGCCTTGTCGATGATGTTGTTGCAGGGGTTAGTTGACGTGCCGCCGCGACGGGTCAGTTACAAAATATTTAGACGACGAGTCGCTGTAGCAACCGCTGCCGGCTGGCAGCGGCTGGCACTTTACGCCATCACATTGCCACACACACACAAACCGCCCAGGGAGTTTTGCCAACTGACCGAACTTTTAACATGCTTCTCACTTGGCTGACGTCCTTGGTCTCACCCCCCGAGAGGCCCATCAACGACAGCAAGTATGGTCACAACTATCACATGGCAGCATCAGTGTGTCGAACTCAACATGACGATACGACAAATCGAGTACAGAAGCTTGAAGGGAGTCACAACCATGGTATTTAATCGTTACGTCTGATTCTATCTTCGGATCTCGCCGTTTTCGTGGACCACCACCAAAGCCATTTTATCCGAGGTAAACACGTCTGCCAACCTGTCAGCCGCACCTATCCCTCTGCGCCAAGTCCCGACTCTTTCCGAGTGGGCCCGTCTGCGAATACCGATTTACAGGTTGACAGCAGTGCGGAACTTCTCGCCAGCGTAGATCGCGTTGGAGCCGAGCTCCTCCTCGATACGCAGAATCTGGTTGAGCTTGGCAAGACGCTCAGATCTCGCTGGGGCACCAGTCTTGATCTGACCGGCACGAATACCAACGACGATGTCGGCAATGGTCACATCCTCGGTCTCACCAGAGCGGTGGGAAACCATGACACCCCAGCCGTCAGCGAACGAGTCCTTGGCAGCCTGGATCGACTCCGTCAGAGTACCGATCTGGTTGACCTTGAGGAGAAGGGCGTTGGCAGCCTTGAGCTCGATGGCCTTCTTGATGCGCAGGGGGTTGGTAACAGTCAGGTCATCAGCAACCAGCTGGATGTCCTGAGTCTTGTAGAAGTAGCTCCACGCCTCCCAGTCATCCTCAGCAAAGGGATCCTCGATGCTGACAATGGGGTACTTCTTGGCGAGCTCACTGTACAGATTGGCGAGCTCCTCATACGTGAGCCACTTGCTCGGGTCGCTGTCAGGGTTCTTGAAGTCAAGGTCGTACTTCTTGGCGTCCTCCTTGTAGAACTCGCTGGAGGCAACGTCCATGGCGATCTTGACCTGGCCAGTATAGCCAGCCTTCTCAATAGCCTCGGTGATGAGGTCGAGGGCCTCGGTGGGGTTCTGGATATCGGGAGCGACACCACCCTCGTCACCGACGTTGCCAGCGGACTGACCGTACTTCTTCTTCGCCAGACTCTTGAGGATCTGGTAGACTTCAGCACCCTGACGCATGGCCTCCGAGAAGGAAGGAGCGGCATCGGGAACGATCATGAACTCCTGGAAAGCCAGACGACCACCGGCGTGGGAACTGCCGGGTTGTTAGTGGAGTCTCGGGATCTGATCGGCTGTGGAATGGGGTACGTACCCGCCGTTGAGGACGTTCATGAAGGGAACAGGGAGAACATAGGGCTTCTTGGTGCCCGAGAGGTCCGAGATGTGGGCATAGAGGGGGACACCCTTCTCAGCAGCGCCAGCCTTGGCAACGGCCAAGCTGACACCAAGAATGGCGTTGGCACCAAGCTTGGTCTTGTTGGGGGTTCCATCGAGATCGATCAGGAACTTGTCAACCTTGGACTGGTCCTTGACATCGATGTTCTCCTTGATGAGAGCAGGGCCGATGACTTCGTTGACGTTCTTGACCGCCTGGAGGACGCCCTTGCCACCCCACTTGGACTTATCACCGTCGCGGAGCTCGCAAGCCTCGTGCTGGCCTACCCAGAGCTTGTTAGCCTTGTGAAAAGGATTCGACGCGGTTGGAATGTTGGTGAAACGAACCAGTGGAAGCTCCTGAGGGAACGATGGCGCGGTGAAGGCCAGTCTCTGTCACAACATCGACCTCAACGGTGGGGTTACCGCGAGAGTCGTAGACGTAGCGAGCGTGGATCTTGGAGATGGTCATCTTGAATGTTTCTGTATCGTGTCCCTGTTAGCAATTGGGCACAGGAGAAGGGAACTGATGGAAATGGGCTGGTGGCAGGAGCTGCTGAGGGTCGGGCCGTGTTTGTTCCCAATCCGAGAGGCGCAGGTAAGGGACTGGTTCAGAGGCGTGGGATGGAAGTGAGACGAAACAATGCGCAGGGGGAGGAAAGCCTTCTCCCTGGTGATATACGCGATGAAATTCGCTCAGCAGCAATTCGACAAGAGTCATAATATGCCGCAAGAGCTGATCTCACCAGTGCCCTTCATCGCGTCCAATGGCGGGTCATGGTGCGCGGGGCAGCTGGGGGAAGGTGGGATACAATTTGGAAGAGAACAACATCACGCACGTACCTCGGAGATCGTAGGGCTGGATGTCTGAAGCTTGGGTGATGTCTAGGTTTGTTGTGAAGATGGGAGAAAAGTGAAAAGGAGGAAATGCAAGTTTGGATGGGAACTTGGCGACGGAAGCTTTTGGAACTCGAGCAACGATCAAGAGGAGGGGCAGTTTTGTTTGGTGGGGTGCCCTTGAAAGTCTACGGAACCTCTGGCTTGCTAGTGCCGCCAAGGGCTGTCATAAGCATCGAGCTCAAAACCGGGCGGAGCGACATCGGGCACAAGGTAGCATCTACCTGTTACCCGAAACTCAACCATAATCTGCAGCTGCAATTCGCGTTGAGTGGGAGGAGGCTGGCTCCCTTCCCGACCGGACTCGCCGTTTGATCGAACGAAAAACTAATCATCAAGTCTCTGGGTAGGAATTGCGAACTCGTCCGTGGTCGGACCTTGCGTTCGTTAGTGGTCCATCGCTTGCTCTCGCAGACAGACCCAAACCGCAGACTACACTTATCCAGCCCCCAATGCGAATTACGCCATAATTTGCCTTTTTACCCCCACGAGCGCCTGCTCCCGATCTCCGGGCTCCTTGGAGAGTCGCCACGATTCTTGCCCTTTGACGAGTGTACCGGCACTCCGGCACAACCCCATGGCGGCTGAGTCCGATTCCACCTCACCCGGGCCGGGGCTGACTGAAAGTTCGATTCGGAGTACGGCCCAGGAGATGCGAGGCAAACGAGGACGACGATTCAAGGCCCTTCTGCATGTGCTCTTGGTTGCCTTACAGCTAGTCTCGGTGGTGTCGGCTCGGGCTGGCCAATGCCGGCACTGTGGATGGTTTCAGTTTGTGGTGAGTGCATTTGTTTTTGTAGTTGAGCAGCTGTCAATTGACTGGGCAACGCCCCCAACGCCCATGAAGCAACAAGTCGACAAGAGGACAACCCTACCTCAAATGCGGATTTCTCGCCATTGGGCACACATAGTTTGGCACGATGGTAACGATTCTTGGAAATGTGCCGACCTGTCAAAGCCGCCAGAGTGCCCGGCGATGCCTCTTTCTTGGACGGGAGCCAACACTTTGATCCCCGGACGGATGCAGAGTAGTCCGTGCAACGTGTAGTCCAAGTATTGTTCTTTTGTTGCGATTGCCTCTGTTATTGTGGTTGACAAGGAACGCCCGCCCTTCACGATCAGGCCGGATTTTGCGAGCTTCCCAACTGAACGGGCACAGTGGTCACGTTCTTACGATGACGTCCTAGTCGCCCGCTCGGCAACGTCATGAGACGACAGATGTCTCCAGTGTTGTTATTGCAATATGTGGGAGACTGAACCACAGGCAACCTGGTGCAATGCTGGGCGATGCAGTGCCAGACCGCCTGCCCAAAGCGGTCGATTGCTTCGCAGCATGGAAGCGGCAGGTGGGCACCCGCCACGGTGATGAGCCACCTGAGCATGGGCCACCTTGACGCCCAGGCCCGCAGTAATTACCTAAGATTCCCAAGCAGGCAACTTGCATAGGTTCAGATGGAAGTCTCCTCCAAACTCCCTAGGTGACGACCGCTGTGCGTAACAGCGTGTATGATAGTTGTGTTGCTGTGTATATTAGGATCCACTGTCTCTCTGGCGACTCGTTCGTTCTTTTCATCATGTATCGCTCATCGATTTGTTTGCGGCCGGCCTCCCGGGCACTACAAAGAATTCCACGCGCGCAAGCTCCCATTTCGAAGAGTTTTCAGTTCCCAGCACGGTAGGTAGCTCTTCACTCAGTCTTTGTTGTCTGGGCCCACACCCTCCGGGATGCAGCTCCCACACCCCTCCCTACCTACCCCTCCTGCTTGATACACAGCATTCTAATCACCCCGCAGTCCCTCGAGCTTAAAGCGATTGTACTCTGCATCAACAAGCTTGAACCTGAACACCAGCCTGAACCAGGTTTCGCGCCATCGTCCAATTTCTACCCCTTCGTCGTTTTCTCGGACGGTCCGTCTTTCCAGCCAGCCAATTCGGCACTGCTCTTGCCGCCGCCACACCATGTGCAGGACGCAAGCTATGGCCGATGTCTCCAGTGGAGTCAACGTGCAGTCCAGAGAGCTGCTCCCTGCCAACGTAATTCCCAAGCACTACCATGTCACGCTTGAGCCCGACTTCAAAAAGCTCACTTTTGACGGCACCGTTGTCATTGATCTTGACGTCGTCGAAGATTCCAAGTCCATCTCTCTGCACACCCTCGAGCTCGACGTCCATGGCGCAAAGATCACATCTGGTGGACAGACCATCAGCTCCACGCCCGTCATCTCGTACAATGAAGATCTTCAGGTCAGCACCTTCGACTTTGACAATGCTGCGCCAAAGGGTACCAAGGCACAGCTGGAGGTGAGCTTCACCGGCCAGCTCAACGACAAGATGGCCGGTTTCTACCGCTCCACGTACAAGAACGCCGATGGTAGCGAGGGCATCATGGCTGTCACGCAGATGGAGCCTACCGACGCACGTCGGGCTTTCCCCTGCTTCGATGAGCCGTCCCTCAAGGCCGAGTTCACCGTCACGCTGATCGCTGACAAGAATCTGACCTGCCTCAGCAACATGGATGTTGCATCCGAGACCGAGGTCCAGTCCAAGATTAGCGGCGGGACACGCAAGGCCGTCACCTTCAACAAATCACCGCTGATGTCGACCTATCTCGTTGCCTTTGTTGTCGGCGAGCTGAACTACATCGAGACCAATGACTTCCGCGTGCCTGTCCGTGTCTACGCCCCGCCCGGACAAGATATTGAGCACGGTCGGTTCTCGCTCGATCTTGCAGCCAAGACGTTGGCGTTCTACGAAAAGGTTTTCGGCATCGAGTTCCCACTGCCGAAGATGGACCAGATTGCCATTCCTGACTTTGCTCAGGGTGCTATGGAGAACTGGGGCCTCGTCACCTACCGTGTTGTTGACCTTCTCCTCGACGAGAAGGTGAGCGGCGCTGCTACCAAAGAGCGAGTCGCCGAGGTTGTCCAGCACGAGCTTGCTCACCAATGGTTTGGTAACCTGGTAACGATGGACTGGTGGGATGGCTTGTGGCTGAACGAAGGTTTTGCCACATGGGCTTCATGGGTAGGTTGATTTCACTGAATGCATGCCTCTTACTAACCGCCACGCATTAGTATTCCTGCAACATTTTCTATCCCGAGTGGAAGGTATGGGAGAGCTACGTCACGGACAGCCTTCAACGGGCGTTGGCGCTCGACTCTCTCCGTAGCAGCCACCCCATTGAAGTCCCCGTGAAGAAGGCCGATGAGATCAACCAAATCTTCGACGCTATCTCTTACTCCAAGGGATCATGCGTCCTGAGGATGATATCAACCTATCTCGGCGAAGATGTGTTTCTGGAGGGAGTGAGGCGCTACCTGAAGAAGCACGCATACGGCAACACGCAGACGGGTGACCTGTGGGCATCGCTTGCGGAGGCCAGCGGCAAGAACGTAGAGGATGTCATGCAAGTCTGGACCAAACACATTGGCTACCCTGTGGTCACGGTCACGGAGAAGGATGACAAGACGATCCACTTGAAGCAAAACAGATTCCTCCGCACTGCGGACACCAAGCCCGAAGAGGATCAGGTCATCTATCCCGTCTTCCTCGGTCTCCGGACCAAGGAAGGTGTTGACGAGGCAGTGACGCTTTCCAGCCGTGAGGGAGACTTCACGGTACCAAGCGATGGGTTCTTCAAGCTCAACGCCAACCACACAGGCCTTTACCGGACATCGTACTCTCCTGAGAGGTTGGAAAAGCTCGGCGCTGCGGCCAAGCAGGGGCTTCTGAGTGTCGAGGATAGAGCTGGTATGATCGCAGATGCTGGCGCCTTGGCGGCCTCGGGATATCAAAAGACCTCGGGTGTTCTATCCCTCCTGAAGGGCTTCAGCACCGAGACTGAATTCGTGGTTTGGAACGAGATCATTTCCCGCATCGGATCTCTTCACGGGACTTGGATGTTCGAGGACCAGGCCATCCGCGATGGCATCGAAGCCTTCCAGCGGGATCTCTGCAGTCCCAAGGCACATGGGCTTGGCTGGGAGTTCTCCGACAAGGATGGTCACATTGAGCAGCAGTTCAAGGCCATGCTCTTTGGAAGTGCAGGCTTGACTGGTGATGAAACCATCATCAAGGCAGCAAAAGAGATGTTCACCAAGTACATGGCTGGTGACAAGTCGGCGATCCACCCCAACATTCGTGGCAGTGTCTTCAGCATGGCACTGAAGTACGGTGGAACCGAAGAGGTTGGTTCCTGCACAGTCCAGCGTCCGGAGAAGTAGCTAACATTCGACTAGTATGACGCCATCCTCAACTTCTACCGTACGTCGACGAACAGCGACGAGCGCAACACTGCTCTTCGGTCTCTTGGTCGGGCCAAGGACCCAGAGCTGATCAAGAGAACCCTGGCGCTGCTCTTCAGCGGCGAGGTCAAGGACCAAGACATTTATATGCCAACAGCCGGTCTTCGTGGGCACGCGAATGGCGTAGAGGCTCTCTTTGCGTGCATGACGGAGAACTGGGACGAGCTTGTCAAGAAGCTACCGCCTGCGCTGTCTCTGCTCGGGACGATGGTCACCATCTGCACTTCGGGCTTTACCAACCAGGAGCAGCTGGGAAGAGTGGAGAAATTCTTTGCTGACAAGCCCACTGCTGGATTCGATCAATCACTGGCGCAAAGCTTGGATGCTATCCGCTCCAAGGTTTCGTGGTTGGAGCGTGATCGTACAGACGTCGCCGACTGGCTGAAGGCGAACGGATACTTGAAGTAAATCCCCAGCTGGATATGAAACGATAGAAAACCTGCGTCAGAGAAGAGCGGCATAGTTTCAACGGTTAAATATCAAAAACTGTGACCCTACGAGGTACTCTCGCTCTGAAGGGACTGTTGCCAAGGGGCGGGCTTGAAACAGTGTGAATGTGCCCTGCAGGTGGCATTCAACTGTATATAGATGTATGATAGTTGGAGAAGCCTTTCTAGCATAATGAGAGTTTCTTGCACCGGTGAGGGGTTGACCAATTATGAGTCTCACTCCGCGTCGTTGGACCCCGGGAATTGCCGCCGTGGACCTAGGGGGTAATGGGGGTGAACGTAATAACCCTAACCCCCAACGGCTGCTTTCTGCCTCTCCTCTCCGCCCAAATTTCAGGCTTCAGCCAGCACCCATCGCGAACACCATCAACGCGGCGAACAGAGGCCCATTCTCCAACCAAGACGCCCGCTTTCACAGATACCATGGGGTGGTTCGACGGCTGGTTTGGCGGCAGCAGCAGCGGGTCCGACCCGCTCGGAAAACTCGACCCCAATGTCCGCAAATACCTCGAGAAAGAATCGCCAGTAAAACTGCACCCTCACGACGGCGAACCATCTCCCTCCGCGCCGCCCCAACCACAAAAACCAACCGCCTCCTCCGACGATGCTGATCTGCCCCCGGTACCTCCTCAATCCCTCTTCCAAGACGGCCGCTACGCGCACCTGTGGAAGACTTATCGGCCTCTCGCGGCCCTCGAGGCCGAGACGAAGACCGACCATGAGAAACTCATGGATGTCTTGGAGGCGTTCAAGGAGCGCAAGGCAAAGATTGGACGGACGGCCATGGAGAATTGCGCCGAGGAGCAGTTTGAGTGGATGAATTGCATGAAGGAGGGGGAGTGGACCAAGAGGGCCAAGATGTGCAGCGATGAGGTGAGGGCGTTTGAGAGGTGTTATAAGACGCAGACTGTGAGTTTATTACTTGTTCCTTTGGGGAAAGAGGGCGGGGCTAATAACGATGGGCAGAGGCTGTTGAAAGCGATGGGGTATCTTTCGAGCTATCAGAGGCCGCCCGAGGTGGACGAGCAGATTCAGATGCGGGCGGATAAGATTTATCAGGACATGATTGCGAACGAGAGGGAGGCCGCCAAGGCGAAGGACGAGGGGCGGCCGGTGCCGGTGTATATGCCGGCGATACCGAAACAGGAGGTGCCGGTGGATGGGGCGGCGGCGATGCAGCCGGGGCCGGAGAAGTTGAAGGAGTGGAAGGAGATATTGGAGAAGCTTCCGGTGGAGGAGAGGGCAGCCGAGGAGGAGGCGTTGAGGGCTGAGTTCAGGGCAAAGTCGGAGGTGGCAGCAGGGGTTCAGTCGATTTGGGACCAGCGGGCGAAGGAGAGGGAAGCGCGCAAGGCAGAGGGGAAGGAGACGATGATGGACAAGGTCAAGGACCTGATAGGCAAGTAACTCCGGGTGCGGAGTGTAGGTTAATGTATCGGTGGGAATCATGTCATCATAAATTGTGAGACTATGTATACAATGCCGACAGCTGGGGCAAGTGTTGCCATGGTCTGGTTGCCGTCTATCTGCCCTCCAACACACCCGCTGTGCGTTCTAAAAAGGCGTTGAACTCCTTGATTTGCCTCAGCGCTCCCCCACAGTCCCTTTTGCAGCCTACTTGGTCTGCCATTCTGTTGACCAGCAGCTCCAGGTTGGCAAGATCCGCTTGCTTCTGCTCGGCTGACGACAGCTCTTCAGCAGCCTGCCCCTTCTCTACAACCAGGTCAATATCATGCATGGCCGACGACAAAGATATATGACGCTACATCAATAATGTTAGGTACCTCTCCATCTCAATGTGACCAAGGTACTTACCAGAGCCTCCTTGCTCTCCGCCTCGTGCTTGATTCGGATTGCGTCCATTCGTAGGGCTACTTGGTTTCGCTCGGCGCGAACACGCAGGATTTCATCGCGCAGCGACAGCTTCTCCTTTTGCGCCACGCGCACCCTCTTGCGGAGAGCATGCAGGGTATCTAGGGCAATGGTCTAGCCAGGAATCTCATCAGCTTCCGCGATATCATCTCGCAGGGTTCAAAAAGCAACTTACGTGCTCCAACAGCCTCGTCCTCAGCTCCTCCTGAAACGCCTCAAGGGATCTCAACATAGTCCGTTGCTCCCTCCTACCTGCCGTGTCCTCGGCATTTTGTACATTCTCCTCTAGCCTGGCAGCAAACGCCCCAATGAGTTCCTCGCACAATTTGGACAGAACATCGACAGCGTTGACACCCCCACGATTAGCGTACGGGATCTCCGCGTTGAGGATGTCGGCATCCGGTTCATCCTCCCCGGCGACAGCCTTCTTGGTAAACCGGTGGACGGTGACTGGCACCGCACCCCCGTCTGCCTCATCATCGTCTGCCGCTTCAGCTGCTTTCGGGCCCCTCTTTTTCCTTGCCGCTGGCTTCTTGGCGGGTTTGGTTTTGGGTGCCTTTGGCTGCTGCTGTTGTGCCGGGCTGGCTGCCTCTTTCCTGCGTCGCCGTTTGGCCGCTGGCTCGGGTTCTGGCGCGGCGCGATGATCTGGTGACGGAGGAGCAGGTAAACTTCGCCTCGTCCGCTTTCTCTTCGCGAGTCGCTGAGCAGCCTCCTTATCGCCAATCTCTTGCGCCTCTTCGGCTTCGTCTTCCGGATCTGTGTCTTCAGCTTCGTCATCAACCAGAACTCCCTCTACCTCTCCCTCCTCTTCTGGCTCCTCCTCCACCGGAGGAACAGTGGGCTCCGCCCTGGCCCTCTTCCTGCCACTTGACCTAGGCGTAGACTCCTTGGGCCCAACACTCCCGCTCGACCGGGGCGTTGTCTCATCCACACCATCACTTCCCCCGACCGAACTCCCCGCGGACAGCCGTGCGCTCCTCCTCTGCTGCCTCCCGACCGCAACTGATGCAGTCTCCCCGCTCCTCCTCCTCACTACCCGCTGCAACGGCGACGAAGACGGCACATGCGCTGTTGTCTCATCTAAATCCTCCAACACCCTCTGCAACAACGTACTCGACCCCATCACCGGCGCACCGGCACTGATCCTCATCGGCCTTCGCCTTCCACTACCCGGCGCATCCGCAGGACTCTCCCCTATCTCTTCCACCATACCTGACGCCCTCCCCGCCAGCGGCGATTTTGCCGACCCAAGCGACAGCTGCGATGTCCTCCTAGGCAATGAACCAGACGATGGCTCGATATCCATCGGGCTTGGCGCCACCGCCAGGCCGGTCTCCTCCATCTCTTCGTCTTCTTCTATCGGTACCTCCAGCGACACTCTCTTAAGCGCCGATGATAGAGCCGATGGTCCGCCGCGGCGAGCCATGCGGGAGCCAGAAGAGCGCTGTGATCGCTTGCCATCGACGCTACTCTGGTCGCTGACGTCGTATATCGCCGGACCGCGGGAGCGCGCAGGGGGGCCGGTCTGCGGGGGACTTGCAGCTGCGGCAGATCGGGTAGTCCGCGCTGTTGCAACGCTCGCAGGACTTGGGCCGGGACGAGTTCGCTTTGCGGAAGTGTTTGGTGGTGGGCGGGTTACTGAGGGCGCTGCGGGCGGTGGACTTGGTTCAGCGTCGGGCTCTGCTTCTACCCCCATGGACTCCGGCGC
Source organism: Podospora aff. communis PSN243 (assembly GCA_033296975.1). Lineage (NCBI taxonomy): Eukaryota > Fungi > Ascomycota > Sordariomycetes > Sordariales > Podosporaceae > Podospora > Podospora aff. communis PSN243. Next base: position 231,982 of record MU865949.1, on the reverse strand, counting down.
GGGGAGCTCAAAGCCGAAGGAAACATCTTCGACTTCGTGCATGCTGTTGAGGTGTCAATGGGGGAAGGGGATAGCTGATGCGGAAACCGACGTACCGAGCTCCGCGCATGCGCTCGAGGAGGCGATCCTGTCCTGGAAATGGTTAGCTTGCCTGACGGGGGATATATGGGGAGATTGCATACTGGTCGCCATGGTGAGCTATCTAGAGCGAAGCCCTCGACGATCTAAGTCTACATGTGGTGAGTTGAAAATGATGGCGGGGTGTTGTGCTCGGCTTGACAAACGCGCTTCGAAGCTGGAGACGCGACGTTGGACGTTGCAGGGGTCCCAAGGCTTAGCGCGACCCCCGCACCTGAGTGGGCCCTGCCGAGCGACGGACTTGCAGACCTTCGAGAAGCCGGAGCACGCTTCTATCAGCTGCAATGATGCGATCAGTCTTGTTACAAGGCCACTTTTCCAAGGTTATTCCTGATGTATGCACCCTGCCATATTTCTGCTTGGACCACTGCGCTCGAAGCTCTTACATTTCAACCTCCTTTGGAACGCGTTGCCCAATGCCGCGAGTGTCTTACCTGGGCCAGCTGGTCACGTGAATCGAAAGATGGGCAATCTCCAGCGTTTTCCCGCCAGCAGCGGTTATGTGAACCAGAATACAGCATTTTTACTACACTCAATCCCTTGAAGGACGAATAGCTCAGGGGTAGAGCAACCGGCTGCAGTCCGGTAGGTCACGTGTTCAAATCACGTTTCGTCCTCATTCTTTTGCTTTTTTTTTCCATCTAGATGGAACTCCATGTCTTCTTTTTGTCCTTGCAGGAGCGCGAAAGTCGAGAACGTTGCTTGATTCCTGTGCAGTGGTTTGGTTCCAGGGAAGGACCAACCGTTCATCTCAGGCAGGAGCACAGGCCAAGCGGAAGGAGAACCTCAACCCAGCAGTCTCGTGCTCCAATTGCGTTTTGTCCTTTACTACGTTTGTTTGATTCGCATGATAGCACTTTTCTGTTTCCTTGCTTGGTTTCCAGTTCGCAATTCAGAACGAAGAATGTTTCTTGTTCTCTACGGAGAAAGTGATCCGGAAGCTCACACAGCAGTTCATGCCAGGATCTACGGCCAGGGACAGCTCCATTCTGCGGGGTAATCTTGGGGGGAACGAACTCGTCTTCGCATCACTCACCAGCGCCGCCTTGGGACGTTTGAGACGAACCATATCACTTCGTACAGCCGAAAGTTCATCACTGGAATACCGGCGATGAGTATTTCAAAAGGCCATGGCACCGGCACAGATGCGGCGTCCCTGGTTCCCAACCCCGCTCCTGCAGCGCACCGGGGCCCATGAATTGGGGATTTGGAGAGCCGATGGTAAACGCCACTGATCCCCCTCACCGAGTGTTTGGACTGGTCAATGACATAAAATGCAGGGGTTGTCCCCAACTTCTCAGTAACAGCACCGATGTGGTGGAATCTGAGGGGTGGCTGGTAACATCCCAAATCCCTACCAAATTAACTTGTTGTCTTCGGCAACTTCATTTCTTGAAAGACGAAGTATCGATCGGAAGCAAATCTCACGATGCCGTTCGCATCCTCGTACCCGCCCATCGCCATCCCTCGGGATGTGGACCTTTGGTCGCTCGTGTTCGAGCGGAAGCAACGCCCGTTCCCAACGACAAAGGAGATCATGACTAGCGGTGACACCGGACGGACTTACAGCTGGGCCGACCTTCGCAGCGCATCCGTCGAATTTGGAAAGGGACTTCAAGCGCTGTGGCAGTGGAAGAGGGGAGACGTCCTTGCTCTCTACACTCCCAACTCGATCGATACTCCAGTTGTTACTCTAGGTGCTCTATGGGCTGGTGGCACCGTCTCGCCAGCCAATCCGCTCTACACGGTCGACGAACTCACTTTTCAGCTCAAAGACTCGGGCGCTAAGGCGTTGGTGACACAAGCGCCGTTCCTGAAGACAGCTATCGCTGCGGCCGCGAAGGTTGGGATCCCCGAGAGCCGCATTGTGCTCATCGGCGAACATCGCGATGAGACTGGGCGGTTCCAACACTTCAGCAACATTCGCAACACTAGCTCCAAAGGACACTGCGCCAAGGCTACCATAAACAGTGATAAGGATCTGGCTTTCCTTGTTTATTCTTCTGGCACAACCGGTCTCCCCAAGGGAGTTTGCCTGACGCATCTCAACCTGATCGCAAACATGCTCCAGAGCGACTACGTTGAGGGCAACCAATGGCTCCCGTACGGTGGCTGCGATGGAAAAGGAGACAAGCAGCTGGGCGTTCTGCCGTTTTTTCACATCTACGTAAGTCCAAAACCCCCCATCTAGCCTTTACTGTGTGACCGGTGCTAACCAAAATCTAGGGTCTAACCTGCTCTGTACTTCTGACTATCTACTCCGGTTGGCAGCTCGTGGTTCTCGAACGCTTCGACATGGAGAAGGCGCTTCAAACCATCGAGGCTTACCGTATCACTTTCACCTACCTCCCACCGCCAGTGATCCTCGCCTTTGCGAAGCACCCCTTGGTGGACAAGCATGATTTAACCTCGCTTAAAGTGCTGCATTCGGGAGCTGCTCCTCTCACTAAACAACTCACCGAGGCTGTGTGGCACAGGCTCAAAATTCCGTACGTCCCCCGCCTTACCCCATGTCTCAGAAGGGAGCGCCTGAGTTTGCCTGACTGACATGGACGACGCAGAGTAAAACAAGGCTTCGGTCTGTCCGAGACGAGTCCCGTCACGCATTGCCAGAGGGTCGAAGAATGGGCAAAACACATGGGATCAGTGGGCAAGCTTTTTCCCAACATGGAAGCCAAGATCGTTGACGAAAGCGGCGATGAGGTTACGGGAGACGAGGTATGACCGGACGTTCCATATCTGCATTGTATTGGGTGCCACGAGCCATCACGGGATCTGACGAGAGATGGAAAGCAGGCTGGTGAACTCTGGGTCAAGGGGCCCAACGTCTTCAAGGCTTATCTCAATAACCCGGGGCGGACGAGAGAGGCATTCTCGCCGGATGGATATTTCAAAACAGGGGATATCTTCAGGCGAGATAAGCACGGTAATTACTATTGCGTGGACCGACTGAAGGAGCTGATCAAGTACAGTAAGTTTTCCTCATTTCCCCTTTTCCATGCCTTGTACGCCGAGGTGTGGTAAGCATGGTACTGATGTCGATTACTCAACAGAGGGATTCCCTGTCCCCCCGGCGGAGCTGGAGGGCGTCCTCGTTGGCCATGAGGACATTGCTGATGCTTGCGTAATCGGCATCGAAGACCCGGCTCAGGCGACCGAGGTACCGAGGGCATATGTCGTCCTCGGACAGGGGGTCACGGCCAGCGAAGCCAAAGCACGGGAGTTGAGTGACTGGGTCGCTGCTCAAGTTGCGCCTCACAAAAAACTCAGGGGAGGCATTTACTTCGTCGACCAAGTACCAAAGTCTGCCAGCGGAAAGATCCTAAGGCGGTTGATGCGAGATCAAGTCAAGAGGGAGGGCCGCGCTGCGGGTGCGAAGTTATGATTGAAAATACGGTGGCCATCACAACCCAATACAATGATGTGATGATCTCCAACGCGGGAGCATCCGCTCCCAAGCGTTTCAGTGCATCAATGACCCCAAATCTGCAACGGTCGGCAACGACCGGCTTCCCGCTGCGCGTTCTGCAATCGGAATCAGCTGCCGAATCCTGCGGAGCAAACCCACCATGTTGGGGTTAAGCTGTTGTACGAGGTATAAGACTTTGTTATACGGACGATCCCCACCAAATACCAAGCCCATCATCGTCGTCACCAGCACTTAGCTACACAACTATTGAAACCTCAAGATTCCATCCGAGCTGAAAGGATTCAGGGCTTATCTACCTAGTCCGGTTTTGCGGGGTAACTGGCTCGCCTTTCCCGCCTCGTTCTCCACGCCGGCCCGCCCTCAGCTGAACCTTATGGCGGCCTCTCGGTGAGAGACATCCTCCGTTACTCGCATCCGCTCGGTCAGACCCCTCCGTGCTCACATACTCGTACAAGGCGCAATTGTGTCGAGAACACGACTCAGGCGGAACACAAAAATAGATTATCACGAGTCCCGAGTCCTCGGCGGGAGACAAAGCCCAGCTGAAGGTTATCTGTTAGTGCCAACAGCAAGTGCAAATTATACGGTATAGGACGCGTTGCAACACAGCGCCGAGTATTTGCCTTGCGGGCGAAGTCTCGTGAGCGTCAGCGCATGATCATGCTAATGGACGCCTGTGTATGGAGAGCGGGCCAAGGACAAAGGCGGCGGTCCAGTCGTGACGTTGCTCGTGGGCTAACTTCCAATGTCAGCCATCTTAAAGTTTGCCTTTCTTACTCAGTTCCGGAAAGAGGTCTCGTGATGGGTGCCACGGCGGTTGTGCAAAATGGTGCAGCCTCGCTGTGAGCCCACGAGGCGTCCCGAGGATGAGTTAGAGATGCTGCGGGCACGAGGAGGAGCCTCGGCAGTTGAAAGTGCTACAACGAGCAAGTTTCGTGCCGCGATGGCACAGCATCCCGAGCGGGTTATGCAGTTGTTTCCGCCTCTTGGCTCGAAACGTGTTAGCATCCTCAGTCGCAAGCATGTAGGTTTAGACTCGTCCACGTGGATGAGCACATGACATACCTTGATGCTCGGTGGTCTGTGAATCGTTGTTCTTGTCAGGCAATTTGTTGCAGTGTTTTGCCTGTCTCGCCGTGCCATACACAGTATGGGTTGCCATGTCAGACCACGAGAACTTTCTCCCGCTGCGCTTCCCGCTCGATCACAACGCCGGATAGAAGTCCGATTGGTAGGCGCTAGGGGACGCAGCTTGCGGGACCTGGCAGCAAACATCTTTGAGTGTTGCCAACGCGGTCTTGTCCACCGTTCGGCAGGATATGTGCATGCTGGAAGAATTGTTAGGGCAGCGATGCGTCTGCACTTCTTTGTATCTCCCTTTGGGATTGGACATCGGTTCTCGAAACGGGAGGCGTACCTACTCTGTATGCACTGAAGTCGGATGGTGCTCACCCGTCGGTGTTGTTGTTGGCATTGCAGACCTTCTGCTTGAATGGGGCAGAAGCTTCTTAACCCCATTGAGAGGCGCTGCTGCAAAAGCGCCTGTGAACCTGGTACGGAACCATCTTCCGGTGTCAGGAGGGAGCGGAGACAGGAGGCGGTGAAGACCCGGCTTGGAGGTCTGAGCTGCCGGAGCGGGGCTGCCGGCAGAGATCAGAGCGATTACTGTGCCAACAAGCAAAACACATCGCAACGACGACACACACACATCTTGACAGAAGTGGTCCCTGTTGCTGGGAAGTGACATATGATAAGTCACCCTCGGGAGCTTGCGGCGAGAGCCATGTGCTGTGCAACACCGGGAATTTTCGTTTCGACGAGATCATAGACGCTGCGGAACAACAGCAGGCACTCCAGCGTCTCGAGAATGGAACCAGAGTCTAATGCACCTCCATGACTAGGATAACTAGGCAAAGAGGGGATGTGCATCTCTTTCCTCGGTGAGGTGAGGCTTGGGGGAAAGCGGCACACACGCAGCCCCGGACTGCATACCTAGGCCGGTTGCTACACCGCTCGCCGCCCGAGCTTGCGGTCTTGTCGATGAGGCCAACCGGTTGAAAGTGGTTGGTGATGCAAGGCGATCTGTTGTGCAGGTGACAGTGCTTGGTTGCGGCTGCTGGGTCTCAAAGCCACTGGCAGGACGCCCTTGGCAGAAGAAACGAGGGAAAGGGACCCGCAAATGGGATCGATCCTATGGGAAGAGGTCAGAGTAAAGCTAGAAGTCCGAGTTGTGTGTGGCGGCCTGCCACTGAACAGCATGTTCATGATGAGAGATAGCTCGGGCCGCGACAAACTTTGGCCATCTCACCTGTCGCCTCATTTTCGGCGCCGGCAATTGGTGACAAAGTCCCACACGTTTGCTTTCCGCTTCGGATCTTCAGCTGCGCTTCTGGAATCACCTCATGAGGCCGACCCAAGTTCGAGCTTTGGTCTGTTTCCAGATGTTGCTTGTGGAGTTGTCATACCAGCGTGGTGGATTTGGGAGTCAGATTAGGTCCAGCGCCTGGCTTGTGCCGTTTTGCCCTGGGCGCCCGGAAATGCTGTTCGTCTTCACCGTACCAAACTTTATGACTAGCTTGGCTCGGATACCCGATGTCTTCGCCTCACACTAAACGCTGGGAGGTAAACGCTGGCAGATCTCGCTCTCGCTAACCTTGTCGATACCCAACGCCTAGAGCATGCGGCGCCTTTGTGAGACTCGGTTGGTCGGGTAAGACGCTTCCCCGTTCCTAAGTAACGGTATGACGGGATAACTTCTCATATCTGACGGTTCGAAACCGGGCTGCCCAGCTGTTTTCGCATTCCAGAGGCGGCAATGGCTCAGCTCCGCCCCTGGTGACTGGCGCTAGACTTCCATCGCCTCCCCTCTTACCGCCCTGCCAGCTGCCCCCTCCCTTCAGAGTTCCCGAAGCACAAGGTGTCACTTGACACCGTCCGTTGACGCAATCTCGAGATTATGGGACGCACAGCGGTTGTGCGAGTCTTGGGTGCCCGACGTGCAAGATTGGGCACCGGTATCGACGATATCCTGCTATTGCAGCCAAGCTGATGAGTCCCATTGTTCACAATACCCCCGAGGCGATTCACGTTGAAGCGGTGTCGCCAAACTTCGTTGGACAACGTGGTACAGGCGGCACGCCGGTCGAGCAGATGTTTTTCGGTCTGCCAAACCATAGATGAAGCAGGGGCCGCCTTCGGGGCGGTCACCATTCACCATGCCCGTCCTGAGTGGTCCTTGGCCTTGTGCTTGGTGTCCATCGTCTCGCTGACCGCGTCCACTGATGTTGATAGGTCACATCAATACCTATCACACGCCGTTCTCATAGCTCGAGACCATGCTTGACTCATAAGAGGCAAATTTCGTCTGAGGTTGCGGCCCTCTGATGCTTGAGCTTTTTGTGCGTCGGCAAATCAGCGGCGATCAGGGGGCATTCGAGGCAAATCACCCGAACTCAGAGCTCACCGCCCCTTCTCAGATCATCAACGTTCTCCATATTGGTCTCCGGCTGGGTTGTTGATAAAGTGGTGTGGGTGGTGCCACAAGCCGAGCTTCAGCTTTCAGCGTGCCTCCTTGCGTGGGCCTCGCAATCCGAGGCGAGGCGAGGCGAGAACCATAGTGACGCGTTCGTGGCGTTCCAAAAAAGATGTTCGCTGAAGGTAGTCGCCGCACCAGCCTCAAATCAATTGATATCGACACTTGCCACAGCCAGTGAGGCGTCGACGGGGGTTTTGCCGGTTTCTCCCTCAGTGGCGAGAGCTGTCGGGGATCGCCGGACGGTAGTGGCTGGCTGCTAAGAGCATCATCCAGCGCGCCACCAAATCGCTGCTGCCTTGGTGAGGAGAAGAGGAAGACGAGGGAGAGCTGAAATCTGTTGCGGAAGGGCGGGCATCAGCTCCGTATCAACATAAACAAAAGGGGGTGTTTGTTGAGGCATGGGCGAAATTTTATCCGAATGCGCTCAGGGCTGGGGGTCGTGGTGCAGGCACGCTTTAGGTCCAGCTGGGCAGGATCCGAGATCCCCGCATTGGTGCACATGCCTTCACTGCATTTGCATCCATCCCTCCTCCCGCCTCCTGAAGCATTCTCGACCGCCGACTGCTTGGTGCCGAGTAATTCTCGGTGAAAATGATGCTGACTTGAGACCACAACTTGGGAAAAGTGCACCAAACACGCCCTGTTTGCTCGAAAAATGAAGCGCGTTCTCGTCAAGGCAGGCAGGGATGGAATGGCTATGTTGGCGCAATGAGGAAGTTGCGAACCACACGCCAGACAGCCTCGAGGCGCGCAGCACCTCCCTTACTTGGGAGGTCGCGAACTGGAGAGATGAGTAAGGCTCTACAATTCCTTTGAGTATGAACACTTGCAGTGCGGCAGGGTGAGCTCAAGGTGAGTTTCCGAAATTGGGTGGCTCGAATTGAGTGGGCACCAGGCATCCCGGACCTCCATCGTCGTGTGGGCATTCTCAGAAAAGAGGCAATGGCTCACCGAGCCTGTGCCATGCGACGATGAGGGCCAGGCTGCGCTGGAGTTTGGACTACAAAAGCTCAAGCTCAGGCCCGCAGAGAATGCGAATGGAAATTGGATCAAAGTCACAGGGGCCATGGCTTGTCTCCCACTTTGTTAGGCACCATCAGACTCCCTTTTGGTGCGCGAACCACATGCGGCTCAATCAGGTTGCCATCACAGGTGCGACCACCCCTGCCCACATTACAAGGCAACCGCCACCCGCCTCCGGGCCGCAATTTTTCCCCCACTCTTGGTTCGCGGTCAACTTTCTCTCACAGAAGACTGAGCCTGCGCCTTTTGAACCTCAGCCTTCGCACAACACCCAGGGAATAGCAAAGTATCTTTCTGATTTCACCACTGAGCTCCTCTGGACGCGGCTGCGTGTCCGGTTCCCAAAACACGCGCGATCCTGCGCGTTGCGCCCCGCCGACCCCGCTTTTCGCCTGGGAACTCCAAAATCAAATTGGCCGAACCCCGCGCCGGCACCTCCCAGTCCAGCTCCCTGGCCCTGGATGGTGACCGTCCATCACCAAGAACCGTCGCAGTGCCTTCTTTGACTTTGCACGGTTTGGCCTGCAATGGCGGAGAGATCTGGTCAGAAGCAGAGCAAGGACATCCACACCTCTTGGAGTGAATACCTGCGGCGCTCAAGTAAAAAGCCGTCACCCGGCGACTCGTACGCCTCTCCTCTCTTCTCTTTTTTTCAAACAACAGAGCTAATGCGCATGCAGCGATCTTGTAAAGCCCCCCGGCGACACTGAAAAAGCTGATGTCGTGGACCAAAAAAAACCGTCAGCCCTTGGCCAAGAACTCAGTCGGAAAAAGCCGGGCGTGGTTGACACTCCCGCTGGGGTGACGTCTCAACCGGACCAGGAATCTTCCGCTAGGAGTCCCCCGTCCAGTCTCAAGCGGGAAGGATCCAGTTCTAGAAGCGCCTCTCCTCCGAAGCGTTCGAAGGGAAAGCAAGCCGAAGAGAGCCGCGCTGAGTTTGACCGTGGGCCGTTACATCATGCTAGGGGCGCCGGGAAGGGCAGGTTGTGGAACCCCGATGAAGGCTCTGCTCCCCCACGTCCGGCCTCGTACGACAGGTCCAACATAGCCGTCAATCACCGAATACGTTTATCCTCTGGCACACATCAACATCCCCGACCCCCACGCCAGAGTCACCAGCAGTCGGGCGCTCGGCAGTCAGAGGAGACCTCAACCGAGCTGATCAAACAACCAGAGACAAGACCGATATCGCAAGAACAGCTTGTTGCCGAAGTCAAAGGGATCTATGCTGGCCTTGTGATGGTGGAAAACAAGTGCATAGAAGTGGACAACGCACAAAACACGCAAAATGACCCGAGCAACAGCAAACTCAACAACGAGCAGTGGCAAGCCCTCATTGCACTTCATCGGACGTTGCTTCACGAACACCATGACTTCTTTCTAGCTTCGCAACACCCATCGGCTAGCCCGGCGCTGAGAAGGCTGGCTTCAAAATATGCTATGCCAGCCAGGATGTGGAGACACGGGATTCACAGCTTTCTTGAATTGCTGAGACATCGTCTGCCTGCGAGTTTAGAACATATGCTGACGTTCATCTACTTGGCCTACTCTATGATGGCGTTGCTTTACGAAACGGTGCCCGCCTTCAAGGATACGTGGATTGAATGTCTTGGAGACCTTGGCCGTTATCGGATGGCCATTGAGGACGACAATATCCGCGACCGCGAGGTTTGGACGGCCGTGAGCCGCGGGTGGTACAGCAAGGCGTCTGACAGCGCACCTGGGACAGGCAGGCTGTATCACCATTTGGCCATCTTGGCTCGGCCCAATGCTCTGCAGCAGCTCTTCTACTACAACAAGTCGTTGTGTGTGGCTATTCCGTTTGTTGCGGCACGCGACAGCATCATGACCCTTTTGGACCCGATCATGGCTCCGAACTCAAGCCAGCAATCTAGACTCCCGCCGACGGAGCATGCGTTTGTGAAAACGCATGGCATCATGTTTAGCAAGAAGAACTATTCAAAGCTGGAGGCTTCCGCGGACGAGTTCATCAATACGTTAGATAATCATATCGGCCGGTCGACGCGCCGGTTCCTCGAGCCTGGGTGAGTTAAGTCTGGGTCCTTTCCTTAAAGCTCAATTCAGCCGAACTGACGTTTGCCCTTCAGATACTATATTGGAATCTCGAACTGCTGTGCTATTACCGGATACGGTAGCGACAACAACCCTATCTATAGCAGGATCAAGCAAACTCTTGCTGGCGAGCAGCAGGACCAACCCATGTCCGGAAGCAACGTTGACGAGGAGGCTTCCAAGGATCTTGCTGTTGCTCAGACATTTGCGAACAGAACAAACGATGTTATCTTGCGAAGATTTGGAGATCCGAACATCCTCTCCTACGTTCACACAATCCTCACCTTCCTCTATCACTCGACGTTTTATCCCGAAGCTATGGAGCTCTTGGCGGCGGAGTTTCCTTGGAAGCTGATGTCTTTGACTCTGAATACGTTACTGAGTTCCTGCCAGTCGTACGCTCGGATCGAGAGCGAGGAATTTCCTCACCCTGAGAAGGAGGAATCGCCACGGCCACTCCCTGAGGACTACGCCATGAGGGGCCTGGTTTGGGTTGCCAACTACTACCCGAAGACGTGGTTTGACAACGACAAGATTGAGGATGATGAGAAGGGCCTGGAGGCTGCTTCTATGGGAGAGGAGAGGAAGATTCGCGTGCTATATCTCGGCTGCCGGATCGCGCGGGAGAACAAGTGGCTGCGATACGACAACCAGACACACCAGTTTAGCGTAAGCCCGGAGTTCGATATCGAACTCGAACCTGTACCAGTTACATCGGCGGAGAGCATCGACTTTGGCGAGCTACCTGATGCATTGGCAACACCATAATATGCGAATAGAATTCCTTTGTCTGGTTGCTTCAGCCTGAGCTCCTGAATTTGTGGTGGGGATTGAATCCCTGGGGCTTCATGATCATGGTCATTTTCAAGGTAATGGTGGCATTGTGTCTTTCGGGTTTGATTTTTCTTCGCACTGCCTTCTGGACTAACAGACCTTTAGCAAATTCAAACACACAGGTTGACCCACGGATAATACAATATTACAAGTAATGGTAGTTCTAATCAGTTGAATATGGATCACGTGGCTTCCCCGAACAGACTTACAATTTGTGAAATTTCAAGACCCAGGAGTTAAGTCACTGTTCAGGAGCAAAAATAGGGTGAGTTGAAATCTGGGGCTGACATGATGCAGGATGGGCACAATCCGGCGGACTGGCCGTTGGCAAGCCGCCAGAAGTGATGACACGAACCAGCATGGGAGTCCCATGGACGGCGTGTGGGAGAAAATCCCTCACAAAGGAGAAACCAATAATACGCCGTTGGGCCGCGTTGGGTTGGTCAATGTGGCTCGGATGAAAGCAAGGAAGGCAAGGTAGGCAAGGAAGGACACGATTCATGGACTAACACACTGTGTGTGTGAGGCTCTTGTCAATGTCAGCCATGTCATTGGTCGGTCTGCTGAGATCCGATATGATCACAGGCCGCACGCTAAGGCGGTGTGTGATGGGAATCTCGACCGGCATCCATGGGGAGCGCATGCGAGGGGCCGTGTCACGACCCGCATCGAAGCCCGGCGTGCCGTACCCTTGGCTGCCAAAAGTGGGAACGACTGCCGATGTTAGACAGTTCCTGGGAGGGAGATTGGACCGACGGGCTGCCGCCGCCAGCGCGGGATCGTGGTTGGTATTCGCCCTTCTTCCGAGACCATTGTGTTAACAGGTGGTCGTCTTCGGTGGTCTTGGGTCATCGGGGTTATAATTCCCTCTTCTTATTCCTGTTCCTCTTTATCAGTACATATCTTCCTGCCCTCCGCTTGCAGCGCTCCAAGCGGTCATCTCCTCCTCCCTCGGCTCTCGGTTTCTTTGCCCCCTGCCTTCGATTACCACAAGCTGCTTTCCTTCCATCACTTGTCACACATCACTATCTAGAACATCACTACTCCTGCACAAGTCTGTTATGCACAGCATGAGCAAAGTCTTCAATAGCACACTTGGCGTGAGCTCCGCCGCCGCCACGGATAACTCCAATCATTGCTTCGCCGACCTCAAGGTCACATGGTATTGGAGGAGTGTGTGCGTTTGCAACTCTCGGAAAGTTGCGCTCGTCTCGAACATTCCGTGGTACGAGCACCACCCCCATTTATAGCATGGTGGGGCTAGACTATTGCATCATCGGGCTAGTCTGCAAAGGGAAGAATACTGCGTCTATTGCAAGTTTCCAAATGGAGAAGAGCGTCGTGGTTCAGAACGAAATGGGTGTGAGGGGTAATACTGAGGTATACTGTCTAGCGGAGACAAGCGGGTATTCTCTAGGTTTTATCTCTGATGTGCCTGGTTTGCAGAGGATCAATGGTGAGATTCGGCGCGAATGGACTGTTCGAGAACGAACGACTTCAAGGGGGTTTGGAGATTGCCGCCGGCAAAGGATCGGGGCTTCCGGGGATGCGGGCGCCTGGCTGATCCGACGCTCGGATAATGCCGTCATGGGGCTGATTTGGGGGCGGAATCGTGACAACTGTGACTTCACCGCAGGGACTCGTTTGGCATATTTTACCCCTGTGGTCGATATCCTTGATGAATTGGGAGAGGGTGGTGAGTTTTTTTTTCAATCCTCACCCGCCATATTCAGCGGAAACCTTTTCAACGAGTTTTTGGTAGGAAAGAAGGCAAAGAACTGACTCAAAGGTCGAGCAGACATTGGCAAGGAAGGTGTCAGCATCGCTACGTCTTCAAGCGAGATGTTGATGCAGCCAGGCGACGAAACATGGGGTTGGCAATCGAGTGTGGCACTAGATCTTGTTAACGAGCCGTGGTGTGTATTTGCTTGCCGCTCACTTGAGCAACGCTGTCGAGAACTGCGGTGGAAATTGCAGCTCTACTTTGACGAGGAAAGTATGCGAAGGTTTGAATCCGATGCCGAAATTGAACTCGGACTGGCGGAACATGGCGTCTCGGGAAATCTAACCATTCACCACTGACTCGGCAAGCATCTGCAGGCTCGCCGGGATGACTTGATGACGATCTGATGTGTTTTCATTTTCCTCCTGGCATGATATTCGTGTCGTGGCTATTCTTCGGGTGGTTCGAGGACATAATAGGATCGCAGTTATCGTTCCGTTTATCGTAGAATTAGCAACACTATCAACAACCATTATTGCGGCAACGTTCGGCTCTCGGAACCCGTGGTAGTCGGCTGACCCGGCAACACATGCCGCAGTTCCGACCCCCCGCGATGATGTGATTTGACGAGGCGTCCGATGGGGGATGGCTGACGACGCGCCTTCGGTCCGGGGCATTGAGGGTGGGATGCTTTCTCGGTCTGGAGAATTCTCGGGAAACCAGTCGCGGGCCTCGATCGCAGCGATCCACCAAGTGCGGGCGCAAAGAGGCAGCTGATAGCCTCACACAACTGACAGGCATGCGAGACGGTTGGTTCAGCCGAGGAGGACCGTATTGCATGAGCCGGGAGTTGCATGATCGATTTCTCCTCTCAGTTGCCTTGCGCCGGCTCGAGCATGGGTCCACTGGTTGCGGGGAGGAACTGCATGGTCGCGAACCTTATCCAATGAATTCGGTCCCGCCCGAAAGAGTATCCCAGGAAAACTGGGAGTGGTGTGGATAAGGGAGGCTCGATGCACAGGTCCCATGCAGCAGAGAACCCCAGAGCCTCGCGATCCTCTCACCTTTGCAGGGCAATATTCATGGATATTGTCGCAGGTGTGGGTGGCCTTGACTAGGCGCCAAGCCGATAGTGACACCTCCACTCAAGACAAAGTAGGTGTGCTTCTCTTCCAGAAACCTTGGTGCGGCGGGGAAAGGAGGAGGCACAAGAATCTAGGCAGCCATTGCAACCAAGACCGCGGGCATCCAAGCAACAAAACACGAGCTGTGCCACGCGAGACGACCGCAACTGCCGGCAGGGCTATATGACGTACAGGCTCACAGGCATGTCAAATGCTGACCGACAAGTTGACAGCTCACCTTGCAGTGCTGTTGATTGTTTGCGCAATGGAAACTAAAGCTGCTCTCAGGGCCGGGACGGAGGCATCATGGAGGCTCCAACGTAGGGCTGAACGTGCATGCAGTCGGAAAGGCATCAGTTGTCCGAGCAAACAGTGAACTGGATCTCTGACTGGCTGTGAGTCAACCGCATCTTCATCGCTGGGTTGTTGTTGGTTCCTAGGCTACAACCCAACCTGGGGGTGCATTTTTGCGAAACAAAGCACGGTTTAGATCACAGATCTTGGTGATACAATGGGAAGGAATCTTCGGCTACGAAAGGCACAGCTTTCGAGCTGCCTTCTTGTCAGACCGAGAGTGGCTCATACCGGTCCGCCATTTCTGCTGAGGAAGGTCCACATGGCAAATGCGTGCGTCGGACGGTTTTTTTCAGTCTGCTGATTTCACGACCCAAACATAAGGTACGGCGAGGCAACCGACCCCGCGATCCAAGCGCGGCAAATCAGGGGCTCCAGCAGGAGAACTTTACGGAAACGAGCCTAGTTAGCGACAAGGTTGCAAAAGAAGGCGACCAGGTGGCGGATACCATTCTGCTCTCCTCGTCGCCATTCATGCCTAGGCCGAGCATCCCGAAGAGGGTTTGCGGCATGTGGGGCTTACTTTTCCATGCAGTCATGTGAGGAAGTTCGGTCATCGCCCTCCCTCCCGCATGCTGACGAATTAGGATTCTGCAAAGATTACGCATTTCCACATTGCGAAGCGCACACGGAGCGCACAGCTGAACAACAACTTTTCCACGCATGGAATTCCACAATTGGTGATGACTTGAGGGCTGAGGTAAGATGTGCCCCAATCAGTTCCCCCAGGCAGCACTTCAGCTTGGCCTCACACGCTTCATCCCGTAAGGCAACCCGATCATTTCGGTCTACCCTTCCAATTAACTGCCTTTTCTGGGCCACACGGCCCGACCAAAGTCTCGGGCTTATTTACCAACATAACATCGTGTTCGGCCCCTGTTTCCGACCTCAACGCGCCCCTCGACCGCACTGGTGGCCCACTTACATTACGCACCCGCGGACTTGGAAATTCGGTAGGCGGAATCTCGGTCTACGCCTATATCCGTCGTCATATCCGCCCTCAGCCCCAGAGGACCTCTGTCTCTGGCATCAACCGTCCCGGCCGCCACACTGAGCAGTCAACCTCCTCGTAAGGCGACCGGGCGCAGTCACCGACCCTCTCGCAGCCTCCGCGCGAACTGAAACCACACATCTCTCAGACAAGGCAACCTTGGCGACAACCCCCCGTGTTTGGGGTCGTAAAGGGGCACGGAGTGGCCCGGACCCCATAATAGTCGACGGGCTCTTCCCTGACCGCTTGAGCAGAACACGCAGGCTTCACCGCCAGGCATCGGTGAGGCCCGTCGATGGGTGGTGTCTTGCATCCAGGGGGGCAATTCTTGCGCGCGGGTCAACTGCAAGCACCGTGACGTGGGGGAGTCATGGGCTGCGATAACGGCAACGCTGCGCGAAATATTCAATAGTAACCGAAATGACGGCGTCGCTTGAAGAAGTGCGGGTTATGGGAGAAGCTGGTGCCTCGGCGCATCGACGGGAAGGAGTCGAGAATGCCCGAAAACGTGTGCCGATCTGATCTGAAGATGTGCACTTCAGTTTCAGAAGTCGAGACGCCTCATCGGATCGACGGAATCCGGCGTTGCAATCGATGGCACTACGTTTCGGAGAATCCCTTGGCGAAAACGACATTGAAAATTCAATTTTGAGGCAACCGCACGATTTCCATCCAGGTGGGATCGAAATTGCCTCAAGATTCCGAATCGGAGGCTCGGTGTGAGGGAGAATTTCCATGTGGTTGTGAGAAATCCCTCACAGCCAGGACTTCAGCTTGACAGCATCCAATCAGGATTCACCGGAGCTTATACCGACTTGTTCTCGCTGTGATTTCCACTGTTGAGTGGCTGGTATTTCAAGCGCCGGAGAACTCCGAGTCTCGGAGTGTTTTTGGACCCCCTTGGATCTCACCCGAACATGTTTGCTCACGATTGTCCAGAGCTGAGCTCTTCAACCGGAGATGGAGGTGGACGGAAGACAAGGAGAGGAAAATCATGCTAACTATAAGGAAGAATCAATTGTCTACCTTGAGGTGGCGTCGGATCGAGGTGACACAACACTAAGTCAGTTGGGGGCCGAAAGTTCAGCTGGAGTGCTTTCATCCTGACTATCTAGTCTAGTCCTAGCCCGCTGTCAATCCGCGCTAATTATGAGTAGCAATACTCTCACTGAGTCTGCGATGGTCCATAAGTTGCCGCCCAGGCATCATAAGTCGGCGACAGCATGAGTTGTTGCATATGGCGTCGTCTAATGCCAACATTTCCACCGTCAAAGATGGGCAACACCATAGCCGCGTTCAGCAACTCAGCGAAAGGTTGACTCAGGTCATATGCCGTGCTGCCGGGAATCGCATGTTAGCTTTTGCTCGAGTCCGGGAGGAGCTTTCCGATCTGGGATCTGTTGACAACTCACATTCCCACGGCGTTGATGGCATCTGTGCACGCCTTGACAGCCGCATCACTGCAAAACACTTTTGCGGCCAGAGCCAACTCTCGTCGAGCATCATAGTCACCAGGACCGTTCTGCATGGCGTGAGCTGCCTTCCACGTCAGTGCCCTCGCTGCCTCGGTCTGCATCTTGATACCCGATAGGAGATCGGCAAAGGCCTGGCGCTCCAAGAGCGGCACTGCACCGTTCCGCGAGTCTCGCTTTGCGAAGGCTAGTGCCGCGTCGAAAGCCGCCTTCATGAGCCCGACGCCCATGGCCCCAACGAGAACAGCGCTGGCATCGAAGGAGCCGAAGGCGACTTGAGCCCCTTGGCCGGGAGGACAGAGGACGTTCTTGGCGGGCACGCGAACATTGGTATAGCGGACATGCGGGCCGGACACAGACGTATGACCGGGGGTCGAAATGTGCCGGAGGACTTCAAAGGCATCAGGGCCGTTACGTTCGAGGTCAGCTCTTGTCACCAATATGATCATCACACGGTCTCGGGGGTCGCTGTCGGGCGGATAGTCCTCGGTGACATCACGACAGACAACACAGGCGAGTTCACACCCTTTGAAATCCCAGCCCGCGCAGTTTGTCCTGTGATATCGGTCAGCAGCTGCAAGTGCAATGCTGCTTCTCAAGAGTAGGCATCAGTTAAAGACTTACGCCCACATCTTCTCCCCGTTGATGATCCACTCATCGCCCTCCCTCTTCGCCGTAGTTTGGAACCCCGGGGCACCCTTCTCCAACGCGTTTGCAACGCCACCAGGCTCGCTGAACACCAGAGACGCTAAAGGGGCTCCCTCTCCGCTTAGGAACGGCGCGAGGAACTCGGCGTGCTCCGGCTTGCCAGCGATGTTCAACGGCGTCAAGCCAAGACCGGTTGCAAATATGGTGAGTGCTGCCGAAGATTCAACAGAGTAGCACTCTTCCACCATGATGGCCGCTTCGATGAGAGTTCCGCCGCTGCCGCCATGGGCAGGTGAGACCTGGCCCTTGAGGAGACCCCCTTTCACAGCCGTAGCATAGGTGGATTGCGTTGTCTGGAAGCGTTCGCTGCGGGGTTATTAGAACTCGCCAAGAGAAGGGTATGTGGATGAGGATGGCATACTGGTGCTGCTCTAACTTGAGGTACTCCTCGCGAGCTGGCTTGAGAACATTCTGCGCGAAGCCCGCCGCCGCAGCGCGGGTGCCAGCCTCGGAGGGACCGAGGTGAAAATCCACCGGCATTGTCAATACAGAACACCCTTTGAGATGAACGAGAAGAGCAATGTTGTCCTGAAGTTAGCTGCCCAATTCCTAGTGCAAGCACAGCACCACTTGAATTAAGCGCCGAGTATATACAGCTTCCCCGCAGATCTTATCAACGAAGCTATCGCCTCTTTGTCAGCGTCGCTTCAGCGACCTGGATCTAGTGACTCCCGCATTTGACCTGCATGCAGCGCACCAAGGATCAGTCTAGGGAGCTTAGTGGCTCCTACTTTGGTGTAGCATTGAGCGGCAGTGTCGATCCTTTCTACAACTAGAGCTCATGGATATTTGCGGTTTAAGGATAAATTGATAGCTGATGCCGTTCAAGGTTACCATCGGGGTTAAAGCCCCCTTTAGAGTCCTCTACATAATCACAAGAGTAATCACCGAAAGGTTGCCACAGGAACCGAGGATCAAGGAATAAATATAATACGAAGTCTATGAGTTCAGGGAAAACTAGGGGGTTGATCACCTTTAGTTAGACAGCGGACTAGAAAGTTCTAGGGGGCCGAAGTTAAGTCTGCTGATAAACACGCTGGGTCCGAGTCGGGAAGTCAAGTATCACGAGTTTCAGGGGCCCGTGTTGCACAGCGGATGAAAAGTGGAGTCGATTCCCGTTGAGGATTTTGAGCTTCAAGTTTCAGAAACCCTTCTAATTTGAATCTGTTGAGCTGAAGACAATTGCGAGCCAATTTTCTTACCGAGAGGGGTACAAACTGAACCCAACACCCCACTCACAGCCCGAAACTACATGTTTTCCGTCGTCTTCAACTTGCTGCGGCCAAAACAACCAAGCATACGACGACTCGATCACAAGGGATCATCACGGTCCCCGAAGCACACAGAATTTGCCACCACAAGAGCCTCAAAACGACCGAGTGAACGTGCCCAGAGTTGCGGTGAACTCCTTCTCCGCAACACAACCTATCAAAGCGGTACACATTCTGTGCACAGGGATAGTCTCCGCGGTGGCGAGAAACCCGGCACGCTAGACCCCAAGAACCGGTCAACAGCCAGTAGACGAACGTGTTCTCTTTTCGGTTGCGGCTCTGTCTCCTGGTCAGGCGGTGCACGTGCAGGACCTGGAGAATCGCACCTGCCTTGTGGTTTCAGCGCTGGGCGGCTGAATCCACTCGCGACGAGTAGCAAAACTCCGGAGCCCGCTTCGGATAATGCACCCGCCGTGAGCCGGATTGCGATTAAAACAACAGCCGCGGTTGACGTGCGCGATTCGAAGGCGGTGACAACCAAGCCTTGTCTGCGGATCCGTAGGTGTGCAGAGGCACTGCAAAGCCGAATGCTGTGAACCCCGGAAAATCTGACAGGTCAACAACCGCCCGAATCCTCAAAGTCACCCGCGATGCCGCCACCAGTAACGGCGCAGCGGCCTCCAGATCCACGAATTGGCATTGCACACTGATCAAGACTTCTTTCTGCAGCTCAACTGGAGCCGTCGAAGAGACACGCCCGTCATTTCATGGGATGGGGTTGCGTGGCCGAATCGTAACCAGGCGGCGCGTCTGCGCTTTTCGGGTGCGAGTTGGACATTTCGACATCGACTCGGCCCGGCCCGATCTTTTGCCTTCCCCCATGCCCTATCATCAAGCGATAAGCCAAATGCTTCAAGATTGTCCAGTAAATCATTTGCAGCGCCCCAAACAGCGCTTCTCAAGATTAGAACTGGGCCGTACTCCGTTGCGCACTTTACCTGGATCCCGCAGGGCGGGGCCACTGGCAGCCGCATGTTTTAAACATCTCCACAGATGGAACCGGCGACTTCTGAAGGCTGCATGCGCTCAAGCATCGAAGAAAAGACTAGCGTGTGTGGTGATATGTTGGAAGCCCACAAATTGTATGCAGTCAGCGCTTTCACATTTTTGTCCCATTCTTGTGTGTGGCCTCGCTTTCGCTCGTCGTCGACCTGGACACTGTTGAGGCACCGTGAAGCACGGAATGGCACGGCATCGTGATCCAACAAAACGGACCCGGGGACATTGCCGAACTTCCTGCCAGGGTTGTTGAGGTGGCACGTCCGGGGACGCTGCTGAAGCACAGCAGCAGGGCCGTCTAGGCTGTTCTGCGTCCACCTCGTAGCCCAACCCAACAAATACGCTGAGGACGGAGTACGCCATCGCCTGCATTTTCTGCAGTTGCAATCAAGTCATGGTCGTCGTCGTTTGGTGGCAGATTCGACCTTGAAGGATGGCGCATGAGTCTCCATTGAGAGGCGAGATACAGGAGCTCAGTCGGGGTGCGGTGTGCAGTACTCTGTGCCAGAACATTCTCAGGCAAGGCGGTGGCCCTGTGGTGGAGGGTAGGTGAAGAAAATCCTCCGAGAACGTGAAGAGCTCGTTTCGTTGCTGCCCAAGCCCGTCGTGATAAGCATGCATGACCAGCTCATCACGAGTCTTCGCCTCTCTCACAAGCTCTCACATATCGTGCTCCAGAGACCTTCGAGCACAAACCTGTAGGAATCTGAGCTTTAGTAGGAACTGGTTATGAGTTGCCAACGGAGAGTGCCGTTTTGGTGCAATTGAAGCTTTTAACTGGCGACTCCGAGGCCAGAGATACCTCCCACGACTCCAACCCCCCCCGGTTGCCGAAAGACTGGAACCAGATCCGGTTCCTTTTCTCGCTGTTTGTGGTATCGAACAGGGTATGCAACTGCAGTGACTTCGCCAGTCGACTTTACCGCAGCCGCATGCATGTTATAACCCAGTTGATCAACCCGCCGGGCTGTGTGCCTTCCGGATTTGTCGGGAAGAATCTTCGACTTCCGATCTCGAGTCGAGCGAAGCTTGTGAGATTTTGACATCTGTCGTGGTGGTCATTTGCCGTCGGATCTTCGAGGTAGGAAGCCAAGCATGCAAGGCGCCCGGAGTTTTGGGGATCCAACAGGTCTCCTCAGGTGCCATCGTTGTTCATGGCACTCGCTAATGCAAGGCCTATCACCTAAAAACCAGACCCCTCTGGAGCCTGTACGCAAAACGTTTCGGCGTTGTCGACGGCACTGCGGATGGCAGCCAATGCGTCGGAAGAGATTAACGTGGTCTATCCTTTGCCAGCAGCAAGGGACGCCGACTGCGGTTCTCGAATCATTTGTCGGCAGATTGGGTGCCATGGGCACAGCCCCAGGCTTGCCAGCGGCCAACTCTCTCGACTGAGTAAACGGACGTGACCTCACCGCTTCTGCACCCCCTTGTTTGCGGCTCGGCTCAGTGACAATCATTCAGGGTCGCCACACTTGACGGCTCATGACCGTTATTTCTCCAATATTTGTTAATTATATTCATGGGATTCGTGTCCTGCAGCTCGAGGCTGCGGGGCCAAAACTCTAATAGGGTGTAGTCCGATCGACTGATGCCCGATTTGTGGTGTCGTGATAGTGCTTTCGACGGGGCGGTTGGGCCGTGTTTCCGCTGGTGTTGATGTTGTCTGCTCGTGCTGCTTCCGCTTCCGCTCCGACCAGCCCGGCGAAACAGACCGTCAGGCCTGTCGGACCATGGCGTTTTCGATACCCGAGTCCTTCCCAACCAATCCGGGGTAATCGGTATCCTAGTACTGTCTCGGTACTTGCACGCACAATTGGTTGGTATGATCTTGTGCCACCCGAACGTCCATTAGTCGTGTTCTCCACTAGCCGGAACTCAGACTAACGGTGTGTCGAGAACAACCGGCCAACTGTCTGGCAACAAATCCTAACGCATATTGAGGCTGACCATACCCGTTGGTGTTCGATGGACGGCCACATAAAATCAGGTCTGCTTTCCGAAAGAGGATATTATGTGTGGCTCGCAGAGTATGCAGCTCCCTTGCTATACTTCCCTATAGAGCCGCCATCATCGTTGCTCCTCCCCGTTCGCATCGAGGTTTTGTTTCTCTCTTAAGATTTCTCTCCTTAACAGCAACGTCAGCCTTCGAAACGCCTACTAGGGCCGTCAGGTTTCTTGCAGGACTTCGTTGACCTAAGCACGACGGGTCTGTGGAACTGTTTCCAAGGCTAGACAAACAATTATCAGCCACCATCCAGCCTCTTGCGAAGTCCAATCCATGGCTCCTCCGTCCCAACCGTCCGAGTCAGCCAGAAGCCCCGGCGCTGCAGAGGTAAACGGCGTCAGCCACCCGAATACTGTGTCTGAACATCCACACTTGAACGGAGGACAACATAGCCGCGGTAGTAATCCGACTCAGATTACTCCGAATGATGGGTTGGTGTTCTGTTGCCTCCAAAAGAGAGGAGATAGGTAACCTGTCGCGCTAACCATGGACACAGAGAACAGCCCATCGCTCGCCGAGAGCCCGTGGAGACTTGGCTCGACGCACAACGGTGGCCCCAGGGGCCGACGCCCACCGCTGATGACCTAAGGGGAGAAGGGATCCGCACTCTCACCCACCAGGTGTTATCAACCCTAGAGAGCTCGGGAATGCCGCCAATCATGACCAGCCAGAAGAGCAAAGAACCCCAAGAAATAGATGCGAAGGATCTCAACGATCCCGAGTAGTGTCCACAAGGACGGCTTCGGATTCACTTCCGATGTCTCACTTGATAACATCTCGAAGGTTTTGATGGAGCGCTCGAGACAGGAGCTTCGTGGGTGGAGACGGTCGATGGTGTCCCGAATTGTGACATTCTTGTGTTGGAAGCTGCCTTGTTGTCAGATAGACTACAGTAATGATGACCTCAAGTTCGTTGCAGTCCGTACGCAGTTGCTTGTGCCAAGATCTGTGATTGAATGGCGACCAATCCACGGGAGCTCTTGAGTGGACTGAGGCGTGTCAAAGGGAACGGCAATGCTGATTGGGCGCCCCGAGCAGCCTCGTCATCGTGTAGAGGTCGTGAGGTATGTAGTACAGCTATCACAGTGTATGCGGCTACTGTTCGAACCGAGCTCGATAGATTTTCGGCCTTCTCGCACCGGTACGGCATGATGGATAGACTTTGATCGCAGGTTCTTCATTGTTGACTTGGATGAGTATGTGGGAAACAAGGGATATTATCCTCTTGCGAAGCGAGAGGGGGAATGATCAGAGAAACTGTGCGGGATGTCTGTTACTATGTATAACTCATACGGCCAGCGAAAAAAGCAAGATTGTTTGCTTTTCCGGGCATATGGATGGTCAAAGACGCACCCGATGAAGGGCAGCGGGGAAGATCCACCCACGCAACCAAGGAAGGGTGTGACAACTCACCGACCGGCGAGTCTGATAGCTGTTATTCCAGATTTCCCTGAGACTCAATTCCAAATGAAGCACGATGAAAGAAGCTCTGGAAGCGCCGTGAGTCTCCCGGGGCTGCAGTGATTCACATCACCGTTGCGACGGAGTGATGATCATCAGGGCGACGTCGACGTCGTTCGATGTGACTTCAGATGAGGCATTGTCTATCCACCAGACTTGACAGGAACGACAAACCCGGATCAACATGAGTGTTATAAAGAGTCCGAAGCTTGTATGTGCTGTCACCCGCCATCCCCGAAAGGCATTTGACAGCAGGCGGTGCAGTATCGTCCAGGATAAACCCCACTGTGTGTCACCATTCAGGCCGCAGCTCGGGGCATCGACTTCGAAAATTAGTTGCATTTCGAGGAATATTAATCGTTCAATAGGCCGTGTGGCGAGTCATTCGACTTGCGAATGTGGTTAAACCCGCTCGATCGCTGGTGGTGTGGATGGACCCAATGCATCCTTGGAAGAAACAAGACAGAGGGAGAGCAAATAAACTGGAAACAGAGGGCGATTGTGTTTTGTGCAGCTGGAAAGCTGGATGCGAAAGACCAATTTTGACCGCAAGGGACGATGTTGCACCGAAGATTCGCCTGTCCACCAGAGCACACTGTAATCCCAGGTAGCAGTACGGAAGAGGGAAGGAACGGTCGGCGAATGGCACCGCACTACGCATGCGAAAATCCAAGATACTCCGACCCGAAACCGAAGCGGTCTCATCAAGCAACTCACTGGAGGGGTCGATTTTGTTCCTTAGACGCTCCCCACCAGTCCCCTCCCCGAGACAAAAAGGTTTGCCCAACCCTCAGCCCGCGATGGAGAGCACTGTTTCCAAACCCAGGACCGATTGCGCCAACCCTGCATCTAGAGGGACGCGCTCCAATTGCGAAGTGTGCTGGTGTGGCTTCGGAGGCCCCGATAAAATCAAATAGCGACCAGTGGGAGTTTGCCCAACCTCCAGTTGACCAGACACCTGACCATCAGCAATGGCCAATGTGGATTGGAGGTGCCAAGTCTTATCCTCATCGCTGCACGAGTATACAGCGGGCGATGAGATAATTCGCCAGCGGCGACATTCTTTCTGCAGGATCGTGCAGCAGTGTTAAATCACTATCGCCAGAGCATCAGGGTCTCGGCCTGTTCTTGCTGGTGCGGCTGCCGAGAGGTGTTCTCGCCACTTCTCCACCAAGCAGAAGAACGGGCCAAATGGCGGGCCATGGGTGGCGTATCCACGCTCCGGCTTCCAGCACTAGGTCAAAATTGGAACTGGATTCGCTCGCAGCGCTTTCGAGCGGACAACATCTTCAGCCCGCACCATCGGCATTCGGGCCTCCGTCGGTGTGCCTTCTCCAGGGCCGCGATTCATGCCCAGCAGACGCGTGCTTAGAGTTCAATGATGGTTCAACCGGATGTCTTTCCGGATCCCCCGGGGCGCTGATCCAAGCTAGAGACGGAAACAACACCGCCTCCAGCTCGTCCCAGCGTCGGGTGACCAAACTCTGACAAAGCCATCATCTCGCCGCCAAATGCTTACCCGCCCTTAGCGGAAATCCTGCCACATTGAAAGGCCTCGACAGAGCGCCGACATGCTTTGGTGCCGCCATGGAGAAGGTCGCGGTGGGCCAAACCCACACCGCCAAGTTCCAGGCCCACGTTGAACAAGGCCCTTACTGATTATGAGTTCGGGCTTTGGTGGGTGTGGGGGAACTCCGCTGTCGCGATGTCGGGTTTTTGGGAATGCCATCATCCTCGTCTCTCCCTGCGGGTCGTGCTTGATAGCAGCCATTTTTCGTTCGTCACAGGCTGCCTTGTCGCTCTGAACTGAGGGCATTCCCGTCGGCCCAGGAACAATGACACTCGTAACATCATCGCGAGACCTCTGTGTGCGGAGACATCATCCAGCAAGTAGGACAGAATTAGAACGTGACAGGAAGTGGATGTTGCAATTGCTACCAAGCAAATGCGACTCTCGGGAGGAAACAGCCGAATCAGAGCAACAAACAGCATCTCTTAGCGGGTAAAAGGGGTATGTAAACAAAAGAGCCAGCCGCCTATTGGGCGTCGATCTGCTAGCCGGGTGCGTTGCCTGCCTTCAAGGCTGCAACGCCGAAACCGCCGTCCTTTTGGATCGAGACAGTCGTCCACTTGGACCGCACCTCCACAGAACCGGGCTGACTTGGTCCTGCGCTTCAAGTAGCAGTGACCCTCGCTAACAGCCCCTTCCCAGCCGGGGCTTCCACCCTTCCCCCACAGCGGGCCGGCCCGCTAATGAAACGGATCTTTCCAGTGGGGTTCGTAGCTTAATCCAACTTCGCTGGACCCAGCTGGCTGACCACCAAGCCTCCATCTTCCACCCACCCGCAGCCAATCTGCAGTTTTCGAAAGCTTTTTGGAAATGATGGCCTGCTGTCGAGACTGGAATCTCATTGTTGCTCTCTGCCCTCCAACCTGTCAAAACGCACACTTGTGCGGAGTACGTCCCAGGCATCGCTATCCTCGTCGTCTCCTTTGGAACCAGTGCATGCCTCTCCAGGGTTTGGGTTGCCCGACCGCCTCATGTCCGGTGAGTTCGCCGAATTTTCGCAAATATTGTCGGCTTGAAAGAGATGCTTAAAAGAGTTCAAAACGAGAATTTAGGCCGGCCCAATAGATACGGTCATGTTATACATCGAAGTGAGCCGACGCTGAGGGAATATAGCCTATCTATACCAAGAGGTCTTGAGGACCCCGCCGAGCTATTTCTCTCGGCTTGGAGTATCGGAAAACCAGGGATCAATGTCGCATCGGTTATCATTTTCTGCATCCGGCTCGCAAGATACATGCGGCTAGGAGGACCTCACATGAACCCATGTTGAGCCTGCGCAGAAACTTGCATGTCGTCACTTTTGTTCAACTCATCCTGGGACAATGCGACAGACCCGCATTGCGGGGATCAGGAACCCACCTCCTCAAGCTCCCCATGCCTTACCCCTCCGTGACTTGCGGTTGCTGAGGGACACACTCGGCCTCCAGTCTAGCAAGCTCTCGTCAATATGTGGTCAAACATAATCCAGAGCCGCGTCCCTTTCTCCCCCCTTCACGTCAATATTGGCTGCGACATGCAGCTTCGCACCCCCCATCAGTCCTTGGTTTGGCAGGTGAAAGAGGGAAGGAGGGACGGGACAGGGATGAAAGCGGGGAGATCTGCGACCAGGGAGCCAGGCAGGCCTTGAGCCGCACAGTGCAACTCCAATTCAACCAACCTTGGGAATCCCTAAATGTTTTCCATTTGTAAAACTGTGCAGCTAATTTTAACGCCATTTCATATAATATTTCATGAACCGCTCCTGCCGCTGGAGATGTCGGGTGGCTGCAGCATGCGCTCTGCAATAATGTACGATGGCCACCGCCGACATGAAGACCTTGCTCGAAAGTGGAGGAGAAGCGAAAGACGGGACGGCGGTGCCCGAGGAGAAAAGGAGGCTGGGATTTCGTACCACGTCTGTTTAAATGCGCGGCTGACCTCCACACCCATCCACGCTGAATCAGGAAATTGCCTGGCTATCGATGCCACTTTTGAAAGAGGAAAAGACTCGTCGAGGGTTCTTCGGCTGGCACCTGCGCGGCCATCTGCCAGCCGGGGACGAGACAGAGCGGCTGGCGCCTTGTTTGCAGCCGAGGAATGCTTCCCGCGATCCGAGACAAATACCACCCCGGGTTCGCATTGCTCCTCCCCGGATTGCGACATCATGAAAGGACTCTTCGATTGTCTCACTGCCACGCCGGTCTTCGCACATTAGAAGACGGCAACTCTTGATGGAAGCTAGCACACCCGGCCTTCGTCGACGTAGCAGGCAGCAGGCAAACCGTGCGCCAACGATCCGTGCGGGAGGTTTGCGGCAATTAAGCATCTGAGATGCAGTGTGTGTATGACTAGGATCAGCGGGAATCCGGCTCTCGTTCGGGAAGGGAGCCCGCTAAAACGCTGGTGGCAGTCACGATGGATAACCTGGAAAGATGCCTTGGGCGAGCCTCGTTGGCTCAATCCCGAAGCGAACGGATAGTGTGAACAAGATACCATCTGAGACGTAAGCCGGCATCGAGGTATGCCTCAGAAACTGCCTGCCTCGCTTCAAGTTATGGGCAGCTTTCTCACTCGACCACACTAGGTACGAGGTCTGGGATGTCCGACGAGGGAGGTCGTGCCTTCTGGTTCCGCCCAGTAAACATCCATCGCAGCTTCGACGGAAGGAGAATGAATGTACCGGCCACCCTAGCTCGCCCCTCCCGCTTCTAGGTGGCTAAATCATTTTCTTCCCACATACCTACCTCAATGGAATGTGTCAAACCCATGGGGGTCTCTGGCTCCACACCCACATCTTCTTTCCCGCAACTACCATCCCCCTTCGAGGACCGAAACTCGGCACTCCACCTTGCGCAAAATCTGCCAACGAGCGCTTCTTCGGTACTTGCTCGGTGGGGGCGCCTGCGTTGCCAACTCATTCCTCAACCAAATAAAAACGACGGTCTGCTACACTTCTGCCCCCCGTGTAGCGTATATGCTCGGCCAGGAACCCTCCGTGGGCCCTGGCCTACCAGTAATGCGGTAGATGACCCCCTCCTGGAGCAAAGTGCGGCGCCCAAACGGCGAACTTACACGGGGGCTGATCGCCACGGAGGCCGAACCGCCGATGACCGAACCTTTACTTATTCCGCCGCCCATCTCCTCCCCAGAAGCACAGATCCTTCCCGTCCCGTTGCCAGCAAGTAGATTCTGTTTTTCGGTTGATTCCTCTCGAGGAACACTCCAGGGTGGTGGCCCGCCCTGGGCCCGAGGTTGACACCGACTCCTTAGTGGCTACCGACCGAGACGAAGCAAAGCCAAAGCTCGCAATTGGAGGTCGACCCGCACGATCTCATCGCTGGCGGACCACTCTGGTGTCGCAATGCTTTCGTAACACCTTCGGCTCCCGGCCCATGACCTTTGCAGTCCTTGCGCATACTCCGTTTCGACTACTCCACTGATAGCCACGATGCCGCTGCCGCAGTGACAGGGCTACAGAGCCGGCCATATTCTCCATGCCACATGGTCGAGAAAATCCCACGCTGTAACAGAGAGAGGCTGACGATGAAGACGAGCCCAATCAGCCCCGGTGCTCTCGTTGACACTTGCTGAAGGACGGTTGCCTTCTTTTAGCGTGCAGGATATCCCATCAGCTTCGCACACCGCTTCCTTTCTTCGTCCAGTCGGCATCGATCCGTGTCAGGAGTGGTAACGGTCTCGACATGTTGCATCCGGGAGGGAATGGCTCGACGATCGGGCGAAATGAGGGGCCGCCGTCATACTTCTTTTCGCTCCTCCATCACCGTGCCCTTTTTCGCCTCCTATCAACATCAACCTATTTCTATCGAAGGAAACAATAACGACAAGATATTTTCGAAGTTATAGGCGAAGATTTCGGCTCATGATGTCAGACAACTTGGGGGATGATCCTCTCCAACGGTCACTCGACCGACTGGACCAGCCAAGCCGCGACTCCACTTGGTTGTCGGCAGCATATCTGGGAACAGGATCGTCAGGTTTCCACCCTTCCCTTCCCGCCGGCACGCCTCTGCCTTATGAGAGCCAGAGGGGATTCCGAACGCCGAGCCCCGAAGTCGAGCACGTTCAAGGGCACGATTACACTGGCGACCACACCCCTCTAAACCATCCCCCCTTCTATCACCACTCTTCTCCCTCCTGGACTTCCAGAACAGGTAGCTCCGCGTACCCGATGCCCATCGACCACCAGGTATATGACCTCTCCACTGAGGTGGGAGACTCCGCCGACATGAATGCGTCCACACTCGTGGAGTACCTATCTACACCACCGTAAGTGCCCTTCTTCGCCGTTCAGATAGAAGCGCTGACACATTTCCAGCTCAAGAAAGTCGACGCTTGACGACGACAAGGGGGTCTCACATGGCTACTCCATCAACAATACAATGTCGGGACCTGCCGGAAGTTCTTCGATAGCACCTACCCCGATCCGGAAGCATAGAACATCTCAGGTCGATAGAGAACTCCAGAGACAAAGGCATATGCAGGAGGGGAACACCCAACCAGAAAACACAGGGAAGCAACAAACATACCTTTCCAACGACCGTTCTTTCGGCTCAGTCACGGCGGACATCGACCGTTTTGGCATTGTGCGGGGCAGCGCATTACATCCGAGATATCCACAGAGTATACCTGATGCCCTCCTTGTCAACGAAAGCTTTGAAGGAAGCGAAGTTGACAACGAAGAGTGGGTTGACTTAAAACTTGATTTGCAAGGATACTCAGAGATTTCACCCACCGGCTAGATGATTTGTCAACGCGGCAATACTTTGGCTTTGCCACTTCGTGGTATGTCAGTGACATTAGCGGACCGATTGGCAGAGGGTAACAATGACTGGTTGCACTAACCATGTTCATGACTCGTCCACAGATAAAGTGCTTGGGGTTCGGTTCTCTATGTTGAATGGTCAGATTGACACACATCTCTCTTTTCTTGTCGCCTTGTATCGACAACTCTGTTGAGGGGCTATCTTTCCGATTTCGAACCCTTCTCAGGGGTAACAAAACATCGAGTGTCACACACTCTCGGTCAAACAAATTGGTTCATTTTTTCCTGATTTTCTTTGGCGACATGACAGCATCAAAATACACGAAGCAATCGTTCTGCGAACTATCTCGTAACGCCAGAGTCAGGGCCAGTACTTGAGTTCTGTACACAGTTTAGGTATCCAAGATTTCCTGTAACACGACTTCGTTGCACGCACCCAGAGAGAGCACTACTGTGCTCTGTCATGCTGATGCAGCGTAGTTTCTATTCACTTCTGCTCGAATTATCGCATAACCGCGTGTTGCGCAGTGTCTCAATCGCCAACACGTACAAGGCCATACAGTACCCGACGTACCCGAGGCTCAACACCGGAGCATTCCCAGTCGCACGATGTGTGATGAGGTGTTCTATCTCACTATCAGGAGGCTCCCATTGGTGAGTTATCAGTCTGAATTCCGATGGCTTCTCATGACCCAGTAGACGAAGCCGGAGGAGGCACTGAAGACTGTGTAGGCGGAGACGAGATTTCCACCTCAACTGATGACTTGGCCGACTGCAGCGTTCCAGCTCCCCGGGCAATGCGTTGTGGAACAGCCAGCCACTACTGCGATGTCGATTGCCATGGCAGACACACATGCACCCGTGGCTGTGCGACCCTTACTCAGGGCTGGCAGCATCGTATTATGTACGTACCCGCTGGGACCAGTTGGGCTTGGAAGGAAGCATACCTAGGTATGAGCCCAACTTCTACTCCTGCATGCTGCAAGGACTTGATCGTTTGCTGAAGATTAATGCAAGGGCAATCGCGGCTGAACCGCCGGGGGCGCTTCACTGGAAATTCGTGGGTACGGTAACCATGACCTTGCTGGCGTTCAGCGGCTACAGCGCTAACATTTACCCAATGATGGAGTCTCCAGTGCTGTGTTTCGACCCAGCCAGTGCGGCAGGATTCAGGGGTGATCAATATCTCATATGGGACAGTGGCTGCATCGACTTTGCCTTTAGAGCCTCACGGCACCCGTTTAGAAACCCTTGGCAGATTGCCTTCTTTTCCCCTTTCCTCATTGGCTCGACTGGCAATGGCTGATGTGATTTACTCAAGCAGAGAAACCACGGCCGGGATCGGAGTGATAAGGTGTGTGACGGCGGGCATCTCGGTGAGCCAACGCACAGTGGAGGCCCGTGTCACCGTACCGAAAACGACCCGCAGCGCCCTCCGTTGTGCCCGGCAAAGTGGGGCGTCAGACCCGGCTTGGCAGATCTCCTTTCCCAGCCGTCCCCAACCACCTTGAAATTAGCTGCCATGTTCCCGCACCATTCAAGGTGTCTGTGCCAGGTTTCATCCAGGCTCTCGTCTGAAGATGCCTTCCTATTTTATCACCCTGCGGTTTGCCTTGCTTTGCCTCGCTGACAATCTTAGAGTTTGGGAGCATTGCCGACGCCTAACGTGCCTGTGGAGGGGTCCTTCTTCTCGGTGTGCCCTCTGTTGGCACTCATCCAAAACGTGGGGTCCTTCGTTGGCGGCAATCGTGTTCCGAGACATGACAACACGACGAGCCACCCAATGTGCACCAATTTTTGCCTGGCGCCGGCACTTGCTTCGCCCCGAGCGCTGATCCGGCTGGGCGGCGAGGCTCTGGGATCAAGTTTTGAGGCTGAACAGGCCCGATGCTACGGCCCGCACTTCCCATGTGCTCGGGGAACCGCCGGCCGGTTGCCTTGTTGCCTGGAACCTAGAAGACAGGAAACTGCGGGATGCTCTCGTAATAAGGCAACTGGGGGCGTACGCCATGCATGGCGGTAAACCGAGTTTGGCGCTGCGACTGGAACGTGTTTGCTTTTGGGAGTGGAACTGATAAGGCAGTATTCGGGCACTTTGGAGGGTGGCTCCGGTGATGGGTTGTGATTGTGCTTTTGGCGATGTGCAGACTGAAGACGGAGTCGTGGTCGTCACTGGCGACGGCTTATTGGGGAGTGCCGTCTTCAGTGCGGGGAATGCAGCCTCAAAGTAGTGAGGTGGTATCACATCATTGTTGCAGTTCGGAGCCTTGCTGGGCGGGGCGACTTCTGGGCTCTTCAAGAAGCGTCTGGAAGGTTTTAGGATGCCCAGGTTGGAGCAATAATAGTGTTGGGCTGAAAGAAGGCAAACTGCACTTTTTCGGGAGGTAATTGGGGAGAGGACAGTATCCGATGATTATCGGGATGTGTTGGCGAAAAGTGTAAATATGAGGAGAGCTGCTGTTGAGACCCGAGGGAGGTGACAGTGGGGCAGGACTCCAATGTGCCGAAGCGCACAGCCTTGTGGAGTTGGACAAGGTGATCTTCTCAGCTCGAGCGGGGAATGGCTTGATTCAAGTTAGTCGGATGGCGCATTGGGCTGGAAGAAGTAGAAAATGAGCAGCAGGTGCAGAAACTTGCTCAGTGGGAGGGCTTGGGGGGTCAAGATCATGACGTGGCGGGCCGGCAAGATGATGGTTCCGCGGAGGAAGGAGGAGATGATCTGATCGATTCGCATGAAGTTTGATCTTTGGGAGCAGTCGGTATCAGATGACTACCTAGAATTTAAGGTGTCTTGAGAGAAGAGGAGTCATTGCTAAGTAAAATGAGATAAAATGCAAAAACGGATATTGTCAGTGGTTCAAGTTCGGCCGGGGTTTCGATCGACCTAGACATCCGCCAACTCGCCAACCCACACCTACCTCAAAGTGCCGTATGTTTTGAAAACCAGCAAAAAATCGTCGTCTCTGTTTAAACACTTCACACTATAGTAGAGATGATTTTGATTTAGTCCACGCTCACAGACCTCCTGAACCTGGAAGTATTGGGGTTACACACAACTGCACGCTTTGACATGAAGAAGTTTAATTAATTCCGTGCGCTTCTAGGAAAGTTGCCATTTGGAGACAAAGGGAAATTACTTGTCCGCATTTGTACTTCATCACGCGTTGTTATCTATTTGCGTGTGTTGATGCCGTTTCTACCTTATGTTTTGTTCTGATGGTTCAGTTGGACAATGAAGACTCCCCCGATCCCGACAAGCTCCCTGCCATTCTCTCCAAAGTAATTTGCGCCAGTTCTATGGGTTTGCTCTTTATCCCACTCGCCATAAAGGAAGTGCTACTCGATAGAAAACCTGTATCAGAAGAGAACAGCCCGCTCTCGCTGTTTGGCTCAAGTTGAGACCGGAGACACCATTGTGCTCGCCAGTCGTTAAATTGAACGAGGTCCTCCTGGAAGTAATAGATGACAATTTCCCTTGCGCTGCGGCCTTCCTCAATCCGCCGGGATCGGCAAACCGTTCAATTTCTTGCCTGATGTTGGGAGGTGGCAGTCTCGGGGCTTAGGTTGGGAGTAAGAGGGCCAACTGATCTGCGCGAAAGAGATCACCGGGACTCACATGGCTTCTCGAAGGAGAGCGAAGCGTCTCAAGGGATCAGAACGTCCTAGGTTGTGTAGGAGAAGGCATGGGTTGCGTAGTGCAAGGCCTTTGAGAGGCCATCAAATCATCCACAAGACGTTAGACCGGGGAAAGCGAAGCGGGTCCTCCCTGCAACGTTGGAGCACAGGTCAGTGTTTCGGGCTCAAAACTGCTTGAAATGACGAGCGAAGTCAACTTACTGCAGCACGGGACCATAACACCCCAAGTGGTGGTGAAGTACTTGTCTACACAG
Organism: Podospora aff. communis PSN243; assembly: GCA_033296975.1. Taxonomy (NCBI): domain Eukaryota; kingdom Fungi; phylum Ascomycota; class Sordariomycetes; order Sordariales; family Podosporaceae; genus Podospora; species Podospora aff. communis PSN243. The sequence goes on along the minus strand of MU865949.1, from coordinate 198,616 downwards.
CCGTAGTTGGACTTTGGCTTCCCACAGAAGAAGCAGATGTAAAACTTGTCCCGCATGAGCTCAATGCGGCACCCCGGACGGTAGTGACGCCGCTTGACGCCGCAGAGCACACAAAAATCGGTAACCATAGTGGCCCTTGAAAAGACAGGGGGGGGGGGGGTTGAGCCCCATGGCGAACCCCGGCGGGGAAGTAATGGGAAGCATTCAAAGCAGGCCCATTTTGCCTTGAGGACGGTGTAACCATCGTGTGTCCAGAAGGTCTTCTCGATATCAATCAAGTGTGCGCTCTTGTCATCCGGCGTGAGGTGGATCATGTTGTGGAAGACGCGGCAAACGGACTAAGCTTTTATGGCGGCAGTGTGGTCTAGAGACTCAAGGGTAAGCAGCAAAAGCTCTGGCGGTAGGTCCAGAATGCCGAGTTGCGGCTCGGCCGTGAGCTTGTTCTTGCCGTGCTTGACCGTCTCCTTGGCGGGAGAGGCTGTTTCCATGCCGTACACAGTAATACCCATGGGACGTTGTAACGGTCGGCGAGCGGGCAGGAGAAGGGGCGAGATGTGGGTTGTCAGGAGTTAGACTTGTGCTCTTAACAATCGAGTCTCGAGTAGAGATCCACCAGGAAGACTTATATCTCTCGTTGTTTTAGCAAGCGACATTCCACTCAAAACTAGCAACCCCCCAGAATGAATGTCAAGAGCTTTTTCAACACCAGGGAGCCCAGCAAGGCGACTCAAACAGACCAAGAAGCTTCCCGACGCGCATGGAAGTAAACCACAATGAGATCGAAAATCTCCAACTTGAACAAGTCCAGAACTTTCTTGTCGTTTTGGCTTTGACATCTGTTTCCCGATCAGCGGCAGTTATTCGGCTCAGACTCGCCAGAAAGGGGCTTGGAACAAGCCCACCCTCTCATCAGATACTGTGCCGTCGCTCAGAGATTCCCTCCGACACCAACCACTTGGTTCTGCCTTGGCCCACAGCCAGAACAATCGAACTCGAGGGACGAAGCTATTCGTACCACAAAAATCGACGGTGAGGTGCATTTTCGCGTGTAAAGAGCAAACACGAGGAAAGGATGAAGGGGTCATTGTGCAACCCGACATTTCGCTTGCTGAGACATGTGCAGCATGGCAGTTCCCGTCCGGGCAAGTCGCCGAAGACTTGATGCGAGGACTGAGCGTGTCCAGTCGTCATGTTGTCGCATGTGGTCCCGACGTCGCAGAGCACACTCGGGAGCCGGCAAGACGCTTTGCGAGTGCAGTGCAGCGCAGAACCGACTGCCGTCCTTCTGCACTACCGCTGATTGCCGTCTTGGAACCTGGAATGCATCGATTGTTGAATTTGCGGAGGCAAGCAGCCTGAATAACCGTTGAGCGCGGGGAGCATGTTCTTGCGGTCGTTGGAGTCCGATGAGTGGTGCATTGAGCAATCGGCGTGGTCAAGATCCTCACTGTCCCGGGTCTTGGCACCTTGGCGAGCTTGGCACGGCGTGGCCCACCATGCAAGGGCTGAGAGACGCTGTGAGAGGCGCTGTGTTTCATGTTTGGGAGGGCGGCCCACCTTCCGCTGCATGAAATGGATCGTCGAACAGATTGCCGGATTCGAGCCATATTGTCGGCGCCGCAATCAAGAACTTGGCGAGAGAAAATCCCATGCGTGTCCCGCTCAAACCCATACTGCCATAGTGCTCCCAGTTTTCGTTCCTGCTCTCGGGGGACTTGCCGGAGCAAGTTTCCCAGCTGCTGCGGCCCTCGGCACAAACGGATGATGCGGGCATGCAAGTGGACTCCATTGAGACATCGGGACCGAGCTAGCTCATGCACAGCCAGCCAAGGTAAGGTTGCAGTGATAGGGATATCTGTCAGCAGCGGAGAGATTGAAGCTTTCTTCCATGGCAGGGCCAAGAGGCTCGTCCCCATGGGCACATTTACGACGTACTGTGAGCCGCGTATTTGGCAATTCCGTAATGCGGCTGCCGGCGTCATCGGGACAGATACAGCGGTTCAGACTTGGCGCACAAGATCTACGCTGTACTCCCCTCACAGATTTGGCCAGTTTTTTTATTTTATAAAAGTGATTCCAGCCCGGAGAGCAGGTCGGCAGGCACTGCCCCAGCCACCTGCGCTTCCCAGTCCACACAGATTCGAGGTCTTTCCACTGAGCAAGCTCGATCGCCGAAGGCTGATCTGTCCAAAACACCGCGCCTGGTCGTTGCATCACCTCAAACAACTTCAATTCCGGCGGGGTCAGGTCCGATCTGAGGATTCGGCTGTCGGTTGCGCTACAGAGGACCCGGGCCGGCAACTGGAGCAGGGCGTGGGCCTCATCCCAACATTTCGTCACTCCTGGCTCGAGGCGATCTAAGCCTCTTTGATCGCCCACGACCTGCAACGGCGCTCTTGCGAATCCCTCGCGCTTGAAACCGATCATCGCGCTGCTTCCCTGGTTGAGGCTGCCGCCCTTGGCAGAGATCTTGTGTCTATTCAGTCGCTTGAGACTGTTCTTTGGTTGGAACCGTTGCTGTCAGGTATGATCTTCAGCCCCACGTATCTCGCACCTTGCGCCAATCCAAATCGAAGTGGACCCCCAAACGAACCCATTTCTCGCGCCCTCCTTTATTTTTTGAGAGGCCCACCTGGGCTCGACAGGGGAAGAGGCGTTCCCCAGCGGCTTCACCTTGATAACAATCCCTGCCTTGCCGATGCCAATCTGCCCTTGTTGTTTCAAAACTTCAGAATCTCGACTCACTTTCCTATGTCCTTGCTGTTTTCTCTTCATCCCCCCCATCGTCATCCCTTCACCATTTGCTTCCGACGGGGCACTACCTGGCGTCAGTGCGCGCGCTCGTGTCTGCTCAGCCCACATTAGCGTGCATCTTGACAGCAGGACACTGCCAACCTTCGTTCCTCAAATTCTCGGTCGCCAACGTCGAAAACTGACTGACGGTGTACGAACCAGCGGCGTGTCAGACCGGACCCGAGGAGCCGCCATGCTCACCTTTCGCCGCGCCCTCGTGGCAGCGGCATTCGTCCTCACGATTCTCTTCCTCACAACGCGATCCTCATCGCCAGCTGTTCCTGCAGCAGCCGAAACCTTCCCCAAAGCGCACGCATTCGCCGACTCATCGAGACAAGCGTCGACGACCGCAGCCGGCCGAAAGATCGATGGCGCCGCTATACACGGCGCAAGTTCCAGCCGGCAACGGCCGAATAAAAAGGGCCAGCAAGCGCTTCAGGACATATCGAAGCTGAGCCTGTACGACAAGCTTGCTTATCAATTCCCCTACGATGTCGAGACAAAATTTCCTGCCTACATCTGGCAAACGTGGAAGTGGACACCAGCACACAGCGAATTCGACTTCCGCGAGCAGGAAGCGACGTGGACAGAGCAACATCCTGGATTCGTGCATGAGGTCATCACGGACACCGTCGCCGTCCATCTGCTTAGGTTGCTCTACGCATCAGTCCCGGAAGTTCTGGAGGCGTACGAGGCGCTTCCCCTGCCCGTTCTCAAGGCCGATTTCTTTCGTTACTTGATTTTGCTAGCAAGAGGAGGAATTTACTCGGACATCGACACCTATGCGATCCGCAGCGCCCTCGAATGGATCCCCGAGTCGGTACCCCGCGATGCCGTTGGTCTGGTGATTGGAATCGAGGCCGATCCCGATAGACCCGACTGGAAGGATTGGTACAGCCGTCGGATCCAATTCTGCCAGTGGACAATCCAGAGCAAACCGGGACACCCTGTACTGCGGGAAATTGTCACACGCATCACAGACCAAACGCTCAGGCGCAAACGGGCTGGCTCTCTCCGGGATATCAACAACAAGGGTGTCATTGAGTTCACGGGCCCGGCTTTGTGGACGGACATAATTTTCGAGTACTTCAACGATGACCGATACTTTGACATGTCAAAGTCTCCGGGGCCGATCGATTTCCGAAACTTTACGGGCATGGAGGTAGCGAAGCGTGTTGGGGACGTGGTCGTCTTGCCGATCACGAGCTTCTCGCCAGGCGTTCAACAAATGGGTGCGAAGGACTATGATGACCCCATGGCCTTCGTGAAGCATGATTTTGAGGGTATGGCATCCCCGAGGCTGCTGGGCTTTACGTATTTACTGACAATATGCTTGATAGGGACCTGGAAACCCGAGAGCGAGCGGCATATCGGCGAGAACAACTGAAGGCTGGCTCTTCGGACGATCTAATCTCCCTCTGTCACCTTCACCCATGCCACTTTTTTCCTGGCCGCATGCCATCTAGCCCAGCGTATCTCGGTATGGCGACATGTTCCCGCGGATCGTTTACGGCCGCCTTTTAACTACGTCTCTTTATTACTCGTATCTGCATGGTTGGCGTTTTGGAGCTGCATGGAGCTGGTGGACGGCTTGTTGGTTCTTACAAGGACGGCATAGAGTGTACACAAAAGCATCTCGGTATCTGTACATATGACGAGAAAACTAATCTACGAGATTTGTTCCTATCAGCGTTTTGGGCGACGTGGGATTAACAGGCCTTTGTTTGTCAAACTTGGCTTTGGCGTCACGCCGCGCGAGTACCTTGTGGAATACGGGTTGGGGGCGTTTGGCGCGGGAACTATGCCCTTCGGATGGCCCGTTGGGCGACCAGTATCGTTGGTGGGGGGCTTGTGGTGGTTTGCGATACACAACAAAACTGCAGCAGGGAATTGCTGCGACGTTGACGCGTTCCAAACATGTGCGAAACGTAGGCGAGCGTCCCGACTACCGAGCCAGGCCAGGTCGTTCATCAATGCGGGTGGGGCTGATGGAGAGTTGATATCGATCTAGATTGTTCGGGTGCTGTGCTTGTTAAACTCGATGTAACTGCTCCATATGGGTCGTGCTGTATCGGTTTGAGATTGGGAGCTTTGGATGGTGGGACGGGAGGGGGGGAAGAAGGGGAGGGGGAAGCCCGGCTTGCGAACCATTGGCTTTCTGGCCGCAGTCGTATGCCATTGAGCAGGTGGTGGAATGTCGTGTCAATGGGTGTTGGGCCCGGGACATCGTGGAGCTCCCCCGCCTGACCCCGCAGCGGAGCTGAGGTAGGTGGATTTGCCAGCACCAAAGAGGAAGTTGCGATTGAGGAGGTCGCGGTGGGAAGAGCAAAGAAGAGAAGCGGTAATTGGTGTTAGCTGAAACTCAGGGAATACTTAACCAATCTCTTCACCTCAGTTCGCCAGACATAGAAATGATATCCTTGAGAATAAGCTGAATCTTTCCTCTACCTGTGATTCGCGAATTGCAGGCACGCCAGAAGACGTCACTTAGGGGCGCGGGGCGCTAAATCCACACGCTAGCCAAAGCCGTTTGCGGGGGAATGCACATCCCAGTCTTGGCTTCCAAGCACCAAGTTGGCACTGCACTGCAAGCTGAGCTACCCCGCAGACGGGCCAGTTCAGATGATGGTCGCATCCACAAGGGACCTCGGGACGCGCTGCCCGGCGTCCTGGTTAGCGTCGGCTGGATGAGGCTGTTGGGTGCTGGGTTCGACTTCTCACCTTGTCTTGTTTTCAGTTGACCCTTTTCGAAGAGCTTCGTCTGGCTTTGAGTGCGCGTTTGGATTAGGTCGGAACGATGCGTCTTCAGCGGCGGTTGGTTGCGATTCCGTCGGCGGTGGGAGTCCCGCTTTCTCGACCAAGAGTATGGCGTCGGTTTGGGACGTGTGGAAGTAGGGGGCAAGGGTTAAGAGGGATAGGGGGGCTGACGAGAAGTCTTGCGGAGGGGCCAAAGGAGGTATTGACATCCATGTTCGACCATACGTGAAATTGTTCTGACGCTTGGTAGCCTCCATTGAGCCCTCTTACCATCCCGGAGCAGTTCGCTTCCGTGGTCTCACAACATGGAGACCGCCCTGCGGTTATCTCGCGATCACCAACCGCAGGCCGAGATGCCTTGCCTGACATGCTGTCTGACCAACTCCCAGCTGCGCTGGAAACAATACTCACATACGAAGCCCTGGACCTCGTCTCCAATTCGTTGGCGCGTTCTCTACGCTCACTCGGAGTCAAGAAAGGCGATCGTGTGGCAGTGAGCCTAGGGAACTGCCCTGAGTTCGCGTCCTTGACGTACGCCATCTTCAAGCTCGGCGCGATTCTCGTTCCCCTCAACCCTGGCTTTAACTCCAAACAAGTCACCGCCGCACTCAACCACCTCGGTGTCAAGATCCTTGTCATAGGTGCTGTTACAGACCTAGCATACAAGCCATGCAGAGGGCGGAGCAACCTTCCTCTTCTACAAGCCATTGTTCCTGACCTTGACTCTGGAAGGATAGAGGCGCCCAATGTCCCGACATTAGAGAAGGTCGTCTTGGTGGACAACTCGTCTTCTCACCCGCTGGTATCATTTCCCAAACCATCACAATGCCGCTCGCTTGTACCATTTACCTCCCTCTTCGAAGGTTTCGCGCCACGCTCGTCGTCTTCCTCCACGCGGCCTACAGTGCCCGACACCCCCCTCTCCCCTTCGGAAACCATCAATATTCAGTTCACCTCAGGCACCACATCACATCCGAAAGCTGCTATGCTTTCTCACACCAGCATTCTGAATAATGGAGCCTTGATCGGAAACAATATGAGCCTCCACCCGCAAGACCTGATCGTGTGCCCGCCTCCCCTTTTCCATTGTTTTGGTTGCGTCCTTGGCTACATGGCCACAGCCACTCACGGCGCAGCAATCCTCTTCCCCTCTCCCGCCTTCGACCCCCTAGCTTCGATTCGCATGGTGGCCGACCACCGCGCTACAGGCCTCTATGGTGTCGCCACCATGTTCGTCGCCATGCTAGAGCTCGTAGCCTCCCAATCCCACCTCTCCAACCCCTTTATCTCCCTTTCCAAGCTCCGCGACTTCCCCTCCCACTTACGCAAAGGCATCGCCGCCGGCAGCTCCGTCCCTGAATCCCTCATGCGCAAACTCTACTCCATCCTCGGCCTCGAAGAGCTTGTCATTTGCTACGGCATGACTGAAACCGCCCCCGTCTCTTGCATGACCACCCCCAACGACCCCTTCTCCAAACGCACCACATCCGTCGGAAAAGCCATGCCCCACACCAAAGTCAAAGTCGTCGATCCCCACGACCGCTCTCGCGTCCTCCCCGTCGGCGAACGAGGCGAGCTCGCCGCCGCGGGCTACCTCGTCATGAAGGGCTACTGGGGCGACGAAGCACGCACAAACGAAGTCCGCATCGCCGAGCCAGACGGCGAGGTGTGGATGTACTCTGGCGACGAGGCCAGCATGGATTCGGAAGGCTACGTGGAAATCACGGGGAGGATCAAAGACTTGATTATTCGCGGGGGAGAAAACATTCATCCGCTGGAGATTGAGAATTGTCTATTTCAACACCCACTTATCGCTGAGGCGAGTGTGGTTGGGGTCCCGGACGAGCGCTACGGCGAGAGCGTGGGGGTGTTTGTTATTGTGCATAAAGGGGTAGAACCGGTGGAGGGGGAGAAGGAAAGGGGGGAAGAGCAGGGGTTGGAGTCGTGGGCCAAGGGGAAGGGGGAGGGGAAGAAGGTGCTGACGAAGGAGGAGGTCAGGAGCTGGGTGGGGGAGCATTTAAGCGGGCATTTGGTACCGAAGCATGTGTGGTGGGTGGAGGAGTATCCAAAGACGGCGAGTGGGAAGATTCAGAAGTTCAAGTTGAGGGAGATGGCGAAGGAGTTGGTCGGGAGTGCTGGGAGGGGGTGAGGGTTGTGGTAGTGGTGGGTTAGTGGTGTTCGCGTGATGGTATGCGAGGGTGGTGGGTTGGTAGTGGGTTGGTGGTGAGGGGACTTAGGAATGCTGATATCGGGGGTATGTCGGTGCGGTTGCATTTCGGCAATGTTGCCGAGGCTGGATGAAATTAGTGCGAGACTGAAGGGGTTGAATCTCTGAGAAATAGAGCCAGCACCTCTGCATTGTCCTAGTTGATTGCATTAGAGTGTTCTCCCAGAGAGATCTCGATTCTTGAGCTAATGTCGATCTGGTGTTGTAGAAGAATGCGGGGGCGGGAGCGCAATTGTGTAGTTCCCCTGAGCTTATTGGGCCGGCATGCAGCCAAAACGCAGGAACAGGAGCCGCACGCCTCTCGATGTCGTGATATGTTTCTCTGACTGTCTCAGTCTCCGAGTGCCCTACCCACAGCCCAGCCAGTGCAGGAAGCAATTCGGTCCGTCCAAGTCTTAGCATACCGACGAAATGGCATCTCATGGCGGGATGTCTCACGACAAGAAAACATTTCATTCCCCAGACTGACGTCCACAGCAACCTCCCGCAACAGCATCAACACCTCCTCGAAGACGACAATGTCAAAAATGCGTATATAACACCCCTTTCCAATCTCTCGATTTCGACATCCCTCATCCTCATCACCTCATCCTCTCATCAGCTTCCAATCCAAACAATTACTCAACTCCTCAACATCCAACCGCAACCATGAAGTTCACCACCGTCCTCGCTTTCGTTGGCATCGCCTCAGCCGGCACCGCCGCTCCCCAAGGAGCCAACTGCTGGCGCCCCGGCTCGTACACCTGCACGCCCAACCACAGGGGCTGGCAGGTTTGCAGCACCAATTACAACTGGGTCGTACGTAGCTCCCCGACTCCTCGAAATCAAGAGGTACTAACTGCCCATCTAGTACGCCGGATCCTGTGGCCGTGGCCAGGTCTGCAAGTACAGCACCGCCAGCAAGAGCCCGTACTGCGTCGCCTGGAACGCTCCCTGGCCCCCTGCTTAAATGTGGCCACTTCGCGCTACATTACGACAGCAAAGATGGATTCGGGGTGGGTGTAAGAGGTGGGGTTGGAGTTAATTGGGGGAAAGGGATCGGGTTTTCTTCTTGTGGGGATTGGATGACGGACACGATACTTCTCTTCGACTCATGACTTCCTTTCGATTGGGTACTTGGGCATTCTGTGACAATTTCAACGTCAAGGGCATAGGTAGTCTGAACTTATACTTGGATTTTTGGAAACAACTTGGTTGCCTTACGCTCAATTGTGAGATGTTTCCTGACCTCCGCCTTTTGCTCTCGACTCCAGCCGTCGAAACCCCTGCTAGGCTGGCATCGAGCAACCGATGCCATTGATCGGCGCTATGCACCGCCCTGTTCGCCCTAGATAGATCACTGCTCGGGCCAGTTCCGGTTGAACTGAATACACGCCCCGTTCGAGTTAGGGGCGATATCCGAATCTGAGAGGAAGACGCAATACTTTGCGATGCTCTCCACCGGAACGGTTGTCTTGCCTGATTGAAACGGTGTCTGTGCTGCCTGGATACGCTGGAACATGTCCGAGTGCAGGCCTTCTGCAAAAGCGTCCGTAATGTTCGTTCCGTCGATACCACCCAAGATCAGAGCCAAACAGTAGATGCCTTTGGGTCCGTAGTATGATGCTGTGTTCTTCGTCAAGGCGAGCAACCCTGCCTTCGAGACGGTATAGGCTGCTCCGGCGTGGAAGGCATGGACTCCGGCATTGGAGCCAATGTTGACGATGAGCCCGCCCGCCGGCTCCTGCTTCTCAAACTGGGCGATGGAGGCTTTGGTTGTGAGGTAGGGCCCGTTCAGATTCACGTCCAGAACGCGGTCCCACTTGGCTTTCGAGATGGCGCCAGCTGGAGAAAAGTCGTCCATGATTCCTGCGTTATTCACAAGAACATCCAAGCGACCGTACCTCGCAACGGCGACGGCGATCAGTTCCTCTACGGCGTCCTCATCCGTGACACTTGCGTTTCGGGTGATGAATTTTCCGGCATATGACGAGCTCCATTCCGCCTCGACGGCGGCGATGCGTTGGTCGTTGATGTCGTTGATGACCACGTTGGCCCCAGCAGCGAGAAATGCTGTCGCGATTACCTTTCCGAGACCAGAGGCAGCTCCAGTGACGATGACGGTTTTGCCCCTGGCTGCCATGTTGAGATATCGAGAACTAGGTAGCGTTGGAGTACGAGATCAGGAAAGACGGACCAAGGGGAGGTTCGCAACCTAACTATGGGTCTGCGGATATTGTCCTACCTTATATGCTCTCCATGCGCCCCTCGTCTGCATAGTCTAGTGCCTGAGCTGTTGAGCAAGTTGCTCGAGGTCGGATGACCTTCTCTCTTCGCGGACAAGGGTCCCGGGCACTTGCAGGGAGCCGTCTCGAAGGCTGAGGGGCCCGAGGGCTGACCAACGATAATCATGCAGAGCGTCGGTTGCCAGCAGGAGCTTGTAAACACCGACCCCGACATACTATGCGCATTCTCCAAATACGGCAGTCGGGGGTCCTCGAGGGGCGGTTTCCAGTCATTTTCGAACTGACGGTCTGGTGTGCAGGGTTCCCCGCGCCCCTGCTGTCGTTGAGGCAGAACTCCGGACAGCCGCTGGTCTCCTGACAGGTTGATCTTCAGCCGAACCCTGCATCCCGGTCGAGATCCTGCAACGGGGCTGCGGTGGAGAAGCTTGGAGCTCACGGAGCTGTCAGATTCCCGCCATGGTTGCCGAGGGGAAATGCGAAGGACTATCTGCGTGAAGCTCACTATTTGTCGGTTTAGAGTTGTCACCACCGAGCTGCACCCCGCTCGGTGGGGTCCGAAACGCTTCAGCTATCCCCGCTGCGCCAAGTGGGGGTTCGGGGAAGCTTGTGGGCCTTGGCAAATCGCAGAATTGAGATGACGTTTGTCAACTTTTTTTTTCTAGTCAGGGGCCTAGACGTCTCGCGCTCGCAGATACGTGTACCAAAAGACGAGATAGCGCTGACCAGACGCGTATGATGCAATAGCACCCCTTACTTTCGTCCAATTGACATCACCATGGCGTCCCTCGTATCACAGACGTCGTCAAACTCCAAGCTCCAGCTGGCAGCGACGGCTGCAGTGTCAGCAGGACTTAGCGTTGCCGCCGTTCTCAGCTACCAGCGCCTCCAAAAGGGCGAGCGCCTTTCTCGCCTGAAACGATCCATCCCCGAGTCCAGCGCAACGGTGCCGACTGTCTCCAAGCTCAACGCCAAGGGCCCGCTCCCTAAGCCCGACAAGGAGGACGAGCACAACCAGCTGCTTGCCGAGCGCGCGCAGCGGGGTGATTTCGACGACGAGCTGATCCTCGAGCAACTTACCCGTAACCGCTCCTTCTTGGGGGCCGAAGGCCTCGATAAGCTCCGAAATGCCTTTGTCATCGTAGTCGGGTGCGGCGGCGTCGGGTCTCACGCCACCGCCGCCCTCGCGCGGTCCGGTGTCTCCAAGCTCCGTCTCATCGACTTCGACCAGGTGTCCTTAAGCTCCCTGAACCGACATGCTGTAGCTACCCTTGCCGACGTCGGCATTCCCAAGGTGCTGTGCTTGCAAAGACGTCTAGCAGCGGTCACCCCGTGGGTGCGCTTCAACCTGCGCCAACAAAAATTTGAAGGCAAGGCCGCCCCAGAGCTGCTGGCAGCATGGGAGGGCGATGGCGCGCCGGGGCAGAAGCCCGACTTTGTCATCGACGCCATCGACAATATTGAGTCCAAGGTTGAGCTCCTCAAGTACTGCTACGACAACAACATCCCGGTTATCTCCTCCATGGGCGCCGGCACAAAGGGCGACCCTACCAAGATTTTAGTCGGAGACATCGGCGAGAGCACTGACGATGGTCTCTCGCGGGCGACAAGACGTCGTCTCAAGCTGCTCGGAGTCACCAGCGGCATTCCCGTTGTATACTCCACAGAGAAAGCCGGCGAGGGCAAGGCTACACTACTCCCCATCTCTGAGGAGGAGTTCCATAAGGGCTCGGTGGGCGACCTCGGGCCGCTTCCTGACTTCCGCGTCCGGATCCTCCCCGTCTTGGGAACGCTACCCGCCTGCTTTGGACTCACAGTCGCAAACCACGTTATATTGAAAATCACCGGTACTTCTGATCTCCACCCATTAAAAACACGAAACTAACAACGCGCAGGCTACCCCGCGGAATACTCTATAGGCAAAGCCCGCTACAAAATGTACGACGGCGTCCTGGCCTACGTCCAGAGCATCGAAGAAAAGGTCGTGCGCACTTCAGAGGGTGGACCCGCAGACATCGCGCTCGGTCTCAAAGTCCCAGTGACACAGCGCGATGTTGAATTCCTGGTGGAGGAGGTCTACAAGGGGAGGAGCATCCTCTCTGGTTCTACCACAAAGATTGTCTTGATCAGGTGGGGGAAGCCCGCAGGAAGCACGCTGGTCAGGATAGGGGAGCAAAAGTCGAGTAACTTGAGGACGCGGGATTTGGTGCTTATGACCAAGGAGGAGGCGACAAGGCATTTGAAGGAGGTGTTGCAGGGAGATAAGACGCTGGAGGATATATACAGTCCTGAGGTTATTGAAAGGGTGCAGGCCAGGCAGAGGATAGTGGATGGGTATGAGTGGGCCTGGTAAGAGTTTGTAGACGAGTAAATGAAAGAAGTGAACAAAGGGGAGGTGATGTTAGTGCATGGGCGCGAAAGAAACCTGCCGGGATAAGTTTGGACGCCGGATTTGCACACACACTCCAGAACGCACCAGATCGAGCCCCGTGTTTACGACCTCGTCAAGTCACTCAAAATACCAGAATTAGACGATCAAAGGGTATCAGTAGGTGCCAGTCGGCCACCATCCGCCCATATTCAGGTTCTCCGCTTATTCCGCTCCGCTATTCCGCTCCGCTATTCCGCTATCTGGTATCTATTCGAGGTATGAGTCGCACGCACCCAAGGCAGCAGAAGAACGCAGGCCAAAACGCCCCTCGCATCCGCCAAAAGGTAAACGACAAACATCCTCACCCAGAACACCCGTTACTTAAACCAACAAAGCGCGGCGAATTGCGTGACCTTCTTTCCATTCGTTCATCCATCCTTCGTTCTGAAACTCTCTCGGTTCAGTACTTTCAGAATTCACGCCGCTCAAGACGACCGGGAAAGCTGCTGCTCGGGGTACTTCCTCTCAGACACCATGCCTACGCCCTCGCAAATTCTGCCCTTGTTGAAGAACCGGACTTGAGGAAGGAGCTTCGCTACCACCCACCGCGCGGTCTGTGTGTGCGTGCTTCCCTCGCCAAACGGCTCGTCGGTCTTGTCTTTGCGTTCGCGCGTGCCGAGGTCGAGATCCAGATCCTGGAGCGCTTCCTCTAGGGCTGCGGCTGTGGGGTCGGTGCCGCTTCCGCCTCCGTTGGACTGGTTCGTACCGTTGGACTTGGTGCTACCGGTGGCGCTTGCTGTCTCGACGGGGTTAGGGTGTTTCTTCTTCATCGGGGACCAGGCGGGAAGTAGCTCCTTGTGCGAGGACGGTGAGCCGGTGTGCTTTTGCTCTGGGGTCTGCACGGCCGCGGGACTGCCAGTCACGGAAGACGAACCACGGATGATCTGCTGCTGGGGCGTCATTGCGGTAGCGCTCTTGGGGGATCTCGGCGCAGGGGTGCTTGATCTTAGTGGGGTGGGAACGCCAGCGATGCCTTTTCCCTTTCCTTTGTGCGGCGACACTTGGGTGCTTCCCTTCTTGGAGGACTCTTTCTTGGGCGACAACACGGTGCCCGTCTCGCTGGGAATAATTCCGGTGCGCGGAAAAGAAGATCGATCCTCTGCAAGCGCCTGGAAGATGACCAACTGGTCCTGGAGAAACTCGTCGACGACACCGCCAGAGGACACCTCCGCAAAAAGATCCTTAGACACTTTGCGTGCGACGCTCTCGCTGAATGAGGCGGTGGCTTTTGCTCCGGCGTTTTTATCCTTGCCGCGGGATTTCTTTGGGATCGAAGTCAGAATATCGCGACCCCAGATGGGACCGGCCTCGGACTTTGCGACCAACAGCACATAGACGCGTGTATCTTCGCCGCTGTCTTCGACGACCTTGAATGTAACATCAGCTCCGGGGAAGAAATCGCCGAGATCCTGGGAGAGACACTCGCAGAGCGAACCATGCATGGCCACGGGAGCGACAATGGAGGCGTCGACAGCAACGACTTCAAGATCATCGTCGGTCCAGTCGCTATCAGATTGGAGGAGTCGCAGGGGCTCGTCGGCCTTTAGGGGGTGGAGCTTGAAGAGAACGGTTCCGCGGGTGACTTTCCCCAGGCTCCAGCCACGATTTTTCAGGGTGCGCTCGACCTTGATGCCAAACATGCGCTCCAGGGAAGGGAGAAGGACTTGGTCAAGATACTCGTATGACAGCGAGAACGAGACATTGGTTCCGCCGGTGATGGTGACTTGAATGGGGTCGCCACGGTCATTGCTGGCGAAGAGGAGAAAAGGGAAGATCGCTTGGAAAATGAGAAGCGTGCTGGCAGCGGACGACTCGGCATCGATCTTGATCTTTCGAGACTTGAGGTCCCACGGCTTTAGGCGGGGACGGAACTCGACGGTGTGGCTGCCCACGGTGAGGCCAGTAACCTCGGCGTTGGTCGCCTTTGTCAGCCATGTGAGGCTATTCACAGTCAGTCAGTCGGCCTGTTCATGGTGTTTACCGAGGTGCGATTGCAGCGGGGTATTGGCCTCTCGGGCATCGGCTCAGGATGCAGCACAGATGAGGCAGCTCAGAGGGAGAAGAGTTGAAGAACTTACGAGGTCACATGCTGCGATTTTAGTCCTGGGGGATAGAAGTCAGTTATTTGAACTTGAAGTGTGAGACAGTTGATTCAAGACTGAAAGATTATACTGACCTCCGCCACTGGGGCCCTCCCGGTTGCCCCGGACGTTGATGACCTTGATGGCCTGGGAGGTGACGGCGGCGAGGGCGCAGGCAACGCGCACCAGCTGGCCGCCGCCTTCACCGGTGCGGCCGTCGATCTCGATGGCCTCGGCCTCCATTGTTGAGGCCGGGGAGGTTGGGTCGGTGCGGTGTTGTTGGGCGAGGCGGGTCTCCGTTTGCGATGGCGGAGTTGGATGTTGGCCCGTTGGTGTTTTGGAAGAACGGTGGCTGAGGGTTTCTCCAGTGCAGAAAAGCCAAGAAGGTGGGCCGACGCGTCCCAAATCCGTCGCCAGACTTTTCGCGCTGCAAAAATCTCTTCGTTGGGATGATTCCGTTTGTACGCGTTCCTTCCGTCCCATCTCAAACGGCTCCAAGCTCAATTACACCGTCTGAGTCACCGGCCACAGCACTGTGGTGGCTTCACTTGAGGCTAGGTAGATTGGGCTTTGAGAAGCCACTATTACAGGGGGTGCACTGTAGGTTTCCGGCCCTATCTCTTATTCATGAGCGGAACGTTGCAGTTCACGGCAAACAAAACATGATGATATCGTCATTCTTTGCTGGTGATGGATGGGCGCACCAATCAAATTCGGCACATTCTAAAGGGTCGGTTCAGCAACACCCCTGGACCAACCACTTGGTAAGGCCCCAAAAGGCACGCTGGGTTTTACCGACTGAGAAAAAAGGATTCACAAGATCTATCACAAGATCTATCACAAGGTCTATCATATTCAATGCTGCAGGAGCATCTGTAGCTCCTGGCCAACGCGGAGGGAATGTTGCTGGGCCCCGCTTACACTTACACGCTTGGCAGGCGGTTCATCCCCGTCGATGTCCGGTTGGCTTGGCAGATGACCAGGAAGTTGGGATTGAAGAGGGTAAGGGCGCGAGTATCCGACTGGATGATGGAGACCGCTTCGAAGCAGTCTTACGAGGCAGGCGAAGGCCGGCCGATTCGGACATTATGTCTGTACTGGGAACGCCATCACCGAAGACTTGCGCGTTCTCACAACGAAGCTGAACCGCTGACATGCATGTCGTGGGCACCGGATATAAGTTCAAGGGAGGGTCTTCGCCTTCTCCCTGATCGTGAAGGAATTAACGACAGATCCTGCAACCTGAAGCATCCTGTGTTTTGGAAGGCATCGTACCAGTTGATGCTCCGTGTTCCACCCCTGACGGTTGGCCGGGAAATGAAGCACGACAAGGGTCCAGCCGTTGCCTTCCCCGCAAAATAGTTACCGGTACCCGGGGACCAGGCTACCTGGAGCTCGGCCCTGACGATCCCCGACTCTATCTCAACGACCACATTCGATGCTTGGTTCAAAATGGTATGGGCACCCTTGATGTTTCAGCCAAAGCGATTCATGTGAGCGAGACTGGATGGCATTCCATCCGGGTGTTTGGTCATGGAGGATGAAAAAGCCCGGTCCCTCGGTCGAACTAAATTGAAGGCGCTATTCCACTATCAGAGACAAACGCAGACCCCGAGAGCTGAAGTCGGTTTACGAAATCAACGCCTGCCTCCCAACGGTCGCCACTACGGGCCGTCGCAAGCCACAACTCGATACGGCCTCATTATTTTGCCGCACGATAGGAGGCCACCGCCACTCTTCGAGCAGCGGCAAAAAACTTGACGCTCAAGGGGCAAAGGCGGTGGCGAGCTCATGTCCTGTTTCGTTGCATACATGCGAGCGAATTGATGAAGGGTTGGAGAAACCCCAACCAATGAGTTGCAGATGCAACCATCTCATTCGGCACGATGAGCCCTCCATGGGGATGGAACTTGGTGGTGTCGTTGGGATTGGATTCAGGCTTCAACGGTGATGTGGTGGTAAAAGAATAAAAGCGATGCTCTTCCGTCCGTCCCGTCCGGAATCGCCTTAGCTGAGGATCAGGAGATGCTTTTCCGGTGTCCTTTCGAAGAAGGATTGCCTACTTGGGGAAACCAATATTAACTACCTACCTAACGTGGTCTCGCTCTACTGCGAACTCCTGTCCATATCAGCAACCGCGACATGGTCTTCTCACAACTGGGAAATGATACCATAGAAGGTAGTAGGTCCAATCTGACAGTGGCGTGGGTTAGGTTACAAGACGGCGGTGTCAACTGAAAGGCAGAAAAAAAAACAATAACTACCTAGTCTAGCAAAAATTTTTCGCCGGCCCCCTTGAGTCGCTCCTTCCCTTCGAGTCCTGAATCCAGAGTACCTGATCTTCGACACTCAGCGCTGCGGTTCCTTCCCAGACATCTGTTCTCGGATGGTAGAGGTATGTGGGTAACCAAGCTCTTCTCCCTTTTGTCTTCCCTTATATGGATGATGCTCTTGTGGGACTGCGTTTTATTTGGGTCACGTTCTCATCTTGGGGTCTCCTTTGGTCTTTCGTTTCCGCCTCTAGCGTTCTTCATTCTCCAGTTCGTCATAAGTTTCGTCGATTTTTTCTGGGTACGACGAAGCATGTCCAGCACCAGGAGCGCCCACCCGACTCCCCAAGTCGGCGATTCGGATGACCAAGGCACGTTGGTCCCTGGCAGTGGCTTCGGGGTCTGGAACAAGACGGGGACGTCGTGAGGTCTGGTCTTCGTCCACAAACTTCGAGGAAAACATCAACCTTGTTTCAGTTGGGGGCCTTGCGCTGCCCCAAGCCGCCGGAACAAATGGAGCAGGTGATTCGGCGCATTCGCTGCCACGGTGTCAGCACTGTGTTCACAAGCTTACATCGGATGGGCACATACTTGTCATACCTGACAGTCAGCTCAACGACGACCGACGTCTTGTCCAGCGATGAAGAACCGATGCCTTCAAAGTCGCTTCCTTTCTCGTCGTTACCAACTACGCCATCCAGGCCGAGACCACCATCCGACTCCGCAC
This sequence comes from Podospora aff. communis PSN243, assembly GCA_033296975.1. Lineage (NCBI taxonomy): Eukaryota > Fungi > Ascomycota > Sordariomycetes > Sordariales > Podosporaceae > Podospora > Podospora aff. communis PSN243. Next base: position 181,108 of record MU865949.1, on the reverse strand, counting down.
TCGCGGCGACAGTATCCATGACACTGGAAGAAGTCGGAAGCTGGACCAGAAGCTCTTCGTCGCCGACCGGGATGGAAGTGATGGTTTGAGACGAAGGCGACCCGACCCCAGTTTGGCGATCGTCAAGCACCTCTCCAGCTGCGTCGCCGACGGCTCCCGAAGATCCCAGATCCTCCTGCGCCTTTGCATCGGCGCGGGCCGGAGAAGTTCTGGCGATGGTCGAGCCTCGCCCAGCCGCAGTGCTGTTGTCGCAAGTCTCGTTGGCGACCTGGGGAGACGGGCCGCCTAGGTTTTCTGACAACGCCATCCCCGACGAGCCCCAGCTGTCTGGAATTGATCCAGTCATACCGACAGGCAGGAGAGGCGCTTCTTGCATCAAAGACGGATATGGGGCGATGTTGCTGTTCTGTCCAAGACGGGGTCCTGCCGCATCAAACATCCCTCCAAGGACAGGCGGACTGCAGTTCAACCTTGCCGGATTTTCCAAAGATGTGTGCCGGGGATGAGCCACTCCACGGCAACCTGCGTCATTAGACTCTTGATGGTCTGGAGATGGATCGAAGGATGTGAGGGATGGACAGAGAGACTGCGTGTGCTCGGGGAAAAGCAAGGGTACCGGGCGTTGACTCGCTTCGGCAGGAGTGGTGCGGATGTTCGGGAGGCGTCAAGCGATTCGGCCTTTCGGTCGTCTTTGCGGGACTAGATGGTGAGACGGGGGCGGCAAATCAAAATGGAACACAAAATGGTTTGTTTCATTCGAGGAGAGGGCAGGGAAAAATGTGCCAACGAGAGATCACCCCTGTCGGGACCAGCGAGGCTCCGTCTGGTCAACCGGCTACGCTTCAGCCAACGATAAGGGGTCAGCTCGGTCGATATCAACCGCCAACAGCAGCGAGATGAACATCAACAGCTTTTCCTTGAAAACAACACCTTACGAGGTTCCGTCTTTGATGTCTCTCTAGGAGGGACAAGACATGCCATGCCCCACCGGGGGCTCCTTGAATGTGGGACGGTCGAACGCCATGCCTCTCACACGTTGCCCGGGTTCCTTGGAGTCTCGCCTCATTTTTTACACCGCTCTCTACTATCTCTACCGAGTAATGGCGCGCTCTCGGGGGCATTGGTGACGACTGCGTCTGCGCGCCAGGGTAGTGAAAGGAGGTCGCTGACTGGCTCCGACACTCAGTGAGCATCATGTCCGGCGCCCAATCATGGTGTTGCGAAGGCGTGCTTTAGGATCTTGTGGCTCGGGCACCGACATCGGCAAAAGTTTCGAGGAGGGATCGGATCGGACCGACAGAATGGAAGCGCTCAACGGGCACTTTGAGGCCCGACTCCAGGATAACGGGTCCGGGGAAGAGAAGAGAGATCTGGGTTTACCCGGACACGAGGCAGATCGAACATATATAAGGTAAAGACCAACGCGACAGATCGATGCCCGCTGGCTGAAGCGCCCGCCGCAGCCACTATCCCACGAAACTGCCGCTCTCCCATGCACTCTGGCATCCCTTACGGCATGGGGGGAGGCGTCTTGCAGACCCTGTGCTTCAAAGGCTGCAGAAGAAGGAAGCCTCACCAGCATATCCAGCCGTGGGAAAACTGACCCAAAGCGTTGCCGCTTTGGTGTGCCGCTTGTGTGTGGAGTGGGGGATATCGCACCGCAGAGTGGGCGTGTCCAAGGAACTCGCCCGAACCCTTTCATTTCACGGCTGAAGAGGCAGTTGACATGCTCCTCTGGTTCTTAGCTGTCAACAAACCAAAACCCAGTTCCCATTGGCGATCCAGTTACTGCACGCGGACGCCACCATTATGGATATTTATCGCAAGCGGCCGGTCCTTACACCACAAGTTGACAAGGATGGAAGAAGGAGGGGGAGTGTTCCATTCTGGCGTTTGGCGGCCAGTTTTGGGGCACATAGGAGTGGTGGTACAGCAGACTGAGCTGCGAGAATTCGCCACTCAGTGCATGGGGAAAACAGCATGAATACAGGTAGCAAGATTTCAGCACTTCACATATGCAGGGTGCGGCCTGGGGAGTGGCCATGGTGGGCCTTTCTGTGCGCACTGGGAAATTGCTTCTCCTTTACCCTACATCTTGCATTTTTTCCTCAGGCAAGTACACTCTCTGACCCATTGCTCGACTAACAGATGCAAAATCGCAGTCAAGTATCAGATCTCGTCCAATTACGAAGGAGGTGCTTCCGAAGCCGACCCAGAAAAGCAGGTCGAAATAAAAGATATTTGCACTGAATCCGGAACCCCTCTACGTCGAGGAAGAAGAAGGGTACAGTCTCTCTTCTTCGTCTTCGGCCTCCTGTCTCGGACCTCTGAACCTAACTTGCCGCTGCGGGTAAGGGAAAACATCTGGTGCTGAACGAGGTGTTCTCCTGTTTGCAATTCCATTGCGGATGATTCGCGAGACATCACTGCGCTGCGGCCGAGCGCGCCGGGACATTCTATCTTCAGACGCTCGCGGTGTGTACTCCTGACCTGCCGAAATATCCCCGTTTGTATAGATGCCGTTCACGATAGCTGCACCCGAAGCCCGCCGAATCGTGCCAGCAGGTTCCAAGTCGTTTTCCGAGGAACTCGGCGTCTGCAGTCGTTGCAGGCTCGAAGTGAGCGACTCGCTTGAAAAGGGAAGCATCTCCTGCGCTATCGAGGTGCGATATTCTGGGTCGTCATCTCCTTGGACGAACCCACCGTCAACGCTTTCAAGACTGAACAGTCAGCCGTCTCGATACGAGAACCATCAACGACTTTTGCATACCTTGCTGTGCCGAGATTCACGATAAGCGACATCCCGGAGTCTGTGCTGGGACTGTCTCCGAGACCGAGGAGGTGCGATGCAACCTCCAGGGAATACTCGTCGGTGTCATGATCCTCGACAGCGGCCGCCACAAGGTCGTGGTCCGCGTCGATCACAGAAGGGTCTCTTGAATGCGAGCTATGGCTTGAGATCAGATCCCAGAGTTGGTCGGACGCCATGTCTACTGCGGAGGGGTAAGGGCCGTCGGTGGGAATGGTGAACTGCGACGACATGTTCCGGAGGATGTCGTCACCCATTGTTGTTCGAAACAAGAAGAGAGCTCAAACTGACATGCAAGCCCGGCAAGGCGAACGGAACCCTTCAGGCCGTATCAACAGAAAGGACTGAGCCATTCCTGACAATCTTTCACGATTTTATATGCTCCCATGTTGCTCGGATGGCAACACAGGTTGTCGTCGCCGCTTGTTTGGCTGGCTGTACGCCGCTTCCCGCAAAGGCGGTCGACGAGGAGGATGAGTATCCTATCAGTCCCCTGGTGTTTTCATGCTGTGACCCAAAGTTTTTGCGGGAGTGACAGACGCTAACACCCACCCGTCCTCCGGTACAAGTCCTAGAGATCGGTGGTGTCAACTCTAGAGTGGGCTTCTTTTCTTGCCTGGTATTCAATTCCCTTTTTCCCGCCAGGCTCTGATTCTCGAATACGAAATCTGCTCGACGGCTACCCAGGCGGTTTGCTGTTTCGAAGCATCAGTCAACTCTCCGACCATCTCTCAAAACGCCACTTCAGAGACCGGCGCGGGGTATCGACGTGCTCGTCCACCGTCTCAACGCATTTGGAGTCTTCCGCATTGGAATATATGCATCGTGCTGTGCATTTCCAGCGCCACCAGCGGCAGCCCGCCACCCTCCCCAATCAGCAACCGACCTCCTCCTCTTCAACCGCCATGCCTATCGGAAGGGTAATCACGGGCCGCCCCGGATCTCAAGCACTTCGGTCCCCGGGGTATTATTCACCCCCATCCTCGGTTGCGATCATTCCCGCTGAGCGTAACTCAGCACCGTATTCCATCCAAGGAATAACCGCAATTCCAGGAGGAAACGTGCGGAAAGCCGGGCGGGAGTACACGATGTGGTTCCCCGTGTTTGATTAAGGTAGGTAAGTAATACAAGGCATGTGTAACTCACCTTTGGGGGCCGTCGCACCGGGACGCAGCAGCTTCCAGGGGCCGGTCGCCGGCTTGATGCAAAAGTGATGATACTATCACGCTCACACGCAGAAACGTACGAGTCGCCTGCCGGAAACCAGCGGGTATCGATGGCCCCGAGAATGGCGACGTGAGCCCGCCGGGGGAGCGCAGGTAGCACACTCACACAGCACCCACAAACACACTGTGTTGGCTCGTCCCGTCGGTACGCCACCGATGTCGAAAGCGAAGATCCTCGTGAACCCCTCCCAGAAGGGTTGAACCGACGTCGAGGCTTGCAGTTGTGCAGCTCTCTGCCCAGTGGTGCGCTGGCCAATTGCGGGCGTCGATTCCAGCGCAGGGTGCGGAGACGCACCTGCTGGCTGCAAGCACTGGATCATGCAAGTAACAAAAAAGGAAGCACGCCATGCATCCAACCCTCCCACTCATCCCCACTATCTTCTCTGCGCCCCGCGCATCGACATCCCCGGATCGACAAAGTGGAGGCTTGGCTCTGGGAGACAATATTGCATGACGGTGCGTGTGCCCTCCGCATTTTGACTGTGTATTACGTTGTGGGATGATTGAACGTAGCGTCCACCCATTCTTATCTTTCAGCTCTTGGATGCTTTTGCATACACTGCTGCATGGGACATGATGCGGAGATGGCTCGGTCGATAAGCAGGGCCGAGGACTTGCATGACGAGAGAAGAATAGAGTGCTTGCTCTGGGCGAGAATCTCGACCGGTCTGGGAACACGGAAATGACGGGCATGGCACCCGGCATGTCGTGAGAGATGCCAGACGGTGTCTCAAAACAGAGTGTTTGGGTGACGGAAACCCCAGGTTTCTCACGGGAAGGATTCTGCGTCGGGTCATGTCTCAAAAGAGGCGACTGGCGTTAGCTTGGTGTGAGCGTTACTCGGTACCTGTGGAGGACAGGGGACAGAGAGAACTGAGGCGTGTGAATTAGCGTTGTATTTACGTAGTTTTTTCTATGACCGTAGGATATGTACTGTTGAGAAGACAAGCTGTAGGTGTGATTCCCGAACCAGAGAAGACACACAGGCTGAGTCCTTCGCGTCTACTAGGATGCCACCTCAGGTCCTTGCCCCTTTTCAACGTTGATCTTGAGGGAGAAATCAACATGGCGCACACCCTGGTGGATCGAGCTCGTCGAGAGGATATCGACATCTAGAGAATCGTTAGCGGCAATCTTTGCCCTCTATCCAACACCAGCAGGCCACTCACCATTGCAGATATACGACTCCGCATTGTCCACTGTCAATCCTCCCGAAACCTCCAGCAGGAAGTTCCTCTTCCCCGCCCACCTCTCCTTCAAACTCCTCGCCGCCACTTTCACTCCCTCGCCCGTGAAGTTGTCCAACATGATAATATCAGCCCCGGCCTCAATGGCCTCATCCGCCTCCTCCTCGCTCTGCACCTCCACCTCAATCTTCAAGCTAAACCCGCCCGCCGCCTTGGCCGCCTTAACCGCCTTGGTGATGCTCCCCCGGCTCCACACGTGATTGTCCTTGAGCATAGTCATTGTACTCAAATCCATACGGTGCGTGTCCGCGCCCCCAACCAACATGCCATACTTCTCCACTAGCCGAAACCCCGGCGTCGTCTTGCGCGTCCCCGCGAGGATCCCGCGGTACCCCGCGCTGCGCAGGTTGACGAGCAAGTGGCGGCTCACCGTGGCGACGCCCGAGCAACGAGCCAGGATGTTCAGAGCGACACGCTCGCCCTCCAACAGACCGCAGGCCGGTCCGCTCACCGTCGCCAGTGCCGTCTTGCCGCCGTGCGTCTCGACGTGCGCGCCTTCGTGCGTGTGCCATTTGACGGTGCATCCGCACTGCGAAAAGACCTCGTCGAAGAAGGGCACGCCGGCGAGGATGCCAGAGGACTTGCCCCAGAGCGTGGCGGTGCGCTGGGCGGAGCCGACGACGAAGCCGCCGACGTCGAAGGAAGGGGTGTCTTCGGCGAGCCAGGCGGCGATTTGGGTTTTCCACGAGGCGGGGAGGATGTGGGCGAGCTCGCCGTGGTCAATGGCCATGTCAATCATGGTGGGCAGTGGGGTGTCCTCGTGAGAAGCGTGGTTTGTTTTGAGGGGTGAGGTGAGGTAAGGTGAGGTGGGTGAGGGGATTAAGGGATGAGCTGATGACGTTGGTGGCTCTAGACGGGGTGAGCGCTTTTGAGGAATGGACTTTGCAAGAGATGATCTTGTAGAAAGATGACCGAGCTCAAAACTGGATGATAATTCTAGTGAAGTATATCAAGGTCCAGCTGATGATGAAACGTTGAGCCTCGCTACGTCGAACGCGGCTTGTGACTCCAAGGTGGGGAGAACGGGTATAAATGGAAAGAACTGAGGGGTTCGGGAAGCCGCGGATAACTCAGCGAGATCCATTTTTTCGTCCGGCGCGATGGTGCAAGGGAAAAATGGCAACGAGGCACCTGGCACCATCATCGTATCTCAATGAATCTGAGGTTATCGCGACGCCCTGCATCCGAGTCTTACAAGTTAGTCGGGCGCATCCATTGGTTCCGGGGCGCATTTTTTTTGTGGATTGAGGCTTGCATGGCGGTGTCATTCGGCTGCTGCAGCCACTGCCGAGGCCCCTGCATGTGTTTAGCAGATTCAGGGGCAGGAACAAGATCCGGGTACTTGGCCTGTGAGAGAAGAAAGAGCACCAAGATCCCCGACATCCGACACCCTTACGCCGTCGCAAAATGGTCTATTTCAAATTCACGAAACATAGATCTCAATCCAAGGCCCTCGCCTTTACACGCACACCAAAAAGGAATGTGACGCCGATGGAAAAATATATGACATGTAAAAGAAAGAACCGCCGCTACAGCGCTTTTCCCAACCCGTGTGCCCTGGTAAACTGGTATCGATGCCTCCCGAAAGCACAATGTATAGTACTATTTACGTCAAGATGGTATGCGGCCCTCGCGTCCTCACATCACGGGGATGCCCTCATACTCTGCATATCCCAATGCGAGGTTCATGTTTTCTATCGTGTAGTCAGTAAGCTGCGAACTTGGACCAGTATCAAAAGAAAACTTACGCAAGCACTGGGTTGCGGCGCCCTTAAGGAGGTTGTCGATAGTGGCGCAAACCACAACCCGCTTCCCTGTCTTATCGACCTCGAAGCCACCAATCTCGACACCATGCTTTCCGCTGATGTTCTTGACCAAAGGAGCCTCGCCGACAACCTTGACGAGTTTCTCGCCAGCGTACCGGTCCTGGTACATTTGTCGAATATCACGAGAGGTCATGGTCTTGTTCAAAGGAATGGAGATGGTGTGGTGGATACCACGGAACCAGACAGCGACATGGGGAATGAAGGCGACATTGGCGCCCAGCTGAGTGCTGACTTCCCGCTCGTGAATGTGGCCAGTCAAGCTGTAAGGAACAATGTTGTTCGTCAGGAAGCCAACGTCGTTCTTTGGCGAAGGCTTGGTGCCAGCGCCGGAGTATCCCGAGACTCCGAAAATGTGAGGCATACCGCCCAAGTGCTCCACAAGAGGCGCAATACCGAGCTGCGCCGCAGTAGCATAGCAGCCGGGGTTGGAAATTTGCGTGGCTTCGGCGAGGTTGGCCCTGGGAACCAATTCTGGGAGACCATAGACCCACGAGTTGTCAAACCGGTAGTCGGCAGACAGGTCCACAATAACGCTGCGGTGGTTAGACGCCTTGCGACCCTCATAAACAGCCTCAACGAACGGCTTGCAGACGCCGTTGGGAAGGGCCATGACCCAGCAGTCGATATCACCGCGCTTTTCCATGTCACGAACATCCTCAGGGCTCAGGTTCTCGTAGGTAACCTGGCGCTTGTTGTATCCCTCGAGCTTCTGGCCCGCAAGTTCTCGAGAAGAGACGTGGCACAAGTCCATGTTCGGGTGAGCATCGAGAAGACGGATCAGCTCCTGGCCAGTGTATCCACGGGCACCAATGAGAGCCACCCTGGCGGGCTGCGACTTGGAGGCGTTTTTCTTTCCATAAGGAGGGTTAGGGTTGGTCTGGGTAACGTACCCCCTGGTCTGGGAGAAAATAGGAGTCTGGAGCACTGGTCGGCGAGCCAGGGTAGAGTAGCCACGGGCCTGCTGGGCCACAGGCTTGGAGGCGCTGTGCGCATTGGTGGCAGCGCGGTGCAGGCGAGACTCCAGGTTGGAGTTGCCCAGCATTGCCCTGCCGTGCTCCGCGAAGTCTTTCATCAACTTGACGACCTCGTCACCGTTTTCAATGCCATACCAGAACATGACGTCACCGTTGCGGGTAACGCTGCCGTCCGCCTTGTCGAAAAACCAAGTGAGGTTCTCGTCGTCCTCCTTGACAGTCCATACAAGCTGAGGATGCTCCTTCTTGAGTGTGGTGAAAATGTTGTCAGCGACGTTTGTCAACCACCCGGACTTGGTGATGGTGAGAGTGGCGAGTGTGGCTTGGCGGCCGTTGCTGGGAGGCAAGACCACAGCGAGAGCGTTCATGGGGCCGTCATAATAGGCCTTGAAGGGGTTCTCGCCAAGGAACTCGATATACTTGTCGACTGTCGCCTGCGCATCAGGTCCCTCCCGATCCCGGATAAGAACGGACTTGAGAGTGTCGAGGTCCTTGAAGTCAGAAAGGCCCGTGGCGGAGAGGAGCTTGTTTCCGCGGCGGATGAGTGTTCCGGCGCCCGAGTCCGTGAACAGCTCCTTCTGCAGGTCACCGGGGTGGATGATGGCAACGCTGGTCGTCCTGGGCAGAGTGTCCAGAAGTTCCTTGATCTCCTTGATCTTAAGGCGAGTACCGTACCTCACCCACTCTTGCGACATCAGGTGGTCGTACTCTTCGTCAAGGTTGATGGCTGAGATCTTCTGGCCGGCAGCGTCAAAGAGGCCGCCCTTCTCAGAGAGATAGACGACCTTGAGCGGCTCGAGTGCGCGAGCCAGCTCGGCCGCGGCAACGTCGGCGTTGACGTTAAGAATCTGACCGTCATCCGTCTCGGCCATTGAAGTGAGAATGGGAAGGTAGCCGTTGTTGATGGCCGTCTCGATGGACTGCTTGTTCACGCCAGTGACCTTGCCAACATAGCCCCACTTGTCCCTGTCGAGATAGTCTGCCCTGAACATACCAGTCGTCAGGGGCTGGGCATGGACACCCTTCTCCTCCAGCTTGTTAACCAGATTGAGGTTCTCCTTCAGGAAGAGGTCACGCGCAACACGCAGTGTCTTGGCGTCGGTGACCCGAATGCCTTCCTCGAATTGCGGCTCGATACCGGCTTCCTCGAGCAAGTTGTTGAGCTGAGGGCCCGCGCCGTGCACGATGACGGGAGAGAGGCCAACGGTGTAAAGGAACGCCAAGCTGGAGCACAGCTCGTCGAGGTAGTCCGTCAAGATGGCACCGCCAACCTTGATGACCGCAAAGCGTTGGGAGGAGACCGAGGTGAAAAGGGAGAGGTACTGCTGCACCTCGCGCTTCGATCCCACAGATGACAGGGTCTGCACAATCATTCCCCTCGTGGTGAGATCGGTGGATCGGGCGGGCGAGGAGGAGAGCGATCTTTGGTGTCGCAGGGTGGCGGTGACGGGAAGCAGACGGGCTCTGTTCGGGAGGCGGCGCACGGTGCGACGGGCTCCGGCCCGGAGGGCAACGGCGGTGGCGGACAGCATCGTGGAGGATACGAGGGTGCACGATCGATGGTCGTGAGGCGTTGAGAGAACAACCAACGGTCTGGCCGCTTCAGACAACACGCAGCGACGCAATCGCAGTCTCGGGTGACTGGGGCGATTAGAAGTCTTGACCGGCAATTGCGAGACAACCGTCAACCATTGACAGGCAAGAGCAACTGAGAAAAAGGCCTACAAGGCGAGGAACCAGCCACTCCGAGTTCCCTTGTTTGAGTGTCAATGGCGGAGGTTGAGTGCTTGATCGGAAGGAGATCGGGATTTGGTGATCAACAAGCCGATTCACAAAAACCAGGTAAAGGTCGGTGACCGCAATGTGGAGGAGGGGTACCTAGCCCCAAAAAAACGATGCCCCGAAAACCGCTCGAGGGGTGACTCAATTGCTTGGTTGGGGTGGCTATTCTGCGGCCCCCTAGGGTTATCGGGGGTCACACCAGATCTTCGGGCCTGTATCCCCGAACCTTAACATTCTGTCTCCTCGTTAAAACCAATCCTAAACTTAATGCAAATAAAAAGAGTCTCTCTTCCCATGTTTCGGTCCAAATTGATAGCAATGGAAATGAAATCTCCTTGTGTTACCAGAATTCCCATCCTGAATGTGACTGAATGTATTGTCAGAGGACTAACAGGATAACACCGCAACGGTTCCTCGAGTGGTGTGATTGTTAGCAGCGACTTTTGCACTACCCTCCGCTACCCAAGCTGCAAGTGACGTCTTAACTGCTTCGTCTAGCGAGGTATCATCGCATGCAGGTGGTGGTCGTCAAGGTAGAAATTTTCTGGCTGTCAGGCGGGTCTAAGAAAGGTATGTCTGCTCGATTTCTCGCATCACAAGCAGCACACACCCAATTGTTCCGCGGATTGCCATCGTCATCAAAGGTACCTTTCGATAATTCCTACCTGCTTTGTCTGCGAGACACAAACTGATATACTTCCTGCTTCAGCCGCCTCTCGGGAGGTGGGTCCGATCGCGGAGCACCTTCGCTCAATGCAACGACGATCAAATACAAGACTAGAATATCGGTATCAAGAGATGCCAAGATCGTGCATCTGGCTTCCCGCTCGATATATGCAGGCCACATTGCAATGATAATCGAGTAGGTATTAGTTGCTTCATGAACGCTCATCAGGACCAAGTCTACTCGTTCGGCACCACCCTCCCCTCGCGCCTTTGCAAAGTTGTGCCCGAGCCTGATATATCCCCCAAAGCGACTCATCGTCAAACCATATCGATTAGTCGTATTATGAGAACGCCTCCCCGACGTTCATCATAAGTGCAGGGTTGTGGGGTACAGGAAGAGCAGCAACCGCTCCAGAACGTCTTCCGGGCAAAAACGCCGAGGCTGTCACTCCCAGACGAGCAAAAGCCAGCGAGGAGACCGCCAAACAACAAAAAACAGCAAGAAACTCCCATGAAATCAAGCCGTACCACGAATCCATTCCCTTCCCTGCGGATGCCGAATGCATGTGCGAAATCCAGTTTCGTGTCCTTACAAGCCCCCTGTCGTCTCGTCATCATAGTCCATGAGGAACCGTGCTCAGTTTTTCGTAGCAACAACTGTTTTCTCGTTAGCGAACGCAGGTCGCGATAGTTCAGATCAGAAGCTCCTACCGGCTGGGACAACGATGATAATGATCAAAATGGCAATACCAATACCAAGCCAGATGCGCATCTTCATATCCTGTGATGTTGTCAATACATGCAGCCTTGGCATGAGGAAGGGGTAAGGGAATGCATACCTTCCACCACATAGCCTTGCGCACCCGGTTAGCTCCACGGCGGAAGCCCTGGGCAGACGCTGCCAGGTCATCGGTCTTGTTCTGAAGGGCATCAAGACGCTCGCCACGTTGAGACACCTTGTTAATGTTGTCTCTCATGACGCCGACGGTGTCATCGATTTGCTAGAACAGTCGTCAGCGATCGGCTCAATCCATTCTGACCGTCTTGCATGTGATCCTGGGAATCCATGGATGCGCTCCAGATATCATCACAATCCTTCAATACAGCCGTACTCGAGCTCCTATGAGCCAGTTCGTTCAGCAGAGAACGCCGTGCTGCCGCGAGGATAGCGTGATGGCGCCCATCTGTCAAAAATCGGATTGGTTGCGATCCCATCATCCGTCTCCCTAGCCGTTCGATACACCGTCCATCTCCATTTCCACATGTAGGCAATGCGATATGCGCGCGTTCCAGGTTGCGATGCAGTCGCGATCGAGAATTTCGGAAAGTCCGGCCGTGATGACCATTCCCGAAGGGTTGACTGATGGGGAATTGCCTCGTTGCGTCCCAGGGATCCAAAACCACATGAAGCAACGCAAATTAGCTTACCGCTTGAAGCGCCTGTGTCCTGTTGTTTCCCGCTCCACCCGCAGGTGCGGCCCCGGAGTTGGGGATATAGGGATCGTAAGGCTCCTGTCCGGTCGACATTTTGGCTGTGGTTGTTGGTCTGCTGACGTATCAACGATCGAGTGTCGCGCGCGAAGAAATCGCCGGTTCAGCGGTTTGCAAGTGGTACGTGGGATCGTGGTCGCTAATCGGTGGTGTTTGGCTCGTTGGAAGATGTCGGAATGGGTGTGGCAGGCTGCTGAGAAAGGTTGTCAAGATGAGTGGGAGAGTGGTTGTGAGACGTTTTGCGGAGGCGAGAGCACAACCGAAACGAGAATCAGGGAATCCCAGGAGCCATGGAATTTAGGTGGGCTGGCTACTAAAGGCACAGTGCAAGTGGCTGGCGTCAGGTGGTGGCGCTAACAAACTTCCGCCATCCTACCTCCGGCGTCCGTTAGCTCAGCAAAGTGGGTCACCACGGGACACAGTCTGTTCCTCAATCCAGCAGTTCACCATCGCTTCGGAGACCACGTCGCTCGGGTCCGTTTTGTCTCCATCCTGGGCTGTTTGCCGTGAGTTCCTGCTTTAGTCACCTCCACATTGAGATGGAGAATGTATTCAAAGCAAAGGGTCCAACAGATCGAGAATCTCACGGTACTATTGTGAGAGACTGTCTTTCAGACTCGATTACGCAAGTCCATCATTCAGCTGCGCGGCCGCCTCGTTTCCGAAGGCCGACGACGCCGGCGACATGTCGTCAGCTCCATGCATGTGGCGCCTCACCAGCCACGACCAGGGGCCAAGCTTCCAAAAGCTATTGCTGGGCAACCGCCCATCCGGGCTTCTTGGACCCCAAAGTTTCACACTGCAACGAGTCGATGGCCCACCAAGCTGTCAAATGACGGCCCAACAAGCGAAGATGCTGCGGCTGCTGTGAATATTGTCAAAGGAAGGGGTCTTTTACGAGTTAACTCGGTACTGAATGCGCTCTCAGCAAGAGCTTCTTTGCGTGCAGCCGTCCAGAGAAGTGTTGCAGCATCGTTTCATCATCAGGCTCGTTCGGCCGGGAGGTCTGCCGCGCCGTCTAAATACCAAATTAAAGATCTCGGAAAAGAACGTGATCACAAGTGTGTGTCTTGAATCCGGGCTACTCACTTCTTGCTGCGCAGCGACGAAAGCAACATCGGATATGTTGTCTCTCAGCATGTCGTTGCAGCCGCCTTCGGCTCACAATTGTTGAGGTAAGTGGTTCGCATTCCGTAATGGTTCTGCGACTACCCAATGTTCAGTGCGCCACTGAAGCTTAAAGAAATGTCTCTTCTATCACGGGCATGGGAATTTCGGATGACAGGTGGAGAAGAGTGTGCATGTGCCTTTATTCAGAGCACATCATGCTTTTTTGAAATTTCATCTTGAAGACATTGCTGGTTAGTCGCTCGGGGCCATCAAGTCGTTCGCCTCAACTTCTCCGCGCATGTTTCTTATATATACGGAAGTACCTCGTTTCATCTGCCATATACATGTACTGTTGAAATCAAAACAACTGCAGAGGGAGAGTTGAATCCAAGCTTCCCAGATCGACGACCAATAACTAGGGATGGGCAATTTCGATTCACGGACACCTGGTTCGAATTTCCTTACATTTCAGCCCAAATGGCCCGAAATTGAAAATTGAAAACGCACAGACCACATTGGTAGGGTTAGGGTTATGTATAGGTTTAATGGCCAAGAAGTACTGACCTTTAAACCCCTTTCCCGGGAAGGAAATGTGGAGCGTCTAGGAAGCGTGTGGGGCGCGGAATTTCCCGAATTTTCCATACGGCCGGCTTGGAAAATGAAACGCAGATTTCCTTAAAAGAAGAAAATTTTCATGAAACGTTGCCCATCCCTACCAATAACGTTGGAGTTGATGACCAAGAGGTGGCGGGTACTAGCGGGTACTAGCGGACGGTAACAATTTTGGTCAATCGCGGTGACGGGTCCATTTTTTGTTCAGCACTCCCGATAACCGGTGACTTGAATATCGTTGAGCCCCTGATCGCCGTACACATCCGCACTCAAGCAGCATTTCATTCGAACAGCCGTCACCTCTGGTCCTACCGCATTTGCAATGGCAGCGTCTGTCCCGATTCAACGGATGCAGGCGCCCCTCCGGCGCTCGCTGTCGCGCGCCGCAACGGTCTCGTCCCGGTCCTACGCCACCATCCCGTCCGCTCCGGAGCCGGCAGCATCACAATCATCGTCCACAGCCGGCAGCGGCAAAGCCCGACCAACCTATTTCAAGGACACCAGCGTCGGGTCCCTCTCCGAGTTCCTCCCTACCTCTCCCGCCGCGCCACTCTCTCCAACCGACGCCTACACACTACGCACTGCAGAAGTCGGCCCAGCCGGCCGCAAGCGCACCATCACACGGCTCCCCGAGTGGCTCAAGACCCCGATCCCCTCCCCCGGCGCGAACCCCAACTTCGGAAAGATCAAGGCCGACCTCCGCGGTCTCGGACTTCACACAGTCTGCGAGGAGGCGCGATGCCCAAACATTGGCGAGTGCTGGGGAGGTTCCAACAAGGCTGCCGCGACAGCAACCATCATGCTCATGGGCGACACATGCACGCGTGGATGCCGTTTTTGCAGCGTCAAGACAAGTCGCGCCCCGGGACCGCTGGATCCGCACGAGCCGGAGAACACGGCTGAGGCACTCGCGCGCTGGGGACTGGGATATGTGGTGCTCACGAGTGTGGATCGAGACGATTTGGCGGATGGCGGCGCCCACCACTTCGCGGAGACGATCCGCAAGATCAAGCAGAAGAAGCCAACGCTGCTGGTAGAGGCGCTCACGGGTGACTTTGGGGGTGACCTCGATATGGTCAAGGTGGTAGCGGAGAGCGGGCTGGATGTGTATGCGCACAATGTCGAGACGACAGAGGGTCTGACGCCGTATGTGCGAGATAGGAGGGCGACGTTCCGACAGAGTTTGAAGGTGCTGGAGCATGTCAAGGCGGTCAAGGGGAAGGAGGGCATCATCACCAAGACGAGCATCATGCTTGGGCTGGGTGAGACAGAGGAGGAACTTTGGGATACCCTCAGGGGTGAGTTTTCATTCGCTTGTGTATACGGAGAGACAGTGCGCTGACAAACTATCAGAACTCCGGAAGGTTGATGTGGATGTTGTGACCTTTGGCCAGTACATGCGGCCTACAAAGAGGCATCTCAAAGTCGAGAAGTACGTCACTCCAGATGAGTTTGATCTCTGGAGGCAGCGCGCTCTCGACATGGGCTTCCTCTACTGCGCCAGTGGGCCACTGGTGCGATCCTCGTACAAGGCTGGTGAGGCCTTCATCGAGAACGTATTGCGAAAGCGAGCTGGAGAGAAGCCGCTGTCAACACAGGGTATCGACCAGGCCATCGCAGCCGAGGAAACAAGCAAGTCCCTTTAAGAGGTTTGGGTTTGCAACATGGCGTTTCCGACACTGATTTCAACAATTCGGTATGGGTTCTTTGGGCTTAAAAGGCGGTGACTGGGTCACACAGGAACGGCGTTAGCAGTGTTAGAATTTGGACATCATGAGGTAATATTGTAACAAAACTTGTACATGGTTGACAATCACAGCACTCATATCTATTCGGTGCTGTCTTGCCGACCGTCTGCTCCGGTAGCAGCATTGCTGACTCGCTTGTGATATGTGCCGCGACCGCGATGCTGCGCCTGAAGCCACATGCTTTCCAGAACTGACCATTTTCTCTACCAACTTCCCTTCTTGACACCCGGGATGTTTCCTGCGAGAGCATTCATGCGGAACATGAACTAAGGGCGCCAATTGTTAGCCAAACACTTGCCACAGCCAAATTTTTGAGCTTCGAACGTACTCGTGACATCTTGAAATCCCTGAGAACACCCCTTCCCTTTCCACCCATGGTACACCTATTCCTGATCTGCGTTGGCCTCGTGTAGGCATGCATCTGAGTGAGCTGCAGCTGGGCAATGGCGCGTGTTCGGGCCGGGAGGGTTTCGTTGCGGATGATGTATCGGAGGGCTTGTCTCTCGGGTTCAGCGGCAGCGACCGCCTTGCGCTTCGAGTGGTCGCGGATGATGTAGGCATTGTAGAAGCACCCAATATCGAGCTTCTTCGCCCGGAACATCGACATCTTGGCGTGTGTGTGCCGCTCGGCGTCGTTGTTGAGGTCGTTCGATGAGGTGCTGCTGGCTGTCGTCGGCGCGAAGTTAAAGATTCGCTGCATCGCGGTCCCGCTGGCCGAGCTGTGATTACTGCCGGGCGGTGACAGGCTAGCGTTGGCCCCACAGCTGTGGAAGACCCACAAGAAAATTCGCACCCGTGCACAGACCACCTTTGGAGGGTATATATTCTTCGCCCGGCTCCCAGAATTTTGAACTTTTTCCTCTTTTTTTCTTCAGCTCTCTTTGCCTTTTGGCTTAGATCAAGTGTAGTATCTGTTCTTTTCAGTTTAATCTCTGAAACTACTCTACGGAGTAGAATCGTGATTATACTAATTTTTGTCAACCGGTGGACTTTCCTCTGGGCTTGCCCATGATCGTCTTCCACAGTGTCCCTGGTATTACACTGCCTCCAGGCGACGCGAAACTATTTTTTCATTGCAATCCTGAGCTCTGCTCGGGATGTGAGGAAGAAAAGGTGCCCTTTCGATTCGTTGCTATGCTATGCTGCGTGTCGCACTCGGTCCGATCGCCTTGCCATGTCGACCGCTTCATCATGCATACGAGTTGACGCCGCTCGCGATGACGCCCCGTACGCGTCATAACGAGTAGGTACAATGTCAAGCTGAACTATCACCCTCCATCCCGTTTGCTCGCCGCTTGCGGTTGGCAGCAGGATGTGAAAGATCCAGTAGCAGATAATTGCTCTTGGAATGACCGTGTCGTAGCAGCAGCAGTGGTGGTGATGACGCCTCCTGCCTAGGTAGCCTTCCGTTTGTCGATGAAACTTTACGCTTGCGGATATTTTGACGACCCCGTCCACTGCCATCAGCATCTTTCCTCGTTATCAAATGTTCAATCTCTCCAATGTGGAGAGCATGCTTGGTGTTGCGATGGTATGCTGCCTCTGGAGCTGGGGATGGCAAACAAGCAAATGGAGGCATCGTCGGGCAAGCGCAGCGGATGGCTCAAATCCAGGACCATACAATAAATTAGTTCCCTTTCATCCTCTCCAGTAGGTTTCAATAAGGAAGCAGAATTTTCTTTTCTTTTCATCCCCACCGCCATTCACCTTGTCGTGGTAGATTATCGTTGACCGTTCTTTCCTCGCGGACAACCGCATCTCTCCGATCCAACTTTGCAACATCCGCTTCCTCTTCCACCCTCACCTTCTTCTTCTCAGCTCCCGCATCCTCTTCTCTACCTCCTCAAGCAGTCATGTTCCGCCGCCGCTGGTCTGGCCTCCCGGCCGATCCCATCTACCCGTCAAACCTCTTGGAGCTCGGGTTCGTCACATCTTTGCTCAGTTGCCTTCAGGTAGCAACTGACAAATCACACCTAGATACTTCATCAATAATGACGACGAAGTCCGCTCAATCGAGGATCCAGACTGCTACTTCAAGTACTACACCACCAAGAACGAGCGCTGGAACGACCGCCAAAGCTTCGCCTTCAACGGTCTGTCCCTCCTCTCATGCCCTCAAAGACATCGCAACTAACTAACCCCACCCTAGAGGCCATCAACAACATCGTCTCCTCCCGCCTCGACGACCTTGGTCTAGACAATGTCCTCCTCCCGCTCGGAACCACCTCCCGCACCGAAAAGCATGTCCCCATCCGCATCACTCCCAACCTCGCCATCAAGTCCCGCGTCGTGCTCATCTTCGGCGAGCCCGGCCAAGCCCTGGGTATCCGCGCCTACCGCGTCTGTGACCACGCCGGCGGCATCAACAAAGGTTCCATGATTGGGTTCCTCAAAGCCCTCCTGGAACAGCCCAGCTCCGCTACGGACCGCTCCCCGCCGGGCATCATCCTCGCCAATCCGGGCGAACTCTGGTGGTGGCCCGAGGGGAAGAAGGGCCTCACTGTCTCCGCGAGCCAGCGCATCCCCATGGCCAGCGCCGTTCATGCCGCGAGGGTGTACAAGAAGGGGGAGAACACCATCCCGGAGAACGCGAACTTGAAAGAGCATGTGCGATACATGTTTGAGAAGGTGCTTCCCGAGTTCGTGGGCAAGGAGGCCAAGGTCGATATTATTGCCATTGGCGAGAGCGCGGAGGAGGTGGAGATGTACCTGAATGACGACGTGGTCTGGGGAAGGATTGGACGGCAGATGAACTCGATGTTGGTGCTGAGCGGGTTTTACAGCTCCGAGAACTTTGTCTGTGATGGGTTCAAGAAGTTCGTGAAGGAGGTAGGATACCACACGGTGTGTTGCGAGCTTGGGTAATATGCTAACTTGGGCAGCGCGCTCGTGCGTACATAGAGGAGGGCTCGCCGGTGGATACAGCTATTGCTGGACCGGGCGGAAACGCCGTGTGCCCGATGTTCACATCGTATGGCTGTCCGGTCTTCAGCGCGGGCGAGAAGTGCAACATGACGGAGACGATTCTCATTAAGGCAGAGAAGTGCGTCCTGAAGTGGTTGCTGCAGGTCACCGAGCAGGGCGAGGAGTACAAGAATGACACAGTTGAGATCCTCGGCGAGGCCGGCATTTCCCCAGAGCAAATGGAGAAGCTCGGGAAGGAGGGTGCGGACGAGGATGAGGACGGTGATTGGTATTCTCGGCCATGACCAAGCACATGAGGAGCGTTTCATTTAGAGGACCTGCGGGTCTTGTCTTTAATGCCAGGTACTTGAGACCGAGATACCCACGATACTTTGAGTCAAGCTTCGTATTACTACTCCAGATTCGCATTTACTCTGACACCGTGCGCGCCCGCCGTGGATGTTGTTAAGTAAGCAGGCCCACATGAAGTCAAGAGCTGGTCTCTGTCAACTACGGGAAGGTCTTATATGATGTATGGCGTAAAGAGCACCGATATATTATTCAGGGCATGTATCATCTCATGCTGTAGGGCTCATTGACCCTGTCTCAGCGATCTTGATACGCCGACACGCACCTCGCCATAAATACAAAAGGGCTAATCAATATCTGTGATGACTTCTTGGTTGCGCTGTTGATACAGGCTAGTTTGTGGCTTTGCGTAGCCGCACTGACAAAGCTTTTGGACGTGCACAGGACAGGAGCTAATGCCAATATCGCGAGTCGATACGGTGTACAACTTCATCTAACTACACAGAAAAAAGAGACATGATGGCGTTGGGCGGAGGTTTAATCTCCTCCAGCAGCTTCTGAGAACGTCTCCTTCGCTCTTCAATAACTTTCGCCTCTGCCACCCATCGAGTGAGATTCTCCTCCTCTTGCTTGCCCCAAAGGCCGAACCAGGACGACTTTTTGGGTTGCGCTACCGCGGCCTCCTTCTTTGCGGCTTCTTCCTTCGCCAGGCGCGCAACCATGACTGACCAGTTCTCTAGGCCGGTGGACAGGCACTCGCGGCATGTTGTCCGGGCCGGAAGGTCGTTCTTGGATGAGCCTAGCTTGTGCAGTTGTTCCTCGGCGATGTCGACGCCTTCGCGGGTCCAGCCGAGGCCCTCTTCGCGGCTGCTCTGCTGCGACGCATACAGAATCTCGCCGATGTGGAGACTTATTGCGGCCTCTTCGCAGAGCTCCTTGCTGTCTCGCACTGGGGGGTATGATCCGTCGGGTGGTGGTGCTGGGTAGGGTGGAGGTCTGAAGAATTTGACGACTTTGGTGATGGAGTTGTCCGAGGTGGTCCCACCCAAGCTTGCGGTTATGGAAGTGTCGGGGGTGGGAAGGCTCCTGCGAGCCCTGAGGAGGGATACAAAGATTGATAATGCTGTTATGACATCGCCGGTTCGGGCTTTGTGAGTGGCAAAGGCCGTGAGAGAGGTGAGCAGGTTTGCAGACGGTTGACCAGCAGCGTCATTGAGAGTCCAGCTCGTCTTGTCTACTGCTTCTTCGGGAAGCGAAGGTCGTTGGGATAACGCCAACTCGACGGCGTCTTGATACATGACACCGGCTGGGCCGACGTCACCCTTGAACTCGAGCCAATTCGCGAAGGCTAGCCTGGCATCCAACTGCTGACGCACTGTCAGCCCCTCAGTAGCGATGAGTCTGAGGTATACATCGTCCGCAGGTTCAAACGCGAGCTCGCAGTCTTGCTCCTTTGGTCGCGGGCCTTTCATCATGGGAGGGAGCGGTCTTGGGCTGAGGTTTGAAGGCCCAACCATGGTGCCTGGGGGAAAGACCAAGTCCCTTGTTTTGTCCCGCACCCAACCATCCATATGCTCTGCCGACTTGGCGTACAGCATCATGGCGTCAAAATAGCCTCTCCTCCACTGCTCTGACTTGGCGCTGATATCCTTGGTGCCAGGGGGGCGGTCTGGCGGTGCATCCTTCAAGCCATAGCCGTCAATCGCGGGGTCCTCCAGTCTTTCCAGAGCTCCCTTCATCCATAATAGAATGACATTCCAGTTGGGGAGTAGGTTGGGATCATCTGGGTTGCGCTCGGCATGCCCGCCGCGGAAGCGCTGGCGGGTGAGAAAGCTCCATTCGTGGGGAGTGGGATATTCCCTCTCAAGTATTTCCTGGTTGACGGCCGAAATCATTACAAACACCAGGCCTGCAGCAGCCCATATGTACGCCGTGTATTTGATGCCCATCTTGATCTCGTATTTTATTCGTTCCCTGCGCTCCGTCGTCAGGTGGCGCACACGCTGGGCACTGGATGTGACGGAGAGAAACGGGAGCTGCGGACGGGATCGCGGTCCATAAAGGAAGATGCTGCTCTGGAAGAATGTTCGGTGCGCCGGCGATGGTCGCTTTACCGGCCGGCGCGGGAGGACAAGTCGAGGCCGCATCTTTTTGTGGGGTCTGGATTGCAGTAGCAGGCGGAGAGACAATCGAGCCCGTCCCTTTGGGCACGTCGACGGTCAGTTATTTCATAGCCGTCCTTCTAACGGGCGCCGTGATCGGAGTGAGCGCGTCCAATATCTCGTAGCTCGCGGAGCGGGTGGTCGGAGTGGAAGCTTTGGAGGAGCTCTCGTCAATGATGATGTTGAAGTGCTCCACTCTTCTTCGATTGGCCTAGCACTAGGGGGAGCTTGGGCCACCACCGATGGGTAGTTGACCATTCGAACCACCATCAGCTGGCAGCAGTTGAACGGCATCTGCCTATCCCGCACCGACCTCACTCAGCCATGTGGGACCGGGGAGCGGGTTTGATGTTGGCTCAACACCAACTTCTTGCGTTCCAATACAGCTCGCATCATAGTGCAATTACCAAGTAGCAATATACTACATCTCAGATCACAGCAGCCAGATCTGCTACCTGCTTTTCAGCTGTTATACGATTCCCGCGCCTTATCGACCCAGGTCACTTGCAGCTGCCCAATCGCCGTCCACGATGGCTTCCAGCTTTCATTGGTTGTTTACTTCTAGGGCCAACACTTGCGCACGGAGCCATGGCAGGGCATCGCCAATCGACTTCGTACAGACAACACCCGTATGACCTGCTGCTCGCAGGACCCGGGGAGAGTGTTTGTTCCCTCTGTGTGATGTGACCGAAGCTTGACGACCTTCATTTCGCTTTTCACGACACTCCCAGGTACAGCCCGAATCAAAAGGTGGACGACTCACCTCTTCTGCTCTCGAAAAAAAAAAACCCTGGGAAACCTCACAAGCCGGCCGAGGGAACGCAGACACCATGGTCTGGTTCCCCGAATGGACAACACACCCAATCCCCGGCGTCTCACTGAGCGCTGGCGGTCTCCTTGCCTTGGCCGACTTGAGTACCGTAGGCATGCGTACTGTAATAACAGGGGGCTCGTCATGGCTGGATACCCTCCTCCTCGCTCCCGGTCTACACTACCAACAAGCAGCCGATGAGCTCGCCCGGCGAACCTCCTCCAACGCCATCCTCAGCGCCGTCGAGCCGATCCACGGCACACACTCGGTCACTCTCTTCATCAACAACGCCGCCACGGCCAGCTACATCCAGCGCATCGCCAAACCCGGCGAAACAGTCACCCTCTCAGTCGGTCTCCGCCTCCGCCGCTCCCAAAGCGGCCTCCATGCCACCATCTTCGCCGTCAATGACATCCCCGACCTCGGCTGGCTCTCTCACGTCTTCTATCTCATCTCCCCAGCCCTAACCATCGCCGCCCTCGTCCTCACCGTCCTGCTCCGCGACTGGTGGGCCCTCGGCAGCTTACTCGCCCTGATGATCTCCCGCATGCTCAATATCTGGGTGATCAAGCAGCGCACCAAGCACCACGCCTCTCCCCGTCAGCCGCCCCCAATCCCCACCGAACCCTCCACCGACTCGGACCAAACCACCACCAGCACACCCGGAGCTGCCTCCCCCCATCCCCACCTGGCGCGTCTAACAGAGTACATTGTCTCCCTCTCCGATGGAAGGCCTTCCACTGTGAAGCTCCGCGGCACCTCTGACGACCTCCGCGCCGTCACTGCAGAGTCCTGGCTCCGCTCCAAAACGCATCTAGAAGGGTACCTCGAGGCAGCCGCAAAGCTTATTGTCTTTTTGGTGGCGGCGGTGTCGGGCAACATGACACAGGCGGGCGCCATAGCCATGATGGCGTTGCTGCTAGTTACGGCGGGGTTGCTGGCGCTGAGCAATGCAAATGCGAAAGCGTTCAGGATTAATGGGCGCGTGGCGGCGCCAGAGGAAGAGGAAGAGAGGAAGGGGATGAAGGGGCACGTGGTGGAGGGCAGGGTTGTTGGAACGGGCGCAGAGGGCGGGCAGGATCTGGCGGAGAAGGGCATGGGGTATTCTTCGGGGTGAACCGGGAGTGATGTTTGGACACGTACAAAAACAGTTGAATAAGAATGGGTAGATAGACGTAGATGTTGAGTGCATGAGACGCGTGAAGAACGCGTGGTAAATTATCAAATGGCACAGCCGCACAGATACGACAATGTGGTAAAGGGGTATCGGTTTGTAGCAGTGTAATGGTAACTGTCTCACACGGACACATCCGTCTCTACACCATCCACATGAGGTTCCCACGCACACAGAACACATGTGTCTGTGACTCCCAAGTCCAAAAGATATGACCCATCTAATGCTTCTCATCTGACATATCTAAAGGATCCCCCATATAAGCAAACTTTGTCACGCAATCCAAAATCAAGAGTGGCGAGCTTTCGCTTCAACGTACCGCTGAAGCGTTTGCTTCTGGAGTGCTTTCTGCTCGTTGATAATCTCCCACAGCTCCTCGTTCTGTTTGCGCAGCTCCTGCTCGCTGCTGCTCTCCGCGGTGGGCTGCTCGAGGGCAGTAATTGCGCGTTCTAGCGTCTCTTGGGAGAACCCCGGAGCGTTCAAGAGTGAGTCAAACCGCGATTCGGCATCCAAGTGGGACTCCAGCTGCGCGGCGAGGGTGTAGTTCCGCTCGGCCTGGTTAGGCTTGACAATGTTCACCGTTTTGGTGGCCTTGGCCGCGGGGAACGGCGAGACGAAGACGATGTTAGTGACGGCGGCGTTGAGACTGGCCAGCTCGAGTGGCGTCTTGTTGTCGGCGACATCCCACTTAAGAATCTGACCCTTTGGATGTCCGGTGACGAGAGTGGTGCCGTCATAGCTGAGGGCCAAGCAGGATGCCGGGCCCACATCCTGCTGAGTGGCACCGAATGGTGCTGTGACTTGGACTACGGTTGCCGAGTCCTCGGACTGCGGCCCTAGCAGCGGGGCCTCGCCGAAGAGCTCGGTGAGGTAAAGAGACCCGTCTTCGCAGGAAACGCAAATGGCCCTGGATGAGGGGTCTAGGGAGAGACAGAGAGGGTAGCTGGGAAACAGGAGGGTGCGCAGAACGTCACCGGTCTGGTAGTTCCAAATGATGCAAGACTTGTCCTTGCTTGCTGACACGCAGAAATTGGTGTCGACGCTGACGCTGGGGCTGGCTGATAGAGAGGTGATGGCGGCCCGATGGTTGGAAAGGGACCGCTCCGGCTCGTGCTCCACAGCGGAATCCAGTTCCAGCAACTGTGGCAGAGACCAAACGTGGATATCGGAGTCATCCGATCCCGTGAGAAGGTGATAGGGCGTGGCCACCACGCAGGAGACTGCCTGGACGTGGCGCGCAGGAGTCGACACTAGTCGTCCGGTACAAGTCTACCACCATGTCAGTTTTCCCAGATGCATCTACACCGCTCAAACTGAAAGCCTCACCTCCCAAAGCATCACCCGACCCTCTGCGGTGCCCAGGACAAGGACATCACCGATGAGCGTCAGGCATCGTATCCTCTCAGGAAAAGCAACGAAGGCTTCCTGGTTCCCACGTATCCTCGAATACACGTGGACATTGGCCTTCTCATGCTGCGCGGCAAAGACGTGGGTCTCGCTGACGGCAAGACACCTCGGCGGGGCTGAGCTTTTCTTGAAGGTCGACTTGACGGAATACGTGGGGCTCAAGGCGTGGCAGTAGATGCCAACATCCTTTGCTATGGCCGTGTTAGAGCTCAAGGGGGCCCCGCAGATGGCCGAGACAAAATCTTCCGAAAGCATCGTGTGCTTTCCTTTTCCTTCGGAGAGCGCGGCGCTCGAGCCTCCGCAAGAAGGAAGAAAAATTAAGGGCGAAGGGCAGAAAAAGGCGAGTGAGTGATACCTATCACGGCAAGCTGCTCGCTCGAGATTTGGTCCCAGACGATGTGAGTCGCGTTTTCCGGCAGGTCGCACAGTTGGTTGCACCGGCCGCAGGAGATTTTTTCCCTTTCTTGTCTCTGGCTCCTTTTCGGTTCCTTGTACGACAAACATGCAGATGTGTGTGTCAGGGCAGGCCAATCCGATGCCAGAGTCTCGAGAGGGGTAAAATCGCGCTATCGAAGGACGCCTTCTAGGGATGAGAAAGAAAGCTTTTTTTTTTTCTACGCTTCCCTTCGTCGGATGTCGTTGCGATTGAGAATGGGTCTGTAGATCCTGGTAGCCAAGAAAGCCAAGCTGGGGTGGCCGGGGGCTGGGGACGCCACAAAAAGCTCGGACCAAACCGGGAACTTCGGGACCGCCAATGATACGAGGCCTGTGTCTCAGCCGCAACGCGGTCCGCACGGTGGGCGACGCCAGTCATCGAGAAAGTGGATTCGCTCTTGCCAGAGGGAGCTTCTCGAAACCAGGAAAGTTCAGATCTCTTCACACCCTCTTTTCTGCCCTCGCGCAACGACCCCGCCGTTCGGACGGCTCGGTCGGCGTGCTGACCTGCGACATGAGCCGCCAACGGCACCTCGGGAGCAGGCCCAGACCTCGCACATTGGACGACAGCTGGCCATGCTCGGGAGCTGTTTGCTCGGTTTCTTTCTTTTTCTTCCTCGGAGCCCGACGATCACTTCCGTTTTAGCCGTCTTTTGCTTCTTGCCTCAGGCTTTGCTCTGCCCGCGATAGCCAGTGCGGGCATTTTTAACGTAGATACTAAGGCCCACCACCCACCTCGCTCCCGCACCTCCAAGCTCAAAAGCTCCGTTCGCGGCGGGCACCCGGGAGGGCACATGCGAGACGAGTCCGGTTGACTGCATGATCCAGCTCCCATCCACCTCAGCGCACGAGGTGCAGAGCGGATTAAGAGCGCGGTGCTCCTCTCGTTTCTCCGGCGCCCCTGGCAGATCCCAAACAATCCCCGCAGGCTGCGAAAGCTTTGTCGAGTGGGCGGGCGCCCATGGACCCACGCTCTGCGTCTACCCGCACCTTGATCTCGCGGCGGGCCGGACAAGCTCGTCATTCATCTGATCGATTGGGCCCGGCGGGGGGGAGTGAGGCACCGACAAACCAGTGCCTGCTGTGTGCTGCACATGCGTGTCCCCTGCATCTTTCCCCACGCTGGCACACAAACGACCAGCCAGCCAGCCTCAGCCAGTGTTGGGAACAGACCACGCACCCTTCTTGACGTGGTGGGCTTCGGATAACCTAAAACAGGGAGGGCTCACACCTGTACACGGCGTGTACCTGGTGATGCCCTCGTGTACCTGCTATAAATGACTGCCACTGTGTACCCGGCTGGTTACCCCCGTCTCTGTCGCCTGCGGGACGCCTGCTCAACGGCGTCAGCACGGCACTGGGGGCTTGTGTGCGACGAGCTATTTGATGTCTCCGTCATCTTTATCACTGTCTCGGCTCCGGCGCTCGTTCCTTTTACCTCGTCGCCCTTGCCTCGCGGCCAGCTCAGGCTCCAGGACGCCCGCAACAGTATGTCTCGCGTGCCCGCGCACGATTTCATCTCTACTGATACAGCCACAGCCACAGCTACAGCTTTGACAGCGCCGCGTATTACAACATCCAGCCCACTGCCGAATCTGACCATGCCCCTTTCATCCCATCTGCTGGCTCGATGACAGAGTTCCCAGGCCCTTATCCTCCGTCGGCCCTCCGTATTCGCAGCCTCTCGGCTCTGGCAAGACGCCTTTGCCGACCAGGAACCACTTCCTGGCCATCGCAATCCACGGCAGACGCCCACTCTCCTACGACCAGGCTTCGATGCCAGAACCCGGTCCTACGGTTACACTGCTCCCTATCTCCCACATTCTGTACCAGACAAACCCCGAGAGGTGCGGTTTCAAGCGATCTGCACAAGGACAGGGATCCGCCCCACGACGATCCGTATCGAGCATGAAAAGGCTCCTACCCTTGATATTATCCCCGACTGCGTCCAGCAAGCCGACACTGCCGTCACCGTCGTTTCCAGTCACCAAGATGGCCACCATTCACGAGCCTTCTATGGAATGCAATTTCCCAGAGCTGCTGGCTCGAGACCTCGAGGTCTCCGAAGCCGTCTTCACGTCCAAGTCCATGACGGCAGGCTGCCCGTCCTCGGGTCTTGCCACACCAAGTATCGAGGATGACTGTCCGTTTCAAGGGCTCGTCGAAGTGACTCGACAAATGACGCCAGTCTGCCAGGACGCCGTGAATCGGCCGCATCCGCATTCACTGACTGTGGACATCAGACGAACAGGTTCTATCGAGACGTTTGGCCTTGATGAATCGGTTTACCGGGGCGAGATGTCGGATTCGGCGAGTGAGTCGTCAGCAGGCATGGGACCGCCGCCCGTGCGAACGCGAGAGCAGTCGTTCACCACAGCCGCTACGTCCGTTTCTGGCCGATGCTCTTCACTCCTCTCACAGAAACCCGTCTCGCCATCTTCCTCAACTTCTTTAAGAGTCGACCGCGCTCAGGAAAGCTGGTTCGACGGCGATGGCGACCTGGATTCTCACCCACGACCAGACACCACGAACAGTGACGCCTCAGACGTGCCACGCGCAGTATCCGGGCTCAACGCCTTCGAGACAAGACACATGTTTTTCCCACCAGGCGACCCGCTCGCCTTCCGACCCGCAACGGCCAACATCTCTCACCGAGCCCCCGTGCGACGGTCCATAGAAGAGCGGCCGCACACATCGTCGGGACATCCGCGGATGGAGCGGCCTCGGCTTGTCGATATCCAAGCCCCATTCGCAGTACCAAAACGCAGGTCATCGCTGAAGAAACCCTTGCACGAAGAACTACCACAGCAGGCCACACCAACCGCACCTTCTCCGTCGATTCCGCTACAATTCTTTGCTTCCAGCGACTGCAATGCCTCACAAGAGCGGGAGTTCACGTTCGGCGGCCCGCTCACGTCACACCCTCCCATGCCTTTGCTAGCAACAACTTGCGGTCGCACAGTTATCGACGCTTCCAAGCCACCGTCGTTCGAGTCCAAAGAGCCAGATCCGCTCCTACGTCGTCTATCTATCGCCGGTTCTTTCCATGCCGGCGGCGCGGGCGATCACAGTGGTTTCATATTCGACGAAGAACCGGAGGAACGCCCGCGACAGCAAGAGAAGGCCAGCGGCATGAGGAAGTTGTCAATGGCGACCATTGGGAGCTGGGCCGAGTCCAACGCCGAGGTGTTTGCCCCCCGGGCAGCCAACAATTCGTCGGTCATTTCGATGCCCGGCATTCCGCTTCCGCCAGAAGTGGTTGAAACCCTCCGAATCTCAATAGCCTGCTTCCCTGAAACCATGCTCCTCTCCTCCAGCCTGTCCATCGAGACCATCCGCGCCTACTCCAAGAAGCTCAAGCACCGCTCCACCCCAACTCACCAGCGCCGCCTCAGCGAAGACAACCACTCTGTCTTCTCCTTCTCAAGCGCCAATACCAAGCAGGCAAGCCGCTGGGCCTTCCCCAAACTCATTCAGACCCGGCGATCCAGGCAAAACAGCAGCGCGGCCGCCAGCCTCGCGGGCATCTCGGAGCAGCTCAGCGCAGCCTCCCGCGAGCCCATGACACCAAACTGGACGCCGATCAAGAACATCTTCTCCACCGGCTCCGACTACCTCTGCGACGCCCTCTACGCCCACCTCGTTGCCTACAACTACATCAACGTCCTCTGCCCCTTACCAATCACCACCGTGCCCCGCTCGCCCTTCCAGGCACCGGAAGACGACAGAGACGACAAAGCCGGTGGTAGAATCCCCAAGAAGGCGGCCAGCATACTGGGACTGCAAGCCTCGACACAAGCCCACTCCTCCGCGAACCCGCTCCTTCGACGTATTAACAGTCGTCGCACGGGTGGGAGTAGCGGAGGGGGAGGGAACGAGTCAACTACGCTGCGGGATGTACAGGCGGGTCTGGGACGCTGTATTGCGTTTTTGGTCGCAACGCTGAAACAGACGGGCATCGACTCGAGGCCCTTGGACGGGGTTTTGAGATTGGCGCAGGCGACCGAGGCGGAGGGGATGGATCCGCTGTTGATACGGTCGCTCTGCGAGGTGGTAAGGTGTTCAGAGGAGAGTATCCCCTGAATTATCAACGATGTATGACGAGAATGAGGGTATGTGTTATGTATGACTATAAAAAGGAATCCAGTGGTTTGGAGGGAGGTCGTGTGTTTCTGGCGTCGGGATGGGTTTTGGGACCGGGTAAGATATTTCATGGATTTCTGAAGGGTTTTTTCTTCTTTTTTTTTTTCATTCTCATGATTTCAGTTCCTGGGGTTTTCTCCTTCTTTCCACCCCCGAGGTACTTGGGTTCAAGCCATGGATGGCCAGTATTATTAGCAATACCCTATGTAGCATGGATGAGCGATGGATTGATGATTTTGTCTTGTCTTGATACTTTGTTGCTGTTGGTGAATTGTACAGTTGGCTCTGATAGGTCCGGTTCGTCCAGCCGATCCAAGCCGGATCCGATGCAACCCCCGCTTATGTGGATTTAAGCTCCGTGTTCCTTCGGAGGCTAAGTCGACTCGCCGCTGACTTCCCCACACGCCCGGTCCGCGCCGGGACTGACTTATTTCCAAGGTGTCACCTTTCTCCCTGAGGGCCGACACTTCTCGGGATTATACCGTTGTTGGGGATTTTCGCTTACTACGACTGTTCAGGGCTCCACTGGCGTCTTTCACAACTGCCCAAACCTTTCTATTGCGGCAGTGGAAACTGGCAAAGTGGACTGAAGAGGACAATGGAGACGGCGCTAGATGCCAACGCACCCAACGAGGGCGGGCCGGTAGTCCCGCGCCCGAGGATTACCAACGCGTGTGAGGCATGCAGGAGCGCAAAGGTGAAGTGCCAGGCGAGCAATCAGCTCGGCATCTGCAAGAGGTAGTTTGTTCCCGCCGACGCCACTCGCTGCGCTTTCCTTAACCATGGGTTGAGCAGATGCCTCGATTCCAAGAGGGAATGCGTCTTTAAAACCGGGCCTCGCACAAGGAGGCCTAGACAGTCGAAGCGGTATGTGTTTTCTTATTTTACTCTTCCTCTCAACCAATGTTGTGTTGTCCCCCCTACCCCGGACCCCTACAACCCTCCAAAAATTGACACCCACCGAGACCCGACGCCCCAGCACCTACTCCCCTCCCTCCACCCCCAGGTCCCTCCAAAACATTCACAATCGACATCTCCATGCCCTCAGAACAACCCGTCTCCTCCACCCTCGACGAACTCCGCCTCGCCCACGAAGGCTTCATCAGCGCCCTCGTCCCGGGCTTATCCTCCGGCTCCGACGACGAGTACGACGATGCCTATGACTTCGACATGACGGACCCCAACGACCCCGACTGGCTGCGCAGCACGGCGTCGCACGCAGGGTCGTCGGCAAGCCACGCTTCTTCCCTCCCCCTGGGCGCGTCGGCGCTGAGCACGCCCCCTAGCTCCGTTGCGCCTTCGCGGGGAGCTATCACCGCCGCTACTGCGTCCGCGTCCGCGTCCGCGTCTGCGTCGGGGCCGACGAGGACGGTGGCGAGCGCGTTGGGGGTGAGACCTACGTTTAATTTGGACTCTGCTACGTCGCTG
The DNA here is from genome assembly GCA_033296975.1 of Podospora aff. communis PSN243. Classification (NCBI taxonomy): domain Eukaryota; kingdom Fungi; phylum Ascomycota; class Sordariomycetes; order Sordariales; family Podosporaceae; genus Podospora; species Podospora aff. communis PSN243. Next base: position 150,844 of record MU865949.1, on the reverse strand, counting down.
TTGGGGACTTTTCGCGATAGTATTCACCCCCTTCCCCTCCCGTTCGCCTCAAGTTGGAGAATAACTGACGACAAAACAGTAATGCTTCCTAATTTCCCCTGCGTCGTACTCCCGCCTGAATCCACCGTCTCGGATCTGGCGAGGGAGAGACCCTTTGTGTTGCTTGCGGTCTTGGCTGTGGCGAGCAGCACGCGCACGCTGCAGGGACATAGTCTGTATGACGAGGAGTTTCGAAAGATTCTGGGGCTCAAATTTGTAGCGGGGGGAGAGAGGAGCGTCGAGTTGCTGGAGGGGTTGGTCGTGTATGTTGCCTGGTAAGTTATACCTCCTTTTCTGGTTGCTCGTCTATGTGTTTGTTTACCGGGGGCGAGTTGAATCAAGGGGAATAGGGGTCGTTTGCAAACTCCCAGGATGGTGCACTTTCTATGCTAGATAGGCCGACTCTTTTGTGTTCTGTTTATTTACCCCTGAGTTCAAGTTAGCAGCTGACACCTCCAGGTACCCCTTCCACCTCCGGCCCAAGAACAAGCAGGCCTTTCAGTACATCCGCATGGCCGTCGACATCATCAGCGACCTCGAGCTCGATCAAGAATGCGATTCTGACGACATCGACATCCCCCCAACCCCTGAACGCATGGACCAAATCCGCCTCTACCTCGCCACCTACTGTACGTTCCCCCCTCCCGGTCTCTATTGTCTTTCCCCTTACACCCACGAGCATGTCACCCTCGCTTCCAAAAGGACACACAAGGATGAACATCTCTCTAACACCCTGCAAGTCATGGTCTCCCACCAATCCACCGCCTGGGCGTGCACCCGCCCCATGAAATATACCCCCTTCACCTCCCTCGCCATCGACATGTTCCAACGCCACAGCACCTCCCCCTCCGACATGGCCCTCTCCTGGAAAGCCCGCCTCCAGCGCCTCGTCGAAGAAGCCAACGAACTGCGCAAGTCCAAATCCAAGAAAGGAGCCTCCACCTCTTCCCACCACCAATCCGGGTACCAAACCGGCCTCGTGCTGCGCGGGATGGAATCCCAGCTCTCCGAATGGGAGTCCAAAATCCCCCCCTCCGTCGCCTCCCAGCCCACCATCCGCATCGCCGTGCTGTTCACGCGCCTGTTCATCACGGCCGCGCCCCTCTTCCGCTTCCCCACCATAAAGAACCCTGGCGCCAACGGCAACGAGATGCCTGGGTACATCCCCACGCAGGAGCAGATGCTCGGCGCGGTTCCGACGCTGCATGGGATGCTAGAGTTTTTCCTGTCGCTGCAGGCGGGCGAGATTAACGCCTTTTGCGGCGCCGACTGGGGATCTCTGATTCTTGCGATTGTCCTGGGCTACCGTCTGTCGTTCCCGCTACCGCAGCATCCTGATTGGGATGACGCCGTGGCGCGCCGCGCGGTTGGGTTTGGGGCGTATCTTGACCGGTTGTGTAAGATGGGGGATGGAAGTGATAGCGACGAGATTCTGCAGGGGATGCAGCCTGCTTCTTCTTCAGCTGCTGCGGCGACGGCTAAGCTGCGACACAACATGGATGTGCTGAGCGCGAGCAAAGTGGTCATTGGCGTGGTGAGGGACAAGTTCCAGAAGCGGATCAGGAAGCTGGCAGGGCCACCTCCTCCCGTTGCTGCGCCGCCGGTGACCGGCGGGATAATTCAGAACCTGTGGGCTGCTGCCACCGGGAGCGGGAAGACGGCGGAGCCAGTGCCGATGCCGGCTTCACACCCGCCGGTGATGCCAGGGACCGAGTGTCCCATGCTGGACGGGAGTGTTGAGCCCTACTATCCGTACTGGGACGAGACATTTGCCGCGAATCATCTCGCTCAGGGGAGCTTTGGGGGCGGTGGGGAACAGCAACAGCAGGCGTACAATGACCTCTGGAGCACCATATCTATGGGCTGGGCGCAGGAAAGTATCAATTTTGAGGGCCTATAATAAGCCTGTGGCCGCCGCCGCCTTTCCTTGAATACTTGGATTTCTTTGGCACCTGGATGCTCTCAAGCTTATCGCTTGAGCCCAAACACCGGCGGGAAGGGGCGCAGATAGGGGGAAGTGACACTGCGACTTGGGTGGTAAGCAATCCGAACTCGAAGCATAGAAACAATTCCTGTTCCTGCAGCAAAGATAAGAAGCAACCGGCAGGTCAGCTCGGTTAAGCAGAGTCAGCCCGTTACAGATCTACATCGCTTGACGCATCTGAGGCTCTTTGGTATGGCTGACTGCCGAACTGATGGTGTATATATCCAAGCGAAACCGCCGAGCAGCGATATCAACGGCACCAGCCTTGCCCACGCGGATGCATCCGCAGGGTGGTACGGATCCCTTGAGGCTGGGCAACCCCTCGGTAACCTAATGATAGCGGCGCTTTTTTTGAGTTGCGTTGACGTTATCCGTCCGCATTGACTCTGACACAGCGACATGTCCCCCAACGCGCTCGGAAACATGTTCAGCCAGCCATGTTTTTTAGTGCGCTTCTCAGGGGTCCACGGGTTCCAACACCACGGCTGTCCGAGTCGTTCGCCTCCAGCGATCGAGGGGGTGCGGGAAAAAGCAAAAGAGCCGCAACGACCATGTGATGTAAGCCGCACGCAGGTCATTCAGGAGGCTTGTCCGGTTGGCGCATTGCAACCACACGACTTCAACCCATCTTGCCGATACATTGGGCACAAATGCCGCCGATCTTCGACGTGCACAGCCTCCTTTCGAGAAAAACCAGCGAGCAAGAGACTCAAACTGTCCACTGATGTGATATCAGGCCCTGGTGACACTCCGATTGGGTCAACTTTCCCTTCTCAGGATCTGCGGAAGCTTGTCTCGATGCTGCTGTGGTCAATGCATTGGCTGTCAGTCCTCCTTGGCCCGCTTGCCCCCACTCCTCCAGCTGGCGGGGCGTGAGATAACAGGCTGGACAAGCGTGACAAGGACCGGGGTTTGAGCGCTGACGAACAGGTCCGGCCTTGGGCTTGCGCTTGTCTCCTCTGGGCTTCGGGAGCGGATGCCCCTGCTGCTGGCTCTCCCGCCGAAAACCGAGACCTGACGACTTCAACCCATCAAAGGAAGCCGTACCCGTCCTCGTCGCGCCAAGTGCAGCTTCGTGTAGCTCCATGGGACCAACAAGGTTGCCAAATTAAGTGGCATGAGGGTAACTCGGACGACGCATGCTTGGGGATAATTATAGGACAAAACGGCCGCGGCAGTTCCATCTGACGAGGATCCCGATGGCTCTCGTTTCGTAACTTGGCGCGCATCATGTACCTAGGGCGAGGTAAGCGGGCGTGGGGCAGGTGGTTAGCCACGACTGACTCCAGAGGCTGCCCTAAACCTCGAGAGAACAAAAGCGATACGAGTGGTGTGCCATTCCTCGCCATTTCGTGCTAGGGTGCCTGATCACACAAGTCGATCGGTTTTATGCATGGCGAAAAGTTGGACCCAACCAGGAGGACGTTGGGGTGAACGCAGCCATGTTTACTGCGAGTAGCTGCTGAGTTTTGTGTTGCGCACAGCTTCGCAGCGGGCTTTTCACGATTGAAGTGCTGTCCCGTCCATCCAATCTCGGCGAATAGCGTTTGCCGATGCTATCCACCAGGCAAACCACAAGGGAAGCAACGCCATGCTTGGAGGCTTGTTCGACAGGGACGAGGGAGCTTGTGATGCGGAGCCCCGTCTGAAAAACGCCCCGACGAGGAAACGAGCACGAAAATCGTGTGTCCGACGCCAGCCAGATGGTGGCACGCGGGGGTAGTTCCCGCCGTTGACAAGGGACAACGGTGCCACATCAAGAGATCAAGATCTGACAGGATCTGTGAGCCCCTGAAGGTTCATGAGGCTGAATTTTGCCACCATGCCAGCGTTTCAGCCATGTTGACGACCGGTTTGTTGACTTTCTGTTCTCGTCCCGAATTATCGCTGCAGCTGAGCAGAAAGTCCGGTTTGCTGCATGAATGCTTGGTATGATGAACTGTGGGCCAAGCCAATGTCATCACGAGCGTGCAAGAGCGGGGAATGGTTTGCTTGTTGAGCTTCTGCCATCTCGATGCTCATCAGTTACGAGGGCGGCGGAGGCGTCAGACCACCAAACTCTCTGCCAGTGAGCCGCTGTTCCGGGAAGTGCGGTCAGCACGAAGCATGCGGAGCAGCAGAGAGGCGTGGTGTGTGCGCAGTGGTGTGGTGGAATGTCGAAGATCGATGAAGTGGAAATCCCCACTCTGAACGGCTGCCGCCTGCTACGGCATTGGCGCTCTTTTTTACATGCAGGTGGAGCAGGGACCGCCCGGCGAGGGAATAGATTGAAGTTTGATAAGACCAGGCCACTTCGTCTTCTCCTGTCTCTTCGGAAGAGGGCTTGCTTGCCCGCGTTTGTGTTGCTTTGGATCGGCAGACGTGGCCAAATCGTCTTCTAAGATCGTTCAGCTTTACCGGTGAGTGGCGGCGTAACAAACTCCCGATTTCGACGCCGACAGAGCCCGTCCAGCTTTGGTGGAGACATCCCATTGCGACATTGTTGACCAATCCGACGTTACTCGCCGAGTCCAAGAGACTACCAGTGCGTTTCAGGGCGCTGCAGGTTAGCTCACAACCGTCATTCCAGGCTTGATTTTGCCTGCAGGACCGTCGCCTGTGATGCGCGGGGCAGTGGAGTGCGTGTATGGGTGAGAAGGCCTTGGTGGTTGGACCTACCTACAGCCATTGTATTGCACCCCGTGGTATTGAGTGCCAAACTGAACTTCTGTCGAAAAGCAGAAGACGACGGTTCCGTAACTGGAGTAGGACCGCAGCAAGAGAGAGAAAAAACTCCGACCTGATGTGGATGCTAGCCAATCAATTCTGTGTCCGGCAGGGAGAGTGCGCCCTCCCAGTTGGTCGATTCATGGAGGGACTGTTTCCATTTCGGGGTTTGTGGTTGAGGCCAAGGGCGACGACCCTCACCGGGCAATCAAATGCCACTTTGCGGACGGAACATCCCTGCAAAGGTGTGTTATAGGTGCAAGACGCGACTGATAGCGGGGATTTGAGCCAATGGCGTAAGCAAGCGACTTGTGGTGTGCTTGGATCTCGACGCCCAGATATCTCCCAAAATCTCTGGGGTTTTGGTTCTTCTGAACCGTACTCTGTATCCGTACCCGCGCGGCCCTCGCTGATCGGTGAGCAGGTCACCCTGCAAGGTGAGATGGATAGGGCATGCCCATTGCGCCCAGAAGTCTGGCCGTGGTTTCAATATGACAGACCAGAAAGTGTTCCAGTCCTGCCTCGAGACGGGCCCAAAGCGAGCCGTGGTGGTCGGCCACGCTCATCAAACCTCCGAGGCTGGAGGCGTGGCTCTATCACAGGCACGGTAGTCAATAGTGAATCGCATCAACTCGGGCCGGACATTGTTGGGAGAGCTTCGCCGATGAGTGTTTATTTCCGGGTTCCGTCGTTCGTCCATTTGATCAAGGTCATTCACACCGAGTCTCTGCTCGTCGGCAGAGTTTCTTGCTCAGGCGGGCCGTACTGAGCTTTCCCGTTGTCGAGTAGATGCTGAGAGAGAGACGGCCAAATGCCAACGTTTCCCAGCATCGGCTTAGGGGAAGGCTCGCACTCGGGATAGTCGGGCGTTTCTGTGCGATCGCTCCACGGCGTGCCGGCTGACTACTGCCCGCGTCGCGGTTCGCCGTCATGTTTGCGAGGCAAGCACGTGGTGGAAGAAATGAGTTTAACTCTACAGGGCTGCTCGAGGCCTATAATGAAACAGAAAAGCGGTTTTCGCAATGCAAAAAGGCATTAAAAAAGATATTGACCCCCCTTATCCACATAATCAAGGCCTGTCGAAAATGCAAAAAGGCATGAGTTACTTCGGATCGAGGCATCGCGAATACAGGCAAACTCGTTCCTCCAACCACGTGGTAAGCCAAAGCGGCACTGGGCACGCATGGCGGTTTTGGTCTCATTGTGCGGGCCACCTTTGATCGCCATTCCAGAACGGCTGGGACCATCAAACCTGCAGATTCTCAGCGGGACCGAGCGATAGGTATGTCAGCGAGTCACCTGCGTGATCCATCCTGTCGACCCGGCAGCTCCCCGAGGCGCACCAGTGGTCTGTGATTTGGCAGTCACTACACAGTAAGTAAGTAAGCAGAACAAGCATGCAGAGAGCGCTCGTCGAGAGCTGCAGGCTGGCGGACTGCTTCGAACTCTGGGCGATGTCGTGGGTGGATGATTCGGTGGGCCGAATCTAGACGCACGCACGCCGCTTGGAGGAAGGTGCCAGTCGCAACCCCACCTTGCAGTTCGTCCAAGGCCGCGCCAAGACAGCCCACCCCCTGCCCTGGGAGAGCCGAGCCTAGCTCTTCCCATTACTTGGCGACCACCCGAGTTGGCCTTTCCGTTTGCCCCTCGCCACCTCTTCAACGGCCGCGAAGCTCCGCGCGAGCGACATGCATCCATTCTGCGAGCTCCTCGAAATAGTGACCACTGACAAGGCAATGAGAATGAAGTGATGGAAGGAGGCATAGACTTGTAATACTCTCTCGGCACTTTCGGTCGATTCAGACACCGCGGCGGTCGCTAGACTGTGTTTCTTAGCTCTCTCCGTGGCGGGGGTACATTGTTCCCTTCTCTGCCTCCCGTCGTTGGGGAGATTGGTTTCAACAGCGGCCCATCACAGCGCCCTCTCTCGCCTCGCGCCGATTTGCAGTTCCGTTTCCATGCCTGCGGGTCTTCAGCCCTTGCCGCGCGAGATTGGGGGTCATCCTGTCGGGTGTGTCTTGCGCTTTGCCCGACCGACCACCGATGGATATGGGAGCGTCGCACGGAGAAGCGCCGCGATTTGGTAAAATAACGTCATGGGTTCGCCGTGGTGGGCGCGGAAGGGACTCCGAACCGTTGAAACACAAAACCAGACATTCAAACGTCGACTCATGCGGTACTTGAAAAGCGAAGCAGGAATGCGTGGGCATTCGGGGACGCACTGGTGGTGGTGGTCGCCCGCAGCTAATCAAGCCAGTCCTGCAAGTCCCTTTGCCCTGTGCTCCTTGGCAAGTCTTGGAGGGCACCCCTCAACGACTCCACCTTCACCGGTCTTCATATCGAAGCCTCAGCGAACCCTCCATCTTCATCCTCCCGCACCCGCTGGTTGTGACAACGCATCCCGACACGACGCTTCAACTGTAGCGGCACCTCGGGCGTTCGAGGGACGGGAAACCAATTCCCACCCCCGGCTGCCAGCACTCCGAAGTCAAGATGTGCCGCCAATTGCCATCTTATCAAATTTTCCCGCGCCATTCCGCTCCACTCCGCGACAGGTGGGATTGTGGCTTTTTTTGCGCCGCATCACTGGCCGGACGGGATCTAGGAGACAGTGCTCGACGCAACCGGCCTAGGTTTCTCACGTTTTTTTCGCCTTACCCCTCCCCCCATCGCGCCTTTGGTTTGCCCGGGCATCACAGGTGAGCGAAGTTCTAGCAGTTTTCGACAGGTGTTCTCTTTCGACCATGCCCGGGAGATATGCGGGGGAGACCACGAGCCAGGTTGGGTGTCGTCCGGCAAGCGGTCACGATAGAGGGATGGCTGCGCTGCAGAAGTTCTGTTCCCTCCGTAGTAGCATGATAGAACGGGCTCTGCCTCAGTCGCCCCAGCTCTCGGTTGGACTCACCTCCGCGCTTGCTGTACAGAGCAACGAGGGCCCGGTACGTATCGTGGTGTTATAGGGGGGCGTGAAAATGTCACCAAAAGATCTCCGGTGTTTTCTTCAGGGCCCGAGATAAAGACACCAGGGTTCAGGCTTGGCGCGATGGCACCCCGATTCTCGAAACGCCTGGGTATGCACGAATATTCCCGACCCACCCGTCACGACGAATCCGCGCGAAACGACGCATTTGTGTTTTCGGCGCAGCACGGCGGTGTTCTGCCTGTTGCTCAGGAGGGGGTTGGAGCCTTGCTCACCGCGCGCAGTTTGGGGTTGCACACTTCTGTTGAGGTCCCGATGTTATCACCTCTAGCGCCCAGTCAAGTGTGGTTTAGGTTTGATCCTTCAAGGTGTGCCCCAGCTCGAGGATTACGTGTGTGTGGGGAGGCGCCCGCTGGACCCTCACGCTGTGGATGGATGTCGGTACCAGACTGCCACACATGGATGTAGCTTCTCCCCTCACTGTGCGTCGATATCTCAGACACGCGGTGAGGGACCAGGTTGCCCTGGCTCAACAGGAGCAAACAGAGCTGGCGGTTTGTGGGGGAGGGGTGGTCTTTTGCGCGGGAAATCAATCGCAGAGACCAGCCACCGCGGTGGGTATTCCCGGGACGACATGTTTTCTCTGGCGTCAGCCCACCCAGACAGCACCGCTTTCAGGGCGCTGAAAAGACGTCTAGATTCCCCAGCACCCTCCGCTACAAGCCGTCGGCAGTCGTCGGACAACCCATGACCCCTTTCCCCTCGTGCCCTCCATAGTTGGAAATGAATTGATAGCAAACAAGGATTTCCAGGGCCAAAACGTGCTTGTGCCGCTCAATCGGTTGATCGATTGCCTCATCGAGGACATCGAGAAGTCTGCTTTCAGGTGTGGAGGGGATCGAGCACTGGGTGATTGGGCCAAATTGGGTGCAGACACCTGATCGCGCCTGCCGAAAGTATCAAGTAACGATGGGGTTCCAGCGGTCCCAGCTTCGTCCCTCTTTGTCTTTCGCGCCTCCACCTACAAGGCTCGGCCCTATCGCAGGTGAGGCATCGCTGGTGCAGGACAGGACAGGATCCAAGCTTAGCCGACCGACTTGGAGGGGTGCGTTCCCCTATCAGGCCCACCAATAAGTGCCAACTCCATGTGCACACCATCTGTGCTCGCTGCGGGTGCTGGTGTCGTCGAGGTCGCGGTACTTGGCCCGAGACGCACTCTCCTGACGCGGCACTGTAGCGAGTGCAGGTACTGGCCGCTACATGGGGGGTGCAGTAGTGGGTATTGCTGGACCAACGGTACTTGGAGGCCGTTAGCAGCTTTGGGTCGCTCGCTTTATGTGCGCCCACCGTATAACCAGGGAAGGTTTCCCATTGACTGGGGCCACAGCGCCGTTCGCTCCTCCCAAATCCCACCTTGCGACACTCAGCCGTCCTGTCTCCCCCTCCCCCAATCCCACACTCACCTCTTTTCTCCAACCCCAACTTTTTTCCAACAGTTCATTTTCTGTTGCGCTGCTGTAATCCGTACCTGCGCTGCATTCCTCTCCACCCGCCATCATATTGCGCGCGTCCCCTCGCCGTCGTCACCACCAAAACTATAGCCTGCATTTTTTTTCGGGTCGCGTCACGGCCAAGCACCAAGGCACAGGAACAACACTCTGCGTAACTACGAGCAAGTGACAAGCGAATCTGATAGATCTCGCGACTCGACAGCCAACCCCCGTTATCAAAACCGCTGGCTCCATCCGGCACCTGACAGAAGGTAGCATCTCCACCAGCCGTTCATCGCTGCACCACAGCGCGTCTCCGCCCCGTCTCATTCGATCAGCGCGATCGTCCCTTTTCCACGTTGTCTGGACCGCAGGGCGACTGCATGCACCGCGAGGCATGATCGGGGATCAGAACCCAGCCGGCGCAACCTCTGGCGCGTCGACCACCAACGCCTTTCCTTCGCTCTCGTCGTCGAGTCGCGCAAGCCCATTCCCGTCGGCGACCACGGCTGCAGCGAAGAATGCAATGGCCGCGCAGTCGTTCTTGCCTCCCGCGCAGCCTTTCCGGCCGAACGTGAATTCGCAGGCCGCCTATCCCCTCTCTATCGCGCCGCCGACCAATGCCTACGATCGCGATGCGACCAAGCCGGTGGGAACGCCGTTCTCTGCCGCCCCACTGTCCTCGGCAGTGATTCATAACCTTCCTGCGACCACCTCGGAGGACTCGCTTCGGCTTATGCTCGTGTTCTCCAAAGACCTCGTCGATATTGAGTTTCTGCCAACCGAGCAGCCCGACGACGCCCCCACCCGATCTGCCCTGATTAAGTTCAGGACCCCCGCCGGGGCCCTCGAGGCGAAGAATGCGCTGGACGGAAGGACAATCTCGGGGAGTGTTTCTGAAATGGTCGTTGAGATTCTCGGCTCGAGCCCTTCCAACATGGGCAAGAGATACCCGATCGACACCAACGTGTCCAACGGCGCATCGACCGCCACCTCATCCGCGGCCTCGTCGGCCACGTCGTCCAGGCAGACCTCCCGTTTCAACGGGACGTTCCAATCTATGGACAAAATCTCCCCACCCATGAATGGCGTCTACGGCCCCGGGGATCTGACGAGCCCCGAGCCCAGCACGCACTACCAGAGCATCTTTTCGCCCCAATCGCCCATTGGAAATCATCTGACCGACCGGAATCGCATATCTGGCAAGAGTTTAATCAAGAGCGACTCACCCGATGACGATGAGACGGGTGAACTGCTGAAGGACCCTGTTGGGTTCGCCGAGAATGGGCCGCCGCGTCGACAGACTGGGTCGCAGATTCCTCTGAGCCGAATGGCGAGCCTTTCGCTGAACACCACGCCGGCAGGCAGCCACGCGCCAATACCTCACTTTGGGCACCCTGCGATGGCCGCTCAGCTCTCGGCACTCTCCAACACAATGTCCCCGACGGCCATGGGTGGCAGTCCAGGGATGGGTTTTGGCCAACAGCCGCCCTATCGTTCGCATAACTTCCCTCCGGCTAACCCAGCCGACCAGAACCCACCGTGTAACACTCTTTATGTCGGAAACCTGCCGATCGATACCTCCGAGGAGGAGCTGAAGGCCATGTTCTCCAAGCAGCGGGGATACAAGAGGCTTTGTTTCCGAACGAAGCAAAACGGGCCCATGTGCTTCGTTGAGTTTGAGGACGTTTCGTTCGCAACCAAGGCGCTCAACGAGCTGTACGGACAGCTGCTGCACAACAGCGTCAAGGGTGGCATTCGTCTGAGCTTCTCCAAGAACCCGTTGGGCGTTCGTTCTGGGCAATCAAGCGGTCAGAATACCACAAACACGATGGGAGGCATCAATGGCATGCATCCCGGCGCTGCCAACGGCTTCACCACGGCAAGCGGGCCTCCTCCTGGCCTTTCTGCCCCGCCGGGACTTGGACTAAACCGCTCTGGCCACTCGGCATCGCCCAACCTCGCCAGCGGCAGCAACCTGTACCCGTCTCCCTCGTTCCCCAGCTCGACCAACAACCCTTGGGGCGGTATATATGGCAACAACAATAATCACACCCCCATGATGGCGAGCACCTCCTCCAACTTCCCGCCGCACATGATGGGGCGGTAAGTATGGCCAGAAGCTGGTGCACGGGGGGCGGTGGTGGTTCTCTCAGCGCGGCGCATCATTCTGTGGGGATCTTTGATTTTCTTGTTCTTCTTCGTAGGGCGCCTTTCCGTTCTACCTCATCGGTTATACCTCATCCAACGACTTGGACATCATAGCGTGGCCCTGGCTATTGGTGGGGGGCATAGAGGTCTTCGGTTGATTTGAGAGGCATTGCTGGCATCTTTGCGCTTGCATCTTCGACGCAACAATCATCAGCGCATGGGCTGCGACGGGATTGTTGTCATTTATTGGCATGGAGCGATTTCTCTTTGGTTTTATGATGGACTGTTTTGTTTTATTTTGGTTTCATTTCGTGGTGGGAGGGTGGTTATTAGAGGCCGTTTGACGTCCCAGAAGCCCGTGCAGCATTCTCGACTTCGGGTATCTTCTTTGGGACGAAGGTCTCGCGGCTTTCTCCCACGGTTTACACGGTATAACATGGCAAGCAAGGGCGTGTGGTGGGATGGGCATTGGCCAAGGGCGTCGCGACGGCTTTTGTTTATCATATCAGGGGCACACAGCATGGGCTGACACGGGTCTGCGGGGCACTCGTAGGAGTTTCTGGGTCAACAGCGTCGTTATTCACATCGGAAAGGCATATTACTTGCCTTCCCGGGCGGTAGAAGGGTCGAACTGAGAGAGTGTTTCCAACTTGCCGAGAACACCTGTACCTGTACGACGATGGGATATTCCGATTTATGGCGGCATGAAACGAGCGAGGGATAAAAGAGAAAAGCTCGATATGGGAGTTTTGATTAGGGAGGAGCGAAGATAAAAATACGGACGCCCATCCATCACATCATACCAAGGGAACACAAACACATCTTGGGATTGCCAGCAAAAGAACTGGGAGGGAGGGATCTATACAGGGCTTCTTCGCGCACACAAAACGGGATCGCATCATGGGTTTTCTACTATTTTTTTTCCTTCTTGGTTTCACTTGGCTGGATAGCGTTCAAAGACTCGGGCTTGGGGAGGTCCGACTTGATGGGGATGTTTTGTCGTGGCTTGGTTTCCTTTTTTCGTTCCTTGGTTTGGGATTCTTCATGTTGGCCACTGGCCATCGGGGCGTGGTTCCTTTTGCGGAGCACTGCATTCCTTGATGATTTTTTCGCATGAGAAGCCAGGTAGGATCATAGCCTTCTCGAGCGGTAAATTCGAAGGGGCACTTGGCATCTCTTTCCCGGCATCAGGTCGTCATTTCTTTTGGCTTGTCCGTTTGGTCACGGTGGTGTTCATCTCGCTGCCGAGTTTAAGGTTCGAGTCATGGTCGCCATTATCATTGTTTCATTACCCACCTAACTCTGCGTCTTTGGGCTGCGAAATCCACGGTTGCCTATTGTCTCTCTCTATATCTCAACCATAGTCACGTAAAGAGAAAGCAGTTCGGACAGATAACCATGGACCTCGTTATTGGACTCTAATCGCAGATGGGATCCATGTCCGGAAGCCCGACGGGGAGCTTCGGAGTGGTCTCTTTGTTTTCCGGAACGCCTCGTGATGTGCGGCTTGCCACCACCTGCGTCACTCCAGTCTGTGCAACTCGGAGCAGCCTTTCTCAGATCATGCTGTATTTTCACATGTAGCCAAGTGTCCATGTCTCAACAAACAAGAGTATTCGGTCCGTAAGCACAAGGGGCGGGGGAGAAATTGACTTTCACAGCGCATCGAGAGGAATGCAAGCGCTTACGTGGCGAACAATGGGAGCGGAAGCACGTCTGCGAAAGCTGCGAGCCTAAAGCAACACCAATGTAGGCATCATGCGTATGGCGCGTGGGCAGGATGAACCTGTGCGACCCTTTGATGGCGCCGCAACGGAACGCAACGCTGACGGGAACATAGAGTTTTGATGCTCAGCATCCAATCTGCTCGAGCGCGACATTGACAACCCACCCCAAGACGCGGCATCATGCAGGTACGGGCGTGAGAGTCCGGCATGATGCGTTGCCGAGGGGCCGCGTCGGTAATCGGATTGTTACCCCTTTCCTGAGGGAGAGCGCGGACAGATGCGCAACCTTGTTTTTTTTTTCCCCGGAGAGATGGGAATGGAAGGAATTAATATTATCATTCCTACGACGCCTTGCTCTCGCTCGCTGCAAACAGCCGACCCCAAGTCTAAACAATGCTCAGCCGCCGCTTGAGAATCGAATCGCTTTGCCGCCGTCTTGCCTTGTGCTGCAGGTCTCATGCTCACCATCACCTTGTTTTCAGCCCCTTTCCAAGCCCGCCCCAACGCTATTGAACCCCCATTTTACATCCACATATACCATCTTTCTGACCCTCTTGTCTTTTCTGCTTTCGGCATCCACTACCCTTTCAATCCCGTCTCATCCGTTTCCAACCCTATTCAACTCATCCCCTCTTCATCGCCCCTTTCAACACTCCCACCTGCTTTCCACCCACCCAACCCTCACAGCAACGATACCACATCACCTTGCCCCCTTCCCCTTCCCCGTCGCCGCCGCCCTCCTCCCCTTCCAAATCCCAAACAAATCCTTCATGGCCCCCACCCACCCCCTAACCCTCTTCGCCGCGTTCAGCATGGCCAAATACCGCCACACAAACACATCCACCCTCTGATAATCATGCGCAAAAATCTCCCACACGGCATGCTCCCTGCCCTTCTCTCTCCTCACCACCCTCTCCCCGCCTTCCTGCTCCTCAAGCGAGTCCAACCCCTGAGTATCCACGACCCCCTTGGGTCCCACCACCAACCCCCTGCCTATAATCTCCTCATCCGCCATCAACCTCGTCGCCGCGTCCACCACGTCCTTGACCTCCCCTACTGCGCCCCCGGCGAGAAGTGCCATGCCTTGCCAGGGAAGCAGTGAGGTTTCCACAAAGTACGGCGCTAGCACATTCACCCGCACTCCCTGCCTCCAGCTCGTCCCGCGCATGGCGCGAAAGAGTCCCATCACGGCGTGCTTGGAGACGGTGTATTCCGTCTGTCCCGGGAGTGGTGCCACACCCGCGATGGAGCTAATCAGCATGAGATGGCGATCGCGGCCCTCGGGGTTTTTCCTCAGGTAAAAGAGAGCCAGATGACAGGTGTACATCACCCCGGTGAGGTTGACGGCGAGGACGTTAAGCGGAGGCGGCGGGGGGTCATCCTTGTCCAGGCCGCGCGGGAGGTCGAAAATGTTAGTGGAGAGATCGACGATGCCTGCGCCGGCGACTACAGCGTCGATGCAGGAGGTGGGGCTTACGGAGACGGCGAGTTTGAACAGGGCGACTTGGTCGGACCAGGAGCGGACGTCGCAGTGGCCGTAGTGGTGGTGGCCCGAAGAACCCCGGAGAGACCGGAGCTCGGCAGCGAGCTGCTCCCCTGCGGCGTCGTTGACATCGCCGAGGATGATGTGAGCGCCGTGGGAAGCCCAGTGGCGGGCAAAGGCCGCCCCGAAGCCGGAGGCGCCGCCGGTGATGAGGATGGTTTTGCCGGCGAGATTAGCGGTGGAGTACGGGGCCTCGACGTCGACGGGGCGGGATATTTTGACCATGTCGACGGCCGACCAGGAAGGGTCGTCTTTGTTGGTGGCGTAGGCCATGGTGTCGGATATCATGTGCGGGTGTAGGGGTCCTCCGGGAGGGAGGAGGGGGGGGGGGGGGGGGGGGGTGTGGTGTTTGTTTGCCCCCTCGGATGCTTATTTTATTGGAGTAGGCGGGTAGTTAAAACAAGAACC
>MU865949.1:0-135866 GCA_033296975.1 Podospora aff. communis PSN243 | reverse complement strand
TGGTGGGTGGGCGGGGGGGGTGCGGGGGGGGGGGGGGGGGGGGGGGGGGGGGGGGGGGGGGGGGGGGGGGCGCGCCCCCCCCCCCGTGTGATGTATGTTTGCCCGCTCGGATGCTTCTTTTCTTCGAGAAGGCGGTTAGTTACAGCAAGATCCACGAGATACGGCCGCTCAGCGAGTCGGTTGTGATGGGTTTCGATGGGTTGAGTATCACAGCACCGCGTCGCAGCTGAGCTAATGTGATTTGCCAAGGCTCCCAGTGTAGCGGCTGGCACTGCATCTATATGAGAGCGACCCATCCAAGCGAGCTTGAGGCCGCAGATGCTGTGCGATGGTGGTGATGATGGGAGTTCGGCACCTTGACCGGATCGGAAGAGCGGTCTGGGTGAGCGGAAAAGTGAGTAAACAACTTACATTCACAACAGGGGCCGACGGTTCAACGGCAGAACTCGGTATAGCAAATCAGAAAGAGCGAACAGGGACGCCAACAGATAGAGTACAGCGTTGATGGATGGACCTTGAAGATCTCGACAGCTCCAGCTCAGCCAGAAAAGAGAATTCTGCGAGCTGACTGGGATGTGACGATGGCCTCCTATACCCCTGCATGGCGAGGCTGCAAGAGTATGGATAAGGTGGAGAGTCAACGGGAACTAATTGGTCCAAGTCTGGGCGGCTGGGGGCCGTAATTCGACGCCATCTCGAGGCACGGCTGGGCATGTCGTCAGCTTGCAACCTGTCACCGCCAGAACCAGTCCTCTCGCCGCGTTGTTTTGTTCGGACTGCGACCGAGTAAACCATCCAACGCGGCCGTTGTGAAAAACCGAGCGACCTGGGTGGCAGGGACTCCATGGCGCGGCCCTCAATCGCAGCCTGAGGACGAGCAGCTGATGATCGGCCCAACTTGGTTGCCGCCCAGACTGACAGGGGTCTCCCAAAGATATCGCTCTTGTCCAAAAGGCCTCACTCTGCCGAGTTCGTGAAAAAGTAAGAGCCTTCCCAAATCGCCTTAGACCTCTGCCGGGCACTGGGTAACGTGGTGAGTGGCCATGGTGCCAGGCATTTCGTGTAGCCTGTTGGGTTCAATATTCCCGAATCTTGAGTCAAGTGTTTCGCGCGGGATTTTGTGCGGGATAATTTGGCCTTGTTGAGCCCACATACTTCCTCTAGACAGTACGTGCTGCCAACCTGCCGTCAATTGAACCGCCGTTGACTCGTTTCTGCATCACTGTTTGGCTTGACAGTTTTACGCCTCTGCTGCTCAATGTGGGTTTCATCAAGGTACCAGCCCAGCCCTATGGTTCAAACCAGGGGGGCAACCCACTTCTGCTGGCAAGCCGCAAGAGTCTTCAGGGGCCATCCGACCCACCCAACCGCCTCCGATCGCGGGATGCGGGGCAGTCCATCGAGATGGCGAAAAAAGTTCCCAACTCCAAGCACGGGCGAACTGACTCACAGAAGAAGTGTTTTCCTTAGCCTTTTTCTGCCAGTTGCTACGTGACCCGAAAATACAGGAGCATATAATCGCGGACTCTCTGCCGCCGGTAGTATACCACAACATCTAGCACCATGTCTCAATTGCCGATCAAGAACTGCGGTACGTCGCCAAATACCCACCAAGTTACCCCGCCATCCCGTATTCCATGTCGCATGTTTTCTCAACGGCTAACCATGTGCGCTTTACAGGTGTTCTGGGCTGCACTGGCTCAGTAGGCCAGCGGTTCATCCTCCTCCTCCAGCAGCATCCCTCCCTCCGCCTGGTCGCCGTTGGTGCCTCCTCCCGGTCGGCCGGCAAGAAGTACCGCGACGCCGTGCGATGGAAGCAGGCCAGCCCCATCACCCCGGAAGTCGGGGACCTGGTGGTGCGTGACTGCAGGGCCAGCGAGTTCTCTGACTGCGACATCGTGTTTAGCGGCCTCGACAGCGACGTTGCCGGCGAGATCGAAAAGGAGTTCCAGCTTGCGAACTTCGCCGTCTTCTCCAACGCGAAGAACTACCGCCGCGACCCCCTTGTCCCGCTTGTCGTCCCGACAGTCAACCTCAACCATTTGGACCTGATCCCCCATCAGCGAAAGACCCACGGCTTACAGAAGGGCTTCCTCGTGTGCAACAGCAACTGCGCCGTCATTGGCCTGGTCATCCCGTTTGCCGCGCTGCAGGCGCGCTTCGGCAAGATCGAGATCGTCTCTGTGGTAACGATGCAGGCTGTCTCGGGCGCAGGTTATCCTGGTGTCAGCAGCATGGACATTATCGACAACGTGGTCCCGTATATCTCCGGCGAGGAAGACAAGCTTGAGACCGAGGCACAAAAGATCCTGGGGAGCATCAACGCCGAGGCCACCGCCTTCGAGGACCAAAAGACGTTACGAGTCTCGGCAGCTTGCAACCGTGTGCCCGTGCTGGACGGTCACACCGCATGCGTGTCGCTGCGATTTGCGCAGCGCCCGCCGCCCTCGGCCGAGCAAGTCAAGGAGGCCATGCGCAGCTATGTGTCCGAGGCAGAACGACTTGGCTGCCCGTCTGCGCCCCAGCCTTCCATCATGGTCTTTGACGAACCCGACAGGCCACAACCGCGCCTCGACCGCGAGCTATCCAAGGGCTACACCGTCAGCGTTGGCCGCGTGAGAGAAGATGACAGCGGCATCTTTGATATCAAGTTCGTGGCTCTGAGCCATAACAGTAAGTTGTGCTGCGTCCAGTGAAACCATCACAGAGCGCTAACCATATCAAAGCTGTTATTGGAGCCGCCGGTTCATCCATCTTGAACGCTGAAGCTGCCTTGCTGAAGGGCTTCATCTGAGGTAGATGACGTATTGGTGAACTCGAATACAAACTGTCGATACCGACCCAATGGATTGTTAAATAGGTAGGGCGCACAGCAGGAGTTGAAGTTCTGCGGTCAGACATCGTAAATAGCAAAAACCTGCGGTGAATGCTGGCCCCGGCAGATCCCTTGATCAGCAGAGAAAAAATCTCAAAGACGGGAATGAAACTCGATCTTGGTGAACAAAAAGGACCCTGAAGATCCTAGCAGTTTGTGTGCTTGACCATTGACAGATGCCTTCGTTCCGACGCAGCCAACCGACTCTTCAGGAGCTTTGCAGCATCTCGGGGGTGACTGCACGGAATACCGCTCCTAAACTCCGAGCCAAGCGTCATCGTGACCTCGAACATCCCCAGGCCACTCATAGAACCAGGTGTTGGACCTCTTCCCCTGCCTTCGAGAACCGACGTGCGTCAGGCAACTGCGTGGAAGGATGACACGGCAGCAGTGATGGTCAACCGATTGTCTTTCTGAGGTGGTACGCCTGGGGCTAACTCGGAAGGAAGACGGCTAGCTGCAAAAGTTCCGTCCGTTTGGAGTGGTTGCTCACGGACATGGAGCCAGACCCCTTTTCAGCTGTCAGCGCAATCCAGGTAAACCAGACCCTTGGCAAACTTCAGATGAAGCACCGTTTAGGGGTCTGAAGCAAACAATCCTTGGGACGCGAGCGGGAACCCGTTGTTTCCGACTTCGCGAAGTCACCTGGCCGGTCTGGGGATGCAGGGGGGCGGACACATAGAAGCAACCTGACCTTCTCTCACCGCAACACTCGTGCTGGTGAACAGACGAACAGTGATAATCAGATCGTCGTCGTCATAGCCGGTGTACCAGCGTTGCAGTTCGGTCACAATAGCCGACTTTGAAGGCGGGAAAATCCAACGCTGGGGCCGTGCTTCTGTCTGTGCCTGCGAGACTCAGACGTGGGAAGGTAAGAGGCTCGAGGGAGCAAGAGCGTCCCAGCAGCCCGGACGGAGAGGGACATGTGACAGGGGGGAAACTAGAAGGGTTGGTTGCATTCCGGGTTTGTTTTTGAAGCGCGAAGCTTGGGTTTGGATATCGGTGTATGATTGTCGTCATGGATAGCGCAGGGGGTTTGGAGACCTGTGGCGGTTGTCATCGGTGGGATTGTGTTGACGACTTTGACGATTGTGGTTTGGTGGCAGTGGATTGAAACTGCAGCAGTTCATGCACTCCTGGCGGCCGCGACGAGCATCCAAACGAGGGCTTGACAGCTTGGGCCTCTTCCATGGCTGCAATCGCGGGATGGGTTCCAGGGCGTACTGCAAAATAAACTGGTTGAACGGTCGATGAAGGCGAATGAGCCGTGATTGCAAGCTGTTTGCGAGGTGAGGTTTTGAGCTTTGCCGAGTAAATTGGGAATGCCTTGTCGTCGCTGTCGCTGCAGAATTAGCCCGAGTCTTCGAGGTTCCATGGGCCGACAGGGCAGTCCAGGGATTCCGCGTTGGATCTTCCCCGCTAGGCACTTAAATTAGTAACTAGCCCAACGACAGGGCGTCAGCCACACACAGATCTCTCGCCCAGTGGCCTGACGGGATTGGCCCAGATATTCTTACTGCTTCTCGGCGCGATCGAGGACGGTACGTAATGCCCGGGCCTCAACAAACCTGCCCATCCGCCACGCATCCATCCCACGAACCTCGAGATCTGACCTTTACAGACCTCAACCCCGCGTCTGGTCATCGCTGGCGAACCCAACGTCTGATTTCGCCGCCACCATGTCTCTGGGAGATGCGGCAACAGCCCCGGAGAACGGGGACACCACAACGGTGAACCTGGGTCTCACCAACCCCCAGGATGATGAGATGAACGCCCATGTCCAGGAGGTCCTGAGTTCCGAGGTGCGCGCGATCCCGTTGGACCTTTTGCGACGACGCGCATGGCGGCTGCTGACATTCTTCGTCTAGATTGGCATCTCGGCCATGCTCAATCGCCTAAAACAAAGCATCGCATCAGCAAAGGTATGCTTTCCATCCTCTCCTGCCCCATCCGCGCGCTGGTAGCTAACGTGCCGTTCCCCGCAGGAATTCGCCCTTTTCCTCCGAAAACGATCGCAGCTCGAAGAGGAACACGCCAATGGCCTCAAGAAGCTCTGCAGGATGTCGCAAGACAGCCTCCACAGAGCCGACCTGCGAACCGGTACCTTCGCAAAGGCATACGAAGAAATGATGAACATTCACGAGCGGATGGCCGACAATGGACTCCAATTCGCCATGTCGCTACATCAGATGCATGAGGATTTGGTCGAGCTAGCTGCCATCGCCGAGAAGTCGAGGAAGGGCTGGAAGCAAAATGGACTGTTGGCGGAGCAGCGCGTGCACGACCTCGAAAACGCGATGCGTAAATCCAAGGCAAAGTATGACTCCCTCGCCGAGCAATACGACCAGGTCCGCACCGGCGGGTCAACCGGAGGCAAGATGTTTGCGCTCAGAGCCAAGACCGGGGAGCAACGTGAGGAGGACTTGCTGCGGAAAGCCCAAGCTGCCGACCAAGATTACATGAGCAAGGTCCAGATCGTGCAGGTTGAGCGCAGCGAGTTGATCACGAAAACGAGGCCTGAGACGGTGAAGGCGCTTCAGGACATTGTGAAGGAGTGTGATTCAGGGGTAGTGTTGCAGATGCAGAAGTTTGGTAAGGGCGGTTCTCGACCTCGCAGGAGTATCACACTAACACTTCTCAGCCTCCTTTAACGAGAAGCTGCTGCTCAGTAACGGCCTCAGCATCAGCCCGCTCAAAAACACACCGGAAGCGCGGAGTCTGCGCGAGACCATCCTGGCTATTGACAACGACAGAGACTTGCAGGACTACATCAGCACCTACTTTTCCCGCATGCCTCCAAAGGGTGGCGAGCCAAAGTATGAGCGAAATCCGGTATGTGGTTTTTCATGATCCTGAGTAATGATGTATTGAGGCTGACGAGCTCTCTGTCATAGCTTCTTGACCAAGGGAGTCGCCCACAACCCCTGTCATACAACCCAAGTGCACCACAAGGGGGCCTGCCTCCCATCCAAGCCCCCCCTACGCAGATGTTTGGGGGACCGGGCTCCCGATCTAGCACCTTTGTTGACACCCCTGTCTCCCCACCGCATCAAGGTCCAGTGATGGGCCATCATTATGGCCAAAGCACCAGCTCAATCCCCATGATGAGTGGCGGGCAGAGACCCGGCTCACAACCTCAACATGAAAGGACTTTTAGTCATGGCAGCCTTTTGACCCAGACCGGGCCGAACGGATCGTCATCCTTTGGGCCGCCACGAGAGCCTATTCAGCCACAAAGCCAGATGTCTGGCCCTAGATTCAACGGCGCTGGCCCATACAGCCCCGTCAGCGCCCAAGGTCCTCCCCAGCTTGGGGCTCTGCCATTCCAACCATCGCAGTCGCACCCACCATCTCAGCCACAGCAACCGCTGTCTTATGGCCAACCTCCGCAGCAACAAACGGGACCCCAAAGCGCAAATCCTCTTCAACAAAACCCAGCGAGTTCCGCTGGCCTGCCCTCGCACCCCGCTCAGGGGCGCGGCCAGTCCCCTCCTGCTGCCCCACAGATAGCTCCATCGAGACCCGTGTTTGGAGTATCCCTATCCCGACTGTATGAACGCGACAGCTTGGCGGTTCCCCAGGTTGTGTACCAATGTATTCAAGCCGTCGATCTCTTTGGTCTCGGCGTTGAGGGCATTTACCGACTGTCTGGTTCGGTACCGCACGTAAACAAGCTTAAAACTCTGTTTGATACAGGTATATCCCAGCTTCTTGTCATCCCAAGTTACCCCATGCTAACGGTTCCAGATTCCGGCTCCTCCAATCTTGATTTCCGTAACCCCGAGAACTTCTTCCACGACGTGAACAGCGTTGCAGGCCTGCTCAAGCAGTTCTTCCGAGATCTGCCAGATCCGCTGTTGACCAAGGAACACTACTCCGGATTCATCGAGGCAGCTAGTAAGCTCTCCCGCGCCCGTCTACCTTCTTGGTACTAACAATACGATTAGAAAATGAGGATGACGTCGTTCGCCGCGACTCCCTGCACGCCATCATCAATAGCCTCCCGGACCCCAACTACGCCACCTTGCGCGCTCTGACCCTCCACCTGTACCGTGTCATGGAGAACTCGGGCACCAACAGGATGAGCTCTCAAAACTTGGCTATCGTTTTCGGGCCAACCCTCATGGGCACCGCCCCCGGCTCCAACATCTCGGACGCGGGCTGGCAGGTGCGCGTGGTAGATACCATCCTGCAAAACACGTACCAGATCTTCGACGACGACGATTAATCCGGTAGGGGAAGCGCTTCTTGTGTGCAATTGCTATCATCTCAGCGAGCCGAGGTTATTGTTGTTAGCAGACAAGAGGCAATAAAAATGGCCATGATGGACGGAATGCGATGTCGGCGTTGGCGGAGAAGCCTCTTTCCTTGTATCACCAACATCTACGCCTTGCTGCATGGTTTGCATAACAGAGATATCTCAATGCTTTATTTGTTAATGATGGATATCAGGTGGCCATGGATTAGTGCTGTGATGGGGATTTTCAGTTCGCGTTTACAGTTGTCACAGCACTTCCCCAATGTTGAGCGAGCAGTGTATTTCATCGGCCTACACAATGTCAGGGGAAAGCGAGGCCTGTCAGAAGAATCGAGTTCAATATGTCTTTGTCAGAAGCAAAATCTCACTCTGCCCCTTCGAGCATGGATATCAGAGCAAGGAACCTTGGCCCGTTTACCTGAACAACTGAAATCGCACCCATGACAAAACAATCGATGCAGACACTTTTGTTGTCCCAACAGGTAAGGTATTTAGCATGCCGTCTAAATCAACTTGGCCGGGCATTGATAACAAAATACAATGCGTTCAAACGTCAGTCCAGTTCGCGTCCTCAAACCAACCCGGCCTATACACACACCCGCTGACACCCAGGCAATCCCCAAATATCCCATTATTGCCCTCCCAGACGTACCAAATAGAAGAAAATAATAAACACCATGGATGCACAATCCCTTTCCAGCCCATGATCCGCTATTGCCGACTCCCTCCTAAGATATACCAAAAGCACCCTGATCAATCTCTCATAAGAACCCCTTCGTCAGGCTAGGAGCTCTGCTAATGCTGCTCTTCCGTCGGGGAATCTTGACCTCGTCACCCTCACTGCCGCCGAGCCCGGCTCGCCAAGCACTGGGAACCCGCATGCTTTCTCTACTGCGCATGCTGCCACCCAACGTGCTGCCAGCAACGCTGCCAAGGACGGAGCCCTTCTCCATACGAAGGTTCTTCCATCCCTCGAGCTCGCGTTCCAGGCGCAGGGACTTTTCTTTCTCTTCCCGCAGCTCGCGCTCCGCACGCCGAGCAGAGAGTTCGTTGGAGCTCTCGGACGCCTGAAGCTCATCAATTGTTTTGAGCAGCTTGTCGAGCTTGTCGCGCATCCGGCTGATATCTTCTTGGAGTTGATTGTTTTGCTTCTCCTTCCGATCAATCTGCGACTGCAAGTCCTTAACAGTGCGATCTACATTGCGAACCGAGCGCTGCGACTTGTTACGTTCGTTCTCCTGCTCCTCCAGTTGCGTCTCAAGCTGTGATATGTTGTTAGTCGGAGATTGAGAGGCGGTAATTACAACGAACTTACTTCGTGAATGCGCTTATGCAGGAATTTGATGTCGTGACTGGCACTCGAGTATCCCTTGGTTTCAAGATCGATGACCCGGACTTGCACCTCATTGAGCGCCTTCTCAAGGGCGACCTTTTGCTTCTGCAGTTCCGCGCTGGCTTCCCGCTCAGCCGCAATGTCCTTTTGGATCTCGGATACCAAGGCTTCGGCGCGCCGCATCTTCTCCACCGCAGCAGCAGCGATGTCTTCTTGCTGCGCAAGACCAGACTTGAGCTCAAGGATCTCTTTGTCGATATTGGCAGCGTTGCGGAGCGACGGGCTCTCACTATTGGCAAGCTCCTCCAAACCTGCCTTGGCCTCTTCGAGACGTGTCTCAAGATTTCGCTTCTCACGGAGCAAATTGTCACGCTCCGAGACTGCCTCATCCACCGATGAGCGGAGGGCCCGCACTTGAGAGAGAAGTGACACGATCTTGCTCTGGGCCTCGTTGTGAGCATTGACTGCCTCATCCCGGGAAGCAACTACGTCAGAGAGGGTAGACTCCAAGCGAGACTTCTCCTTGGACCATGTAGAACTGTTGAGGACTTCATCGTCCCACTTGGACCGGAGCTCATCGAGCTCGTCGCGCAGCCTCGAAATCTCAGCCTGCTTGAACAACTTCTCTTCTCTGGTGAGGTCGAGCTCTTTGGTGAGCGTGGCAAACTCGGCTTGATACTTCTTGCGCATTTGCTCCATGTTTGATTCCTTGTCCTCGATGTCGTTTGCTCTTTGGTTTCGGTAGTCCTCGAGCTCGTGCTGGAGTCTCTTTTTGGCCTGAGTAGCAGCGGTGAGATCCGTCGACATGTCCTCAATCTTCTCCTCGAGGCGCTGATTCTGATGCTGAAGGTCCTCAATGGTTGCATCCAGACGCTTCCTCTCTGACGCCATCTCTGCGCAGCTCTCCTCAGCTTCCTTGGCTTGCGATTTGGCAAACTGTTCCGCTCGGTTGGCCTTGAGCACGGCAATCTCAGCCTGCTCAAGCTTGCTGAAGTATTCGTCTGCGCGACTCTTGTACAGGCTCAAGCTGGCAGTCACATCCGCAAGCTTGGACGTTTCGGCGTCGAGGCGAATCTGAATGTCGGAGAATTCTTGGAGCAGCTGGCTTCGGCTCGCAGCCTCTTGCTCTCTAGCGAGCGACACCTCTTGCAGCTCTGATCTGGCGTCACGGAGATCAACCTCAATCTTGGCTCGCTCGTGTCTCATCTTCTCGAAGTGATCCTTCATGTCGGATAGCTCCGCCACGGCGTCCTTGTGGCTGTGCAGAAGTGACCGACGAGACTCCTCCTGGCGGTTAAGCAGGTCAAGGATCTCCTCGTGGGACTTTGTTTGGATGTCACGGATGGAGAGTTCGCCGGTGCGAAGCGCCTTCTCCAAGGCAGAGACCTTCTTTGCGGAGTCATCGAGCATATCATGAAGCCTGCTATTCACCTTCTCTAGCTTCTGCATACGCCGCAACGAGGGGCTCTCCTCCGAGTACTCTGGGCCGGGAGTTGAGCGCTCGAGCTGGCTCTGCAGATGCCGGTTTTGCATCTGGGCGAGTTGCAGTTGGTTTTGCAATTCCTCCACCTCGGCCTTGAGATCCATGCGGTTGTTAAAGCTGAGGATATCGGCGGTACGGTCGGAGCGGGTGGAATCGTGAAGATGATCCGCATCGCTGTTACCAAAGCGGCGAGGAGGTGTTGAGGCGTTGGAGTAGTGTCGACCGTTCGCCTTGGACCTCTTCTGCGTGGGGGATCCATTGAAGGGGGCTTCGTTGATGCTGATCTCTTCAAGTCGGGGCCGAGTGGGAGACTCGTTCCTCGATACCCTCAGCTCCGCGAGCTGAGCCTCAGCGTTGGCGCGGCCAGCGGCTTGGACCCGGAGGTTTTGTTGCAACTCCTCGACCTTTCGAACCAGGTCAAAGTTCTTGGCAAGGAACTTATCATTGCCAGGCTCGCTCTGAATCTGAGGGATCGACTCCGGGTCGACGATCTTGAGCGCTGCCAGCAACTGTGATCGGAGTTCAGTGAGCTCCCCATCACGGGCATCCAAAGCCGACTGTAGCGTCCGGACAGTCCCCTGGGCCTGATTTCGGAGCTGCCGCTCCGACTCAATGGTTCGATTCGCCTCTGCTAGCTGGACGGTGAAGTTGGATGTGACCTTTTCGGCGTTTCGGCTGCTCTTCACCTCGCGAGCGACCTCATGGTTGAGGTCCTCGAGATTGAGCTGGAGCTTCTCCAGCTTCTTCTCCAAAGACGCCACCGTCACCTGCGAGTCTCCAAGCTGTTTGTTGAGCTTGGCATTCTGTTCTTCCACTCGTGCCTTCTCGCGCTGAAGAACTTGCAGTTGACCCCGCGATGCCTCACTTGCCCTGGAGCTTGATCGGGCAATTTCCAATCCCTTTTGCTGCAGCTTGTTGAGGAGGGCACGGTTGTCGTTTTCAGAGGCGGCGAGGCGACTCTTTACAGTATGAAGCTCGCGTTCCAGGCGCTCTTTGGCTTGGTCGTTCTTGAGCCCAAACTCTCCCGATTCCAGAATCAGTTTGTTGAGGTCCTCCACTTGGTGATTCAGCTTGGCGCATTCCGCTTCAAACCATCTCAGGCGGTCGTTGGCTGCGTCCAGATCCTTTCGTAAGCTTTCTTCGTGCTCGCGTGCCACCTTGGAGGCTGCACGCTCGCCGACCAGTTCAGCTTCACGGCGTGCCTCTTCAGCCTGGGTCTTCGCAACACGGAGCCGCTTGATTTCTTCTCGCGCCTCATCGCGCTCTTTCTCGGCCGTGGCCCGGAGCTCCATGGTTCGACGAAGCGTGTCCTGTTGAGCGTAAAGCTCTTTTTCGATGATGATCTTGGAGTCGTTGAGGTGGTCGTACTCGTCTTTCAGGGTTTGATAGCGATGCTCCCCGAGCAGGAGAACATCATCGCGAGACTGCCGCTCTCTGCTCAGCTCCATCTGAGCCTTATAGAGCTCTTCCTTAAGATCCGCAATCTGCAATTCCAGGACCTGTCGGTTTTGATCAGCCTGAGCGTCTTCCGAGAGTCGGGCCTGCAAGAGCTTTTTCGCGTCCTCAGCTTCGCGTTGTAGCTGAGATTGCTGCGACTTCATAGCGGACAGTTGAGCTTGAACCTCGCGAAGTCGCTCCGCGGCTTTTTCTCGCTCCGCGCTCAGAGTCTTCTTCTGATCTTCCAAGCTCCGTCGCTCCATGTCGTACTTCTTATTGTCCGAGCGAAGGATGGCGAGCTCGCTCTCCTTCTTGCGAACCAGGTCTTCATAGTCCGTGGAAGTCTGCGAGAGTTGAGACAGCTGGTGCTGGACCTCACGGTTTTCGGCGATGAGCTGCTGGTTTTTAGACTTCATGGACTGAACTTCTTTTTGGGCCGTCATCAGCTTGACCTCGAGATCTTGGTCGATCTTGAGAAGCTTGCTTTCAAGGTCGCGAGCCTTGCGATCTTTGAGAGACAATTGGCTCTGGAGCATCTTGATGTCGGACTCGAGTGCAGCCTCTTGTTCGCTGCGCTCCGATTGTTTCTGAGTAATATCATCGATAGCCCTTTCCAAGTCAGATACCCGACCAGCAAGCTCCGACTTCTCCTCCTCCAGTCTGGAAATAAGACTCGCGGCTTGTTCCAATTGCACGCGATACCTTTCTACGTCTTCCTCGGCGCGCTTCTTGGCTTCAAGGAGGCTGTCCAGTTGGTCTTCGAGTTTCTCCTGGTCTTCTAAAGCGCCCGCCAACTTGTCCTCAAGCTCAACCTCCCGCAATTGCAGGCGCTTGAATATCTCCTCTTTGTCAAGTGCCAGAGCACGCTCACTTTCGAGAGTCTGTTGCACACGCATCATTTCGGCGTGAACGTTGCGCCGCTCCTCCTCGAGACGCTGCCGATCATGTGCCTCGACCGTCATCTTGTCATGAAGTTGTCGAATGAGCTCATCCCTCTTCTTGACCTCGGTGGCCGTTCGGGTAGCGCCGAGAAGAGGCTTCATCCTAACCAACAGTTGCCACCAAGGGCTCTGACAAAGATCAAGATAGACGTGGAAGTTCCGCTGAATCACTCTTGTCGCTTCGGCCCGGTAGAGACGCTTGAAAGCAATGCGACGTTGCATGTAGCCCCGTGCCATAGACTGGAATCTCGACATGATCTCCGTGATGAGGGCGTCTCTTTGCTCTTCGAGTTCTGCCAACACTCCAGCACGGAAGAAGACCTTGGTTAGGCCGACGCGATAGAGCGTCCTGTCGAGGCCAAACTTTTCGAGCATGATTCTGGCCGCTGCTTGGCCTTCGAGATATCCCTTAGGCATGTCTCGGCAGAGTACTTCGTACCGTTGTCGAAATTCTGCGAAGGGGAGCCGGTTAGGGAAGCCTGTCCTGGCGATTCGGATGCCTTCCAAGACACCGTTGCATCGCAGCTGGTCGAGGACGAGAACCCCGTTGAACTGCTTCGGTCGCTTCTTGTGGTTGGGCAGGATGCAGCGTACGAAGTGGGGATGGGTTGAATGAAGCTGGGCCATGAGACTGGATAGCTGCTCCTTGTGCCTCTGGGCAACAGTCCGGAATAGTCCCTTCTTCACGCGACTTCGCATGCCACCGACATCATCGTCTTGTTCAGCGCAGTCAGCAAAGAGGCCTGCGATGTGCCTATCGGTCGAAGCGGCAAGCAGACGGGTGATGTTGTCGTTCAGAGGATCCTTGTTCTTCTCGAGCCAACCCTCTGTCGAATATTCTACCTCAGCAGCGTAGTGAGTGAGAATGAAACCTTGACCTAGTCGAGACGGCCTATACTTTTGTGACTTCTTATCCCACAAAGAGTTCAGCTTCTCGGTGAAGGTCTTGTCGGTGGCCTTGGGCATAACGCAGTCTTCGTCGAGGCACGAAAAGATGCCGATCGGATTTGGCAGCTCAATCAAGTCGATGGTGGGCTGGAGGTCTTTGCCAAAGTCAATGAACTGCCATTCGATCTGTTCCCTGGCATACTCTTCCTGCTCCAACACAAACATGTGGTGGTTAAAGAATTGCTGCAGCTTTTCATTGGTGTAGTTAATGCAGAGCTGCTCGAAGCTGTTGTTCTCAAAGATTTCGAAACCGGCGATATCCAAGACACCAATAAATCGGGTATCATCCAAGCCCATGCTGGGCCGGTCGAGCTGGCGGTTGATTCTTGTCACGAGATCACCGAACCCTCGCTCGTAGATGCCCTTCGCCAGAGCATCGATGCCCAACCGGACCTGTTCGGGAGTCTGCACCTTTTCGACCCATTCTCGGCCTGCCTTGACCTTCGGATGCAGCAGTCCTTGGAGGAAAGGTTCTAATGGCACGCCCAGTAAACTGCACACTCTCGAAGCCACCATTTTCGCGTCAGGGGCAAGACGCGCCTGGTCGGCGGATCTGCTCTCCTTGACGACTGTGATGTTGCCGAGGTGAAGGACTGCGGCAATTGTTCGTAGAATGGACGCTTGCTCCTTGTCTGAGAAGCCCATAACAGTGAATGCCTCCATCAAGGAATCCCACTCCTCGCGGTCAGACACGCCCGTGATGGTGTCATTGCCCTGTCGTGTGTAGGCAAAGTCCTCAACGTCGAGTCCATCAAGAAGGAACTCCTGCTTCAGCTTCCGATCCGCACCCTTCAAAAGCTGATAAAATACGTGGTAGTTCCGCTCTTGAGTGTTTAGTCGAACCACGCGCGACTTCTCAAGGAGATACCAGTCGATGAATGCGCCAGCGATGGCGCCACCGTGGCTGAACTCGATCCTGATGAACTTTCCAAATCTCGAGGAGTTGTTGTTGCGGACGGTTTGCGCATTGCCGAACGCTTCAAGTATGGGGTTGGCCCTGAGGATCTGGGCTGACAAGTTGGTGTGCTGCTGGCCCCTACCCTTTACAGGAGACTCCGAGTGAGCCACGGCCGCAAGGTATTGGATAACCTTTTTCGTGTTCTCCGTCTTTCCGGCTCCAGACTCGCCGGTCACCAAGATGCTTTGGTTTTCGTTCTCGTCGACCAGGTTCCGGAAAGCCTCGTCCGCAACAGCGAAGATATGGGGTTTCGTGTCTTCCCTACTCCTTCCCTTGTACATGTTGATGTATTCATTCGAATAGATGGGTAGAGGGCAGTACGGATTGACAGCGACCAGGAAGAGCCCAGAGTAGGTATAGATCAGGTCTGACTGGTATCTCATGTGGAGATTGTGCACGACAGAGGCCTCGTTCAGGTGTGTGAGCTCGGCCATGTCGTTGGCCTTGTCAAACTTGGCCGGGTTGACTTTGTCGACGCTCTCGGCATCAACCTCTCGTTGCTGTACCAATATGTCAGGAGTTTGCGCTGGCGAAGATACAGAATGGACCACTCACGCTTCCATCGTCGCATTGGACGAGGATTCTATTCCCGCCCAGGTCCTCCACAATCCACCCCTTTACGAACGCCGACTGTGGATCCTTAAGCCAAACATATTTTTTGCCTGAGAAGTCGTTCTCGCCTTCGATGCCCTTTACCACGTCGGTGGGGTTTCGCATGTCTTCGGTCTTGATAAACGAAGGAGCGAATGTACTCGACGCCGTCGCACTTGTTGCCGACCTGGAGAGTTCGCGATTGTGGCTGTGGCGCGCTGACCCAGGCTGCGCCAGACCAGCGGCGAGCGACGCATGAGATTGGCTTCTCGAGTGTAACGGTGGAGGCGAGGCAGCCGAGAGCGGGGATGGCGACGTCGAGAACAGTGTAGATTTCGGCCGGCCGATGGCACTCGGCCCTGGTGAGGGCGAGGCATTCCTCGCGAATGGGTTGTTGCGGACCGACATGGCGCGCTCTCAGAATTCAGCGAAGGAGAGAAATCATGGACGCTCCAGGTTAGCGTTTGGAATTGTTGCTGCGACCCGACACAGCAATCATGTAAACATTAAAGCAAAAGACCACAAGCGTGTCCAGCAATGGAGGCGACGCGACAGCAGCAGAAACGCAAAGAATTGACAAAAATGCAGAAATGCAACTCCGGGAGATCGTCAACTGCCCTACTGAGCGAGTTTACGTTGTGGAGGCAGAAGTTGCTGCTGTGTCCAGGGTTGAACATAAACGAGTGATCAAGGAGCCGCCAGATCGCGGTTGCCCTGAGCACACACCTCAAAGTAAACAAAAGCTTTCAGCTGAACCCACCTTGGCTCAGCTGATGTCACAAGATTGGTCCGTGCAGCGCTAAGCCCTAAATGGATTAGCGTTTTTCGCGGTGGAAGATTCGTTCCATCAAACGCCGGTTGATCTTCAACACGCGTTCACGAAATTATTCAACTCGAGCAATTCCATCACGTAGCTGACTCTTTTCCTGTTCAGCATACGCGAAATAACACTCAAAAACTCCTGGGCATTTCGTGGCGCGTTTCCCTTGCCGCGTTGTCTTCGCATCGCCGCCCGCGACTGCCCACCAGCGAGCGCTTGGAAGCAGCAGCTCTGAGGATTCCGTGCCCTTGAAATGCAGGCGAGCTTGAAACTTCTCTGACCTTTCGCCATGTCGCAATACAACTACCCTTATAGTAACGGCTCATACTCAGGGCCACCGCCTCCTCCGTCGCAGCAACCGCAGCAACCATACGGCTATCAACAAGCACCACAGTACCCTCCGCCTGCTTACAACCAACCATACGATCCCGTTGCGGCTGGCATCAATGTTGCGGCGTCACACAACTCATACAACTACAATGCAAATCAGATTCCCGGACTTGGGATAGGGCCTCCTCCAGTCCCTCCCCCTTTTAGAGCCGTGCTAGATCCGAATGCGTGGACTCAACCCCCCGTCTACCCTACACCCGTCCCTGGTCTTGCGCCAAATTCGCAACCACCGCCAGCTCCGTTCAATGGACCACCTCAGCAGAGCGCCTCTTGGGCTTCTTCTATGACTCCCAATGCATCTCGTGTGACGCAACCGCCACCAGCCCCTCTTGGTCACCAAACAAAGAGCCAGCCAGCGCCGAATGATGAGAGCGAGGAGGGTGAGCTGAGCGAGGGGCAGTTCGAGGATCTCTACGAACCGAGGGAAGGTGTTCAGACGAATAATCCCACACACCGCCATTCCAAGCATTTACCTACCGCGGACCCCAGCCAACCGACGAGCGCTGTTGCTACACCGGAAGCTGGTTTTTATGGCAACGACGATGATGAAGGACCGACGTCCGCCGTGAAAGATGGGGTGGCTACGGTTGACGGTATGTATCACTCGATCTACCGGACAGCGCGGCGGCGGCAGTGGAATAATCCAGAGCTAACAAGAATTAGGCCGAGAACGATCGGGATCTTATTCACCTTTCCTGTCCCCACGCGAGATACGCACCGAAAATACAACTCCACAAGGCGCAGCCGGAAATGGAGATGGCCCGTCATCGCCCTTTGTTGCACCTAATCAGTCTGCCATGCTCAAGGCGGCCACACATTCACAACCCGCCGGCCAGCGGAAAAACAGTGACGAACGGGGCCAAACGCTCCCAGGCCTGTACTTCACATCTCAGCAGCATTCCACCCCAGCCGCAGAGCGTCAACAACCAAAAGAAGGTGCACCAAAGTCTCAAGCCTCTGCGCCGAAACCTGCTACTTTGACTTCTCTGCAGGAAATGAAGAAGGAGGCCCAGAAGGCAATTCTGCGGTTGTGGCCTCTGGGCGTCAAGTTCCAGCACTATATTGACGAAGGCTTCGATGAAAAGGTCATCAAAGGTCTTTTCGGGGATCTCCATCTCGACCTGCCAAAACCTGTGGCTGAAGCACCCAAGTTTACGGCACAAGAATCTGGACAAGTCACGGTCCCCAGTTCGAGGTCATCACAGTTCACAGACACACAGCCACCGACAACGACTGTGAAAGAGTCATTATCAAAGCCGGATCAAAAGTCACAGGGGGAAGAGCGAAAAGATCGGATCGCCCGTTTGCTCGCTGCTAAGACTGCCAAAGGTCCAGTCGCGACAACGAAGCCGGCATCTCCTCAAGCAGCTTCAGTGAGCCTGAATCAAGCAGAACGCCATGAGCAGGCACCCGGGACGTCCACTCCACCAAAACCTAAGCCTTGGGGTGAAAAGGAGCGTCTTCTTCAGCAGAAAATCGCTGACCTTCAGAAGTTGAGAGAAGCACGGACGCAGAAGTTAGCAACTGGGGAACCCGGTCAGGCAGTGATGGAATCCCAGACTGTTGGGGCTGCCACCGAAAACAACCAGTCTCGCCAAACGCCGCCCTTCAATGCAAACAACAAAAAAGAAGGTGCTGGCCAGCCGAACACACTGCATGGATTCTTACCACCATCGGCTACTCAGCCAAACCAACTCGCAGCCCACCGAAGGAGGCCGGTCGCTGCGGACTTTGTCGACTATTCATCCACAGTCGGGCCTTCGAAGCGGCCGTTTGGCCAAGACCCTACCCAGTCGTCCCTTATCATTGATATTAGCGATGGTTCCGACGATGAGGAGATGGATATGGACGTGGATTCGCCAACGGATGAACTACTCGACTCTAAACCCGGTTCTATTGGCCAGCGAGGTCCATCGATTCGCGATTTCCCTCCCCTCACAGATACACGCCCGACACGTCAATTTTCCAGCCCTACTCCCATGTCTCAAACTCCGCCAAACGGCTCGATGAACGGGCGGCGGAGAGAAACCGAGCTTGATCTTAAGGAGAGAGCCATTCAGGAGATGAGAAGGAAGATAGCCGAAGCTGAGGCCAAGCGGAAAGCGAAGAAGTCACCTGGTTCGCAGACCCCCCAAGCAAGCCACACGCCTGAGCTGAAAGAAAATGAGACCCTACGACTGCCATCTGCTCCACAGAGCTCTACCGACGGACCGTCCGCTCAACTCATGTCAGAAATAATGTCCGCCAGACTACCGAAGGTGTCGGATCGGCTACGTTCTGGTCAACAGGGCAAGGCAGAACGCCGTGGTCGTATCGTGAGCTTTGAGCTTCCCCGGATAGACGATTCTCTGGAGGATAAGATCCGCCGCCTGAACCAGCTTCGAGATGAGGAACAACGTCTCAAGGCAGAGATTGACAATGAGCTGGCTCGAAAGAGACTCTTGACCGAAGAACTTGAGCAAATCAACATAGAACCCTCGGACAGCACCCCGCAGCTCAGCAGGCTAAGTTCTGCGAGCAGCTCAGGTCAGTTCACCATCGCTTTGAACAATCACATTTGGAGCACAGGGCTGACAGTTTCGAAAGCACCCCACTCTCAAACTGAAAATGTTCCCGTGGAACAGACTTCCTCCTCATCAGGCAGCCCATCTGGCACATCGGATCAGGGTCCCGCGGAGCAGAGTGACGGTGATAATGACATATCGATGGATGAAGACCAGTCCTCTAGAGAATCATCTCAAAGCCCTGCGGCATTTGAAAACACTACTCAGCTCCGGCCGAACGCAATGGAGACAGAGAGCATTGGTGCTGTAAGAGAAACCACGGCCAAATTCGTCGAATCTCAAGGCAGCAATGCCTCAAAAGCAGACCATGTACAACGAATCCCATCTTCCAACCTTGAAAAGGACGACAGAGACGCGTCAGCCCTTTCGGTGATTGCCGAACAGCTCAGCACAACCGGGGCTGCGGAGGTCACCGAACTAGACGATACACAAGCTGAACTTGGCAACGCCTCCCACGACAATTCCAGTGAATCAGAGGCCGATTCCCTGAGCCCCTCCCGGCTGACTCCTGCTACCGGTCATGGTTCCGCTGACGAAGACATGGAGGTGGATTCCAAAGCCGAAGGACTCGACCAGATCTCCATGGTTGGTCAACCACGCGAGGACCTCCAAGAGATTGAGGATGCTCAGACAATAGATGGCGTTGTAGCAGAAGTAAACGTCGTTTCTCCTCTCACCGATGGCATTCTTGACTAACAAGAAGCAGGCCGCTCCAAAGCCACCTTCCAAATCCGAACATGTTTTCCGTTCATATTGCAGCCCTTTACGTTACTTCCGAGCTTACCGATATCACTCAGAGTACCCCAGCAGAGTTGCTGGTGGCTTAAAGTCTCTGACGTACAGCAACAGGATTGACCCGACCAAGGCGCTCTGCCCTTACGAACTTTCTGGGCAACAATGCCCCGTAGGTTGTGATTTTCAACATTTCGGTTCCATTCAGATTCCTGGTGAGTGCTTCCATATTCGATAGGCTACTAACATCAGGCCTTCCTCGACCCCCTCTCCAGAGCTGACTCCTGGCCCTTCCTCTTCCAGACGACCAGATACTGGTAGAACTCGGCCGTGCCGATGATTACATTGACGACCAGAAAAATCGGTTTATCTCAGGCTTGCGTGCGCTCCTTCAGGAGCTCCGTGCCAATAAGGTGAAGGATTTCGACGCCATAGCTCGCGGGATTATCGATTACCGCGCCACCTTTCTTGGAGACAAATCCAAGATCCTCCCTCTCGAGGGCGTCACCCTCTGACCACTTGAACAGCCCTTACCCGGCTTTGAGCACAGCCCACACACACCCTCTACTTGGCTTGTTTCCGTTCCGACAGTAGATTACATCGGTCTTTGCCCATTTTACATTCGATGCATTGGTTTGACTTCGGCGTTTTTATCACATTGGGATGCGTCGCATTGGGGAGCTGCACAGCTGTTGTGGCGACCCGCAATACTCGGGTCTCATCACAGCAAAAGAGACGTATGCGCGTCTCAGAAAGAAAGGAAAGAGTTGTAGGGATACGATATCCTACTTTTTGGTAAAGGAAGGGTACGTGGCATCCATATTTCATGGCACATGGAAAAGATAGGGGAGAACTCGTGAGAGACAATAATAGGGACCGGAAGGTACGGCCCAACGGGCCCTGAGGTTCGCGACAACATGCATTTCAAAGCGTTGCATGGCAAGGCGCTGAGGATCTCATGATCATGATGCAAATAGCTCCCTGCTTGGGGGGCCTCGTAATTGACGATATTTTACCACCTATTTGCACCAATGTGAAGAAATACGAACACTTGTACGGAAGCAAGCACCATGACACCGGTCGGTTTTGTGAAGCGCCCGGGAGAACATGTTGTGTTCGAGATTCAAATTCTGTGGTGGTATATCTAACAAAGAATATACCCTTCCTCATATCCCTTCCGGGAAACCCGTAACGGATTTATTTCGTCACTGAATTGATAGTGTAGCAGTCTAAGAAAAGCTTGTATAGGGTCCATACGCCATGATGCAGATACACGAACAATAGAAGTGAAGTACAAGCTGCTCGTCTACAACTTAGACTCCTTGCTTTCTACGCTTGGTAAGTCTTTCAAGCGGACCACACCCTGTGATGGTTACGTTAGCAACTCGGCCGCGGTGTCAAATGCGGCACCTGGATTTCTTACCTCCTGCATGCACGTCGCCAGCAACGTGCCATCTTTACTGAAGATCTTTTGGATAACCACACCCCTGCCGTCACCAGACCAGGGGCTTTCCATCTCGTTCAACATCCACTCGTCGGCGCGTACTTTCCACGGCTCGTGGAAGTATATGGTGTGATCCAAGCTGACCATCATGCCGATCTCGGGCCGGTCCGCCATCTCGTCTGGGTCACCCATGCCTTCCCAGTCGTTCAGCATCCGAACGCGCTTCTGCACGTCCTCGGGGAGCTTGGGGATGTCTTCTGGTCGGAAGGGGAAGCGCCAGAGGCGGTGGATTCGTCCGATGGTGCCGATGAAGTAGCTGTCCGAAACGTAAGCCAGAGCGTTGAGGTGCTCCTGTTGGCCACCGGCGATTTTGCCGCGGGCGCGTACCCACTGGCGGGTCTTTTTGCTGTGGGCGTGGGGAGTGTCTTTGTTGATGACTTCGATTCGGTGGCCCTGGAAGGGGCCCTGGTTCAGGAGTTCGGGCTCATCGGCGAAGTCATCTGGGGGAGGGACTAGGGGCTTGCCGTCGTCGCCCAGGGGCATCGGCGAGGCGTGGGAGACCTGGCTGTCTGGGTGCCCGCTGGAGTTTTGACGGACGAAGGAGATGGTGGTGGTGAAGATGCAGCGCCCCTTTTGGCGGGCTTGCACGGTGCGCGTCGCAAAAGAGCGTCCATCGCGGACCTTCTCGACGTGGAAGAGAATGGGGAGCTCGCTGGAGCCGGCCAGCAGGAAGTAGCAGTGGCAGGAGTGGACGGCGAAGTCTTCGGGGACGGTGCGCTGGCCTGCTGCCAGGGACATGGCAATTACGCTGCCTCCATAGATACCGCGCGCACCAGGTGGGTGCCAAGGCTTGCGGGTGTTGGTGAAGATGTTCTGCGGATGGCATTAGAATGCGTTTTCATCTCGCTGACGCGCTATGCGTGGACGAAGGAAGCTACGTGGACAGCGTTTTACTCACGGGGCCCAGCACAGCCAGTTCGGTCACCTCCAGCACATTCTCAATGGGTGCCTTGGTGGGGTCTGGAGGAGGCTGGCGGAGAAGCGTTGGTCTTTGATCCGCCATTGTGATTAAGGTTGTAGGTGCAGAGACGCGGAGGCGTGTGCGCGCGTTGATTACGGATACGCAGCTGTTGAGCAACAGGAGCCGGCAGTTGCGTTTGACCCGACAGCTGCAGATCTGGGTGCTTGGATTTGGAAATAGAGAAGCACGAAGCAGTTTCACGAGCATATCCTCCCAGAGCCCCGTTCTTATTCGAGAAGACCAGCAACGCCTGGCTTGTTGGGACGCCGTCGACTAAGATGGAACGGGCCCTGGGCCAGCTAACGGATTGCCGAGGTTCGCGGTTGGGGGGTTACGTCCGTGTTGATCGGCATTGGCAAGCTGCGGAAAGAGCCGATGGGAATTGAAACGTCGTGTTGCGCCCTTCGCTTCATTGCAGCAAAATTCGATTAGACCGTTATCCCGGGTCGGGTCAGTCCTTTTGAGCCCAGTGCCTTTCACCCGCATCGAGTCAGCTAGGGACGTCGAACTCCGTTGAATTGATGATCAGGGTTCGCCCATCAACGTTAGCTCCTCTGGAGTTGTGCCAGGGCGAAAGGTCTCGGCCTCCCCTCAACGTTCTGCCCCGCTAACTACCTGACTGGCATGGATCTCTGGATCTCACTGGTCGGCTGGAGAACAAGGGGCATCCGCTGGGCCCACACGTGTGCAGCGTAGCGAGTGATTGCCCTGAAGCTCACAACGTCATTTCTTCCGACCCGCACACTGCCAGGGATGCAATGGGGCCATGCTGGCTTTGAATCCCGACAACCTGCAACGAGTCCGCGAGCCCACCTAAACCCCTCGTCGCGCCTCCGACCTGCGCCTTCAATATACATTCTTTGACCAGAGATTCGACCTCAGCTATTTCGCAACCCACCTTGCGCTCCCAGGCGAGCTGTCTCTTGTGTTTGACCGCCTCAGCTGCCCAAGCTCGTATCTCCAACCATGTCGGAGGCGGGGGAGAGGTACGCATCTAACGCCCAGTTCATTGTTCAAGGGCCGACAACAAAGGGATTCAAAGCAATGCGCGGCGCTCCTCAACCCCCTGATTCAGACGGGTCGCTTGGGCGACGACAAGCAGCGATACCCCTTCAACCTCTCCCGCTATTGCTCTCTGCTGGCCTGTCATCTGCGCACCCTCAATGCGGATTGCTGTCGATGCTGTCATGAGCAACACTGGCTAACCAAGCGATGTTCAGTTCCCACCGACGAACGAAGTCGACCCTGTCGATGCTGAGGCGCAACAAGGGAGCGAGCGATGAGGAGGATAGCGCCTCCCAGCCGGCCTATGCCTCACCCAACTCGGCGAACGCGGCTTCACAGGGTTCGCTGGCTGCCGGTCCCTCGCAACCTGTCAGAAGCCATAGCTCGAGGCTATCTACCACTGGTAGCGCCATGGGACGTGCACCGTTGCAGCAATCACCCTCCATCGGAGGCACCAAAACGGCCACGAACCTTACCGACAAGGGTGTATCGCTTGAGTCGTCGGTGAAGAAGTTCCGCATTGTTGAAGCTCTCCGTAGTGGCGACACGGCTTCGATATCGAGGGCTATCCGTGAGAATACCGACAACGGCCCACGAGCAAGTACCTCGTCCTTCTCTACCCAGACCGGCACCCTGGAAGATACTACGATCCTTCACCTTGCTATCCAGTGCGCCGAGCAGCCAGTGGTGGAGTATGTGCTGTCAGACGGCGCTGGTTCTCTTGACATCAATGCCCGGGACAAGGACGGAAATACCCCGCTTCATATTGCAGCCGCTCAGGGGAGAAGCCAAGTGGTCCGTCTGCTCCTCGAAAACAAGGACATCAACGACGCCATTGCCAACGCACAGGGCCGCCTTCCGATCGACCTGGCCCGCAACCCAGAGATCTTCCAACAGCTGCAACTATCTCGATCTCTGTTTGCCGAGAACAAGATCAGGCAGGTTCAGGATTTGATCCTCCACGGCGATTTCAAAACACTGGAGCAAGTGCTGGAGGAGCCACGTTTCAAGACGGTATTGGATATAAACAGTACAGAGTTTGCCTCAGACCCTGTTACAGTGCAAGCTGGCGGTACGCTCCTTCACGAGGCGGCCAGGCGAAAGAACACCCGCCTTATTCAGGTTTTATTGCTGCACGGCGCCGACCCATTCCGTCGGGATCGCAAGGGAAAGCTTCCACAAGATTTCACAAAAGATGAGATCACCCGCGCCATGTTGAAGAAATCACCGGCGGCAGTCGCAGCCCAAAGGGGCATCCAGGAGAAGGCCGTTCTGGGCTCCACATCCCAGGGCGCAACGACCTCCACACCTGGAGACCCTCTTGCTGGGAGAGAAGCTCGCGAGATGAAGGGATATCTCAAAAAGTGGACCAACTACAGGAAGGGTTACCAGCTGAGATGGTTCGTTCTTGAGGACGGCGTTCTCAGCTATTACAAACACCAAGACGATGCAGGGTCCGCCTGCCGGGGCGCCATCAACATGCGCATTGCCAAGCTTCACATGAGCGCCGACGAAAAGACCAAGTTCGAGATCATAGGAAAGTCATCGGTCAAGTACACTTTGAAGGCAAATCATGAAGTTGAGGCGAAGCGCTGGTTTTGGGCCTTGAACAACTCAATTCAATGGACCAAGGATCAGGCAAAAGAGGAAGAAAAGCAACGTGCCCGCAATGCCGAACTCCTGAAGCAAGCCAAGGCCGAGCATACTCAGGCTGCTTCTGAACCTCAGAGTGAGAGCGCTAGTCTCGCAGAGACCAGCAAACGGAACAGCTTCCAGCTTTCTCGGCTCCACTCAGCAAACAGGATGTCTCACAAGGTATCCTTCGCTGCCAGCACAACTGGTAGCAACGATGATGAGGACTTTGTCGACGCAGGTACCGAGGCCGACAGGGGGGAGCGAAACGGTGGGAGCCCGGGCGAAGTCGACGATGACGACGATTATGGCGAAGGGTCAAGCGGGCAGGACGCCCCCGTAGCGAACAAGGACGCGTTCAATATCACTGCTCAGTCCGCAAAGCTGCAGCTCGACACCATGGCTACCGTCACAGCTGCCTTGCTTGCGGAAACGGCCAAGAATCCTTCCCTCGCCTTGTCAGACCCGAAAGCATCGCAGGCTCTCACAACATATGATGCTGCCATCCGCTCTCTAACCGGGCTCATCGGTGATCTCCTACGTATCTCCAGAGACCGGGATGCCTACTGGCAGTATCGACTTGACAGGGAGAGTGAGATGCGGCGGATGTGGGAGGAGAGTATGGCGCAGGTCGCCAAGGAGCAGGAGGCCCTAGAGGCCCGCGTTGGCGAGTCTGAGCTTAAGCGGAAGGCGACCAAGCGGATTCTCAGGGAAGCTATCGAGACCGGTTTGGTCGAGAATACCAGCCAGGCACCCGTCGAAGCTCCTGAAGATGCCGCTGAGGAGGTCGTGTCGGATGAAGCCGTAGGCCAGAAGTCACCCTCCTTGAGCCTGAGTAGACGCCAGACGGTGATAGACAAGGTAGCTGCGGAGATCTCCGACTCTGACACCGACGAAGAAGAGTTCTTTGATGCTGTTGACGCCGGCGAGGTTGAGGTCTCTCAAATGCCTCCCTCAGAACTTTCTGCCTCCCAGGAACAGCAGCAGTTGGTCATTTCTAATGCATACGATATCAGTGACTCGTTCAAGGGTTACGAGGGCGGCATTAGAAAGAGACTGAAGCTAGATGCCGACGACCGGCCCAAGATCTCGCTTTGGGTATGTTTCGCTTCTATGCTGTTGTAATCTCATCGCTAACATTGTCCTGCAGGGTATTCTGAAATCGATGGTTGGAAAGGACATGACTAAGATGACGCTACCTGTCTCTTTCAATGAGCCCACATCCCTTCTTTACCGCTGCTGCGAGGATATGGAGTACTCTGACTTGCTGGATCTTGCGGCGGATCGGACAGATTCCATCGAGCGGATGATTTACGTCGCGGCGTTTTCGGCAAGTGAATTCGCCTCCTCGATCGGCCGCGTCGCCAAACCGTTTAACCCGTTGCTTGGAGAGACGTTTGAGTACGTGAGGCCAGACAAGAATTACCGCTTCTTTATCGAGCAAGTCAGCCATCATCCTCCTGTGGGTGCGGCCTGGGCAGAGTCGCCAAAGTGGACATACTACGGCGAATCAGCTGTCAAGTCCAAGTTCTATGGCCGCGCCTTCGATATTGAGCACCTCGGAACCTGGTTTGTCAGACTTCGCCCCACGGCTGGAGGCGCAGAGGAGCTCTATAGCTGGAAGAAGTGCACATCTACCGTGGTCGGAATCATCACCGGCAACCCCGTTGTCGACAACTACGGCCCAATGGAGATCAAGAACTGGAACACTGGTGAGGTGTGTCAGCTCGACTTCAAGGCTCGGGGTTGGAAGGCATCAAGCGCCTACCATGTCACTGGCAAGATCCTCGACGCCAACGGACGGGTACGTGTGAGCCTAGGTGGGCGATGGAACTCGAAGATCTACGCTCGCTTGACGCCAGGGTACGAAGCCGCCGTGGGTGAGCCTACAGACGATTCCGGCCAGCAAGGCAGCATCAACGACCCAACGCGAGCGTTTTTGATCTGGCAAGCCAACCAGCGCCCGGCTGGCATCCCCTTCAATCTGACGCCGTTTGCGGTCACGTTCAACCACCTTGACGACAATCTTCGACCATGGATTGCGCCGACGGACTCGCGACTTCGGCCGGATCAGCGGGCGATGGAGGATGGTGAATACGACTTCGCAGCGACAGAGAAGAACAGGCTCGAAGAGGGACAACGCGCACGCCGCAGGGAACGCGAAGCAAAGGGTGAAGAGTTTGTCCCCGCTTGGTTCACCCGGGAAAGATGCGAGATCACGGGCAAGGAATACTGGAAGTTCAACGGAAAGTATTGGGAAAGGCGGGCCAAGGCCGGTCCCAACGGGGATCCAAGCGTCTGGGAAGGGCTGGAACCGATCTTTTGATCTTGTTTACTGTCACTGCTAGAGGGGTGGTGGGCTGTTGCATATTTCAACCTAACGGAGTCTCGGGGGCAAAGCGTGCGTGTGTTCCTAGGATAATGAGAATGAGGAAATGGGCCAGCAAAAGATGCCAAGTTAGGGCTCCCGAATCCTGCCATACACTTAGAATCCATCCTTTTTGGCCTGAGTATCGCGTTGGATCCAACCTGCTTCTCCGTTGTGTTGAGCAGCCGCAACTGGTTCCCTGTTGGTCTGTTGCCTGTTACACAGTCCCGCTTTTGACTGGAATGGTGATACCTCAATGTCTCAGCCACCCGTAATAGTTACCACGAGGTATGTCTTGGTTGCTGTGCGGTTCCCGACATCTCCTGGGGAACCGAATGCCAAGAATACACTGGTATCCGACTTTCAGCCTCATATTGATCAAGGATGTGTTGTCTGCTGGGCGTTGGCGATCTAGGCTTGGGGCTGGAATTCAGTTCAGCCCAAGCGGTTGTTGTTTTCCTGGTCGTATCGTTGCCTTAATCTGCTCCAGTTTAGCTAAAAAATGTATGGAAAGGGGTATTGCTGTGCACCGCGTGTGTGTGTGAATAGTGAATGTTTACGGCATCGAAGTTGCACAAGACTTGACAATATTACGGCACTGTCAAGATATCGGGATAAGCTCAAGCATTCCTTCTCTAATCCCAACACGTCACCAGTCCATTCCGTGCGGCGCTTTGACTTCCAGGGGCATTGCGAGCAAATATTGAGAATCCATTCCAATTCCTCGGGCGAGATGCTTGGGAGAGGTGACGGCCATTCGGTCCTTCCCTGCAGAGACAGAATGGTTGGAGATAAAGCTTGGACGCCCCTTCCCATGTTTGCCGGAAGCACCCTTGATTCTTTTTTGGAAGAATCTCAAAGACAAACTTCTATCTCAGGGACTTGTCAAAATCTGACCGTCTCCGATCTATCAACTCGAGACAACCCTCTTGATCCCCTCGGGTCTCGGAATACGCACCCCTCCATCCCATCCAGTACACCCAAGATGAAGCTCGCCATCTTCTTCTCCGCGGCTACTGGCGTCCTCGCCTAGAACCTCGCCGGCCAACCGGCTTGCGCTGTACGTCCCATCCCCTCCAAGCATCCCAGTTCAGCATGTACTCCCAAACACACCAATCTAACACCCCCAGACCCCCTGCCTTACCTCGGCCATCAGCGCCGCAGGTTGCGCGGCCAGCGATCTCGCCTGCCAATGCGGCCCAACTAAAGCCATAATCGCCGCCAACGTCGCCGGCTGCCTCATAACATCCTGCACCGCTGCCGCTGATCTCGCTCAAGCCCAGAGCGCCGGTGAAGCCGTCTGTGCCGGTGTCAGCGCAACCTCCACTGCCGCGGTGTCTTCAGCATCGGCCACGGGGACTTCGAGCTCCATTGCCATTACTCCGGCTGGTGGAAACTCGACTGTTGCGTCGACGACTGCCATCTCGGGTGGAACTACGACTGCTGGGAGTTCGGCCACAGGTGGCGCGGCGTCGGTTGCTCGTACCGGTACCACGACGCGCGCGCCTCCGCCTGCGACGACGAGTAGGGCTTCGTCGACTACGAAGCCGCCGAGTGCAAATGCGGGTTCATCGCAGGGTGGCGTTGGGGCTGGGTTGTTGATGGCGCTGCTGGGGGCTGTTGTTGCGTTTTGGGGGGGGGTTCTTTGAGGTGGTTCGTGATGAGTTGACGAGAAGGACATGGAATCTGGGAGGTAATATGTAATATGGGTCTGACAATGTCTGGAATTGGGAGCCTTCGTCATTTCTAGCTGAATCAAGACTTGAGTTACACTTCTGGTTGTTGTGGCAGTTTTGCTGTGTTTCAGGGGGTGCTTCTTGGTCTCTAGTATGGCTGAGGAGTGAAGAGCAATCCAAATGCACGCTGAGTTACTAGTCAATGGTCGTCTAGTAAACCCCAATGTAGAATTTGCGTAGAAACAATGTCGATTAGCTTTTCACTCCAGTTGTTCAAGTAAGGACGGTACCCTTCATGCTGTTGCCCCTTTCTCTTGGCCAAGGTTGGCTGGCACACAACCACCCCAAGGCACATTTTGCTCTCACACCTCTGTGCGTCACTTAAAACCCATTGTAAACATCTCTTAGGTTGTGCCAACGTGAATTTGAAACCCTGGGGTGTGCACACCAGAATCTGTCCATGTATTTGTCCAAGGGAGTTGACACTGTGCACACACTGTAATTTCCCCGTCATATTACACGTATCTCACCTTCAATCTCCTATCCGCACAGTGCCTTCAGAATCTCCTCGACCGTCGACCTCAAACAAACTCGGAACGCCGCTCGCTCACATCTCAAAAGTCGAAAACCACAACACCGCCAACCACAACTCTCCTCACACTATCTCCTCAAATAGAACAAAAGACACCCATCAACCACACAGTCTGTTCATTCCGCTCAACTTACCCCTCACCGCCA
The DNA here is from genome assembly GCA_033296975.1 of Podospora aff. communis PSN243. Taxonomy (NCBI): domain Eukaryota; kingdom Fungi; phylum Ascomycota; class Sordariomycetes; order Sordariales; family Podosporaceae; genus Podospora; species Podospora aff. communis PSN243. Next base: position 106,652 of record MU865949.1, on the reverse strand, counting down.
ACCTCACTCACCTCACCCCACCTTACCTCAACACCATTAACACATCCGCCCACAATGGCAACTGACATCCAACTCGACACCTCCATGGTATCCTCCCGCCCTGTCCACCCCACCCCAACCACGAACCTAACCTCCTTCCCTAAAACAGGGAACAATCATCGTCGAGCTCTACAACCAACACGCCCCCAAAACCTGCAAAAACTTCGCAACCCTCGCGCAGCGCGGCTACTACGACAACGTCGTCTTCCACCGTGTGATCCGCGACTTCATGATCCAAGGCGGCGACCCTACAGGCACAGGACGCGGCGGGACGAGCATCTACGGGGACAAGTTTGAGGATGAGATTCATCCCAGTTTGAAGCGTAAGTGCTTTGGTTGCCCTTCGAGTTTAATGAAGAGGGACTGACAGGGTCAGATACCGGGGCGGGGATTCTCAGTATGGCGAACGCAGGACCCAATACGAATGGGAGTCAGTTTTTCATCACACTGGCGCCGACGCCTTGGCTGGATGGGAAGCATACTATTTTCGGGCGGGTCAAGAGCGGGATGGGCGTTGTGAAGCGGATGGGCCTGGCTCCGACTGGACCCGATGACCGGCCTCAGACTGAGATCAAGATAGTGAAGGCCAAGATTCTTGGTGATGACGAGTGAAAAGTGTTAGCCATGGATCAAGTTCATCAACGATCGAAATGCACGTTTAGCGAAGAGCAACGATAGGCAGTCTCCCATTCGTAGGTGATTGACCTCCCTAGCATGTTGCCAAACGCCAGGGAGGAACGAACTACTGTCTAGTTTGCTTTTGTACAGAAATATTTGTTGGTTGCCCTGCCGGCCAATCCAGGCCATCGTCGCCTCGGAAAGAAGGCCACGAAAAGAACACCACACCGCCCATTTTAATACAAGTACCAGAGGATGTAGTGTATGATGTCAGACTCGGGATGCCCATGCCGAGTCGAAAATGCAGAAAACGCCGAAACCTGAGCCCGCCGTGACAGTCCCTGCCAGGCGATGCAAAAGTAATCCCAGAACCCCTAACCAATGCAATCGAAAGAGCTGAACACGGAGTACCGCCGTCTCCGCCGAACACAGGTTGTGTTCAAGCCTTGCGGCCGCTTTATTTCCACTGCCAGCACCGTTTGGAATGTTTCCAACGTTCCGATATCCACATGACTGGTAGATTTGGTGGACGAAAGTGAGCGCTGAGGCATTCGCTCTCGTCTATCTCACGGAGGTGATGACAGTGTGCCAGACGACTCAGACTCGAGGTCTTTATCCCGCTTGACCTTTTTGGGCGCTGCCGATGGAAGACTCGGCTTTCCCGCTCCGAGCTTGAGCTTCTTGGCCGGCGAGGGGCCACTCTTAGGAGGAGCCGCTTTCTTCTGAGCGACCTGCACCGTTGAGTCCTTGGCATCTTCGTCGTCAACCTTTTGCTCTACATTGAGCATGGAGTTGGCTTTCACCTTGTCTTTTTTCAACAAGGGCTTGGTTGTATTCGTCTTGAGAATCACCTTCTTCGTCAGCGAGGTCGCCTTGAGCTTCTTCTTCTTTGAGTTCGCCGGGTCTGACTCGTCGGCATCCTCATCGAACTCATCGCCGTCCCGCTTTCTAGGACTTGCAGCCCGACTCGTCGGCAACGGTGTGCCCTTCTGGCTGCCAGGCGGCGTGTTGTCGTTGTTTTGGCTCCCACCGTTGCTCCCGCCATTGCTGATTTTCTGTGCTGCTGCCCTACTAGCGTTGCGACCACTGTTCCCGATACACGAGCCCATGTGGTTGTTGAGCCTTGTGACGAGAATACAGCGCTTGCATTTGGAACAAGTGGCACTGGGAAAACTGAGCACATTTGGAGGCCTGTCCTTTGCGCTTCCCTCCCCAGTACCGGCGGGAGAGCTGGCATCGTTGGGATCCATCTTTTTCTCCATGTCCTTCTTCTTCTTGCCTCGACCTGGCCCGGCGGGAACCCATGTCTGCCCGTAAATGTCGTAGCCTGGTTTCTCAATATATGGATGCTTCTTGCAGTAGATGACGCTCGGGTCAGGCTTCTGCGCGCCCTTGCCGTCAGTGGGGTGGAGCAGACGGGGGAGGTGGCATCGAGGGCAGAGGATATCTTTCGTCGTCTTGAGCGGGTTGCCTTTCAGAAAAACCCGACCCTCTTCATAAATGGCTGCGTCGGTCTCTATCCGTACATCGGGCTTCGAGTCTGGGGCGGAGGAGTCTGATGTGTCCGAGGCCATCTTCTCGACTTTGATGGCGGCTGTGTTGCCGCGAGCCATCTTCTCGTCGCGGTGCACTTTGACCAAAAGGTCATGGACGATGTTGTAGAGTAGATCGTCAAGAACGGAATGTGCCTGAAAAATAAGAAAACCGCCATGTTAGCCGGCTCAATGAGGGCCGTCGTCGCAAGTGTGCCATCTCGACAACTTCTCGGCTTCTTACAAGAGTGTCCATGGTGCCAGCATCGTCGGGGGCGACGATCACGCCCGCCTTGCCCGTCTTTTCCTGTGTGGGCGCCATGACGATGGCAAAGATAGCACCACCCGGGTCAAGCAGTGTTTTTACCGGCAAGTTTGGGGGAAAAGGTGAGATAGCGAAAGTCGTGTTGGTGTCGTGTGAGGTGGTCCGGGCTGTTTGCTGGCAAGGCGGCGAGGAGCTGACACGGCTCCGAGTAATTGCGAAGCCAGCCGCAATTGAGCCAGTGACGCCGGAACAGAGGCAGTCGCTGTTTCACTCTCTGGCAGAGAAAACCAACGCTCAGCCCTTCAGCATCGCAGTGATGCACTGGGGAAGGCGCGATTAATGGCTCTGTCAACAGTGAATCTTGCGGGCGATGCAAGTTGATCAGGCAAGACAATTCCGCGGTACCTGATTGATGAACAGATGCCAAGGGGCGACTGATATTTTCTGCCCGACAGCACCGGCACACTTTGAGCTTAGAAGGGTGGGAGGCTGGAACCAGGGTGCTGGCCGACACGGCTAACAAGGTTAGCTGGCGCCTAGGTCAACAAGAGATAGCGGGCCCACAGCGTGCAGCGCAAAACTTCTCCTGGGTTTGATTCATCAAAGGAACCAGCCGAAGGCTTTGATAATACCCTTGATCCGGACAGAGAATATGTTGCCGCTGGATATGCATAGCGATTCTCAATCCCACGTGTCACAATCTTTTCAGGATGAGCTCTTCCAACCTGATATATCACCGAGATGAGGTACGTGGTCCATGTGGAGATGATACTGTTTTACAAAGGCAAGACCTGAGCTACTTGCCTGCAGCTTCAGCCTCCAAAGATGTTTTTGGATCCGCCTGAGCGGACCAAGACTTCCGTGTCGTGATAGGGGTGTCTGCAACCGGACAGCGAACTCCCTTTGCATATAAAACTTGTGTCTTCGTAGTTCTAAGTCCCACCTCTTCCCGCTCGAAAAATAGGTTCTACACACCATCCAGGTCTCGAGTTAACCCTCAACTCCTACCCTACCCTCTTGCCTGACCCGGGGGTTCCAGGCCCCTACTGAACCCACTCCTCCGCAAACCGCTGAGCCTCGGAGGCTATCCTTCCATTCGCTCGGTTTTGTGGAGTGCATAGTCCCCCACCACTAAGGAGTAAGGGTCGTGGGAAACATCGACGGCTACGGGGGTGCTTGAAACGCTTCGATAGGCGAATCACAAATATTTTTGTGCCCGTTGTCCCTAACATACCACCAACCCGTTCCCTCTCGCGTCAAGTCTGCGGACAACCTGGGAGTGACCTCAGGGCGTCGGCTTGGACGGAAGGCACGTTCCCTCACCCCGGCGATTCTTTGCAGGAAACGGCCTTACATAGGCACAATGGCGCAACAACCCTCGATCCGATCATTCTTCCAGCCACGGCAGCAACCCAAATACGCTGCCCCTCCAAGCTCAAGCTCTGCCCCACCAACCCACCTCGGCGGTGACACGAACCAAACAACATCACAATCGCCGCCGCCGCCTCTCCCTCCACAAACAGAGCCCCCGCAGCCTATCGCAACTCTCATTCCCGCCAACTTCCCCGTCCTGGCCACACCGCCCTCCCTGCCGGTGCAGGCCTCGATCGTCCCGGTGGTGACGGCCCACATCCCGGCGTTGCGCCGCATCAACTCGCTGCTGCTACCCGTCGCGTACCCGGATTCCTTCTACACCAAGGTCGTCGACCCACTCGCCTCCGGATTCTTCTCGCGCTCCATCCTCTGGCAAGATGACGAGTCGTCCGAGCCCAAAGTTATTGGCGGTATCGTCTGCCGGCTCGAGCCGAACCCGCTTCTCGACGCCACAGGGCAGCCCCGGGCAGCCGAAGTAGGCTCTCGGCCCCAGCAGCTCGTCACAGCACCAGACACCCCTTACCACGCGATATATATCCAATCGCTAGCCCTGCTCTCTCCGTACCGCTCCCAAGGACTCGCCGCGGCAGCTCTCGAGCACATCATCGCCAGCGCGGCGATCCTACCAGACGCTGGTTCAAGCATAGACGTTCGCACAATCTACGCTCACGTATGGACCGAGAACATCGAAGGACTGAAGTGGTACGAGGCACGGGGTTTCCGGCGCGAGGGTTCCGAGCCCGTCCAGGGCTATTACTTCAAACTCCGACCGGATACAGCGTGGATAATCCGGCGGGATGTTGGACCCGGCGCACCACCGCCGCCTTTGGCACCCACCCAGTGGCAAAGCGCATGGCCTACATCCTCGGTGCCCACCACCCGAGCCCCTGCTAGATCCCCGGATGTCAATGGCGGGACTATGGCCGCAGCCGTGAACCTCCCTCCTATCGGCGGCTCTTCGTCCACCGGACCCCCTCCCCGCCGCCCATCAGCAACGCCATCTTCATCTACCTCTTCTCTGTCCTTCCAAAACGCCCGCCCCGAGACAGAATGGAACGATTTACCTGCTGACATGGTGGGCAGTGGTCCCGCGCCCGGGAGGGGTCAGCTTCTTGCACCTTCCAGCGGGCCGGGATCTACTGCCAGCTCGCGGAGCAGCTCGGCGGTGCGCAAGAAGAAGGAAAGGTCTTATCCGTCCGCAGCGTTTGGGAGCTAGACGGGAAATTGGCTTTGGTCCAGAGACCGCTTAATGAGACCAATTACGCACGCAACATAAGCACAATATGATAGATGAGCAATGAATGGATAGACAAAGATTAGGATAGATGGCATGGACAATTTGGTTTCATGGCTGGGGCGTCGTGTAGTCACTGTAACATAGGCTATACAGAACAGGTAGTGCAGAACAAATGGCCTCAGTTAAGTTCGGTTTGCATATGAGGACTATCACAAACGCGGGTTCTTACATAGCTTGTAGCTTGTAGCTCCCGAGGAACGGCCACCACATAACGGCAATGCTTCTCTTTTGAGTTGTAGCAATGCAATGTGAATTCTCCATAGAAATGCAATTTCATAGGGACACGACCAGAGGCGACTCGAACGCAACGCGTCGATAGTGATGCAACAGCAGCAAAGGACCAAGCTCCATACCCACGACCCAACCGCCGCCCCCAGCCAGCCGTAGCAGACAGAAACCCATACCCCCCATTCATCACAGCGTAGCAAAGTTATTTAGCCGTTTCAACGGAAATCATTTGAACATAGTCATCAGCCGCTCGTGCTCTTCTCCATGCCCGCAGCAACGAGCGCAATGAGGGCGGCTCCGACGCCAGATCCGTCCTTCGCAATACCGATGCGAATGCGCTTCGCCCCTTCTTCGCCAACTCCATCGATGACACGCAACGCCTCGTAAATCATATCCCGGAAGTATGGGTAGTGCTCAACCAGACTGCCATCGACACCAATATCGATGGGCTCCTCCTCCGTGGCAGAGCCTAGGCCGCCGGTCTGCAGAACAATGGCAGCAATGGCAACAGCCGACAGCCGCGCCGAACGACGGCCAATGGCGCCAGCGATGGCCTTGAATGCTTGGGCGTCGTCGATGGCAGGGGAGTACACCTTCAGGTGCGAGTCGAGCTCCTGTCGCAGGGTTGACAACTCAGGGGTATTGTCGGCCGCGGCAACGGACATGATAGACGTGTCCAGGCCCCATTGCTTGTAGATGCTAGATTCCGGTGCAATGGTAGTGGTCGACTTCCAGTCATTGGAGCTCGAGTTCTCGTCTCTAAAGAACGACACCTTGTCGTTTTTCACCAAGTCCAGCAGTGCCAGTCGAAGAATCTCGCCCAAGAACATGCCAGAAACTCGCTTCTCGTACATTTGAATGCCAGGGTTGACACTCTCCTTGTCCAACGCAATGTCCCAGGGCGTGTTGGGCAAAACGTTGAGTTGGTTGTCAAAGGAACCCCATTCGGTGTTGATGACCATCTCTCCCGTCGACTTGTCGTATTCGCCCGACAGCGGTTTCTTGAGGTTGGCGAGTTTCTCAACATACGCTCCATTCGTGCCGGTGCCAAAAATAGCGCCGAGCACGGCGCCCTTCTTACCGGGGGACGAGTAGGAACGTGCCATCAGCGTTCCTACGGTGTCGTTGACAAGAGCAGCGACCTTGACGGGAAGCCCGAGCTTGTCAACCTCGGACTGGAGTAGGGCGCACACGTCCTTGCCAATTGCGTCTGGGATGTCGAAGCCCTTCGTCCATCTGATGAGAGTGCCCTTGTTGATCCCGAGTTGCTGGACAGGGAAGCTAAAGGTGAACCCGAGGCGGAAGAAGTGCTCGTCTGAAGAGCTCTCCTTCGCCTGCGCGTCTGCGAAATGCTGTTCGTGGTGAGTCTGAAGGAACACCTCAATCTGCTTCGCCAAGAACGCGAAGAGCTCTTCTGCTGTCTTCGCTACCATAAGCTCTTTCGGAATCGCGACTTTGGTGTATGTGAGGTTGAAGGTGGTGTCGCCATTGAGGAGAATGGAGCAGACGCGGAAGTTGGTGCCGCCAAGGTCCACGGCCATGTACAATCCCTGTTGGGAGCAGGTTAGAGACGAGAAAGGCGACCGCAAGATGCGCCAACTGACCTTCTCGGTGCCATTGGGCACTGCCGTGACGTAGGTAGGGATCTGGCTCAAGCTCGTTCCATCCTTCTCCAATCCCTCGCCTAGAAAGCAAGTCAGGGGGGTGACACCTTGTCGCGGGGACTAGGAACCTACCCATCTGGCGCAGGAACTCCTTCACGCCCTTGTTGACATCCTCGGTGGTATAGTCAAACTTTGCGACAATGGACGCCGTCTCGGCTTCGAGCGCCATTGTGAGGGGTCGCGATGTCGGGGCTGCGGTGGGAAATGGGTGCGGATTTTCGCAAACCGGAGACTTGCGATGGTCTGGTGACAAGGCTGGAGGGGAATGGGTGGCCTTGAGGAGTGTGTGAACGGATAGGATGTCGGGGTGATAAAGCTTGAGAGCTCCAGAGAAAAATTGGAGAATCTGGAGACGAAGGGCTGGGGGTTAGTTAAGGTATAAATACAGGCACGGTGATGGTGTAGGTCGAAGCCTTGGATATGGGATGGAGGTGACGAGGGGTGAGGGGCGTAGAAGCGGGGTCAACCTCAGCCGGGAGAAGTCCTTCTGGTGAATTGACTTTTAAGGTTGGGGTGTGACTTCCCCTGAGAGAAATGCGGCACTCACAAGAATGGTGATTAAGAGGGCCACGCCGTGGACCAGCCCGTTGGGCCGCGGCGCCAGCTTTCCATCCCGGGAGATCCTTTCCCGTGACCTTCCATAGCCGGCATTGCGATTTATCGCGCGCCGCCGCGGGGCGCTTTGAGGCTTTGTGACCGTCGTTTTGTCGGATGGAAAATACACGCGACGTTGGCGGGGAGTCCTGTCTAGGCCCAGTGCGGTGATTGGCCTCGGAGGCAACGGGGACAGCACCGCGGGGTGCACTCGGTTGCTTTTGCAACTATCAAACGGCCCTACTAGGTAGCGATGACCCCATAGGCAGGGCTCCGGCGGGATTCGAGCCCCGTTGTGGGATGCAAGAGAAGCAGCTTCAAATTAGACCGCCAAGGAGGCCGAAGCGATGAGACGAAATCGCGCAGTGAACTCCAGTTTGCCGCCGGAAAGACGCCGGGGCGGATATCAAGCCCTGGGGAGATGAGTGGGTATAGAGGCCGATGACATCGATCAGTCGACGATGGCAGCGAGATCCCGGCTTTCGAGTCAAGCGACCCCTCGGAACACTGGGATCTGTGATACAAGCCTTCCCTTCCTGTGGGCTTCACTAGGCCTCGATGCAGGAGCGCCTCTCGTGGAACTAGAGTCCAGGCTGGATATGTCGGCGTTGACGTCGTTCGTCGGGACGCAGGCGCTCACTCAGCGAATCGTGTCGCTCACTGTAGCCAGCCAAGAAAAATGCCAATGGACGGGAAGGCAGCAAACAGAAATATGCAACACCAGACACCCGAAAATGCGAGGTACAAGATAGGAATGAAGATTAAGTAAGCGTTCCGAACCGCCCCCTTTGAACCCGGTAGCAACGGAAGAGGAGGAAGTGTTGGTGTCGAGTCGTGGAGGGCACCCGGTGAATTTTGAGCGTTTTGATGTTGTTTCTGCCGGGGTTGAAGCGCGCACTCGGCGGTCAAGCAAGCGTCAAGTGATCAGCTGGGGATTGGCGGCTCACCTGCTTGCTAGGGAGACACCAATGCACGAACAAATGCGGCTTCGATCGAGAGGAGACACGAAGAGGGGCCGGTGAGGGTTCGCCAACGCAGACATTGAAAAGAGTCTTCGCGACCTTCCTGCTTCCTTTAAATGTCACCGGATCAAACCTCAGTTGACCCCAGATGCCACGAATGCAACATCGTCATTCGGTAATTTAATTATAGCGCAATCTCTCGCCCTCGCGAGATGGAAACCCAGGGATCTCGGGAGAGCAGCAAGAAACCAGGTTTTAATTCCAACACGAAATTCCCGGAGAGAGCATGCGCTACAACTCTCGATTTCATAGGTCAATTGCAACGGCACTTGTTGATGCTATACGGTCCCAGCCGTGTGTCCAAGAGACTAGCTGTTGATTGGGGAGGATTTTCTGCCTCAACGCTGAAACGGTCGAATTGCATCGAAACCCCCCACGACTTTGACATCTCATGCACTACGTCTGTGCGTCTCCGCCATGCTGGGACCTGTTGGAAGAGAACTATTCGGCCGTCCACGAGAAAAGCAGGAGCCCTATAAAGCAATAGACAAGCCGTGTTCAGAAACGAAGAGGCGTCGAACGGAGTTCAATATGTCCCCATTTTCGAAAGAGAGGCTGTTGGGGGTGGGGGTCAGAGTGCAGGAACTACTTCCGCTTGAGGGCCACATTTCTTCCCCCAAGTCGCTGGGTCACGTATAACAAAGACCAAGTTGGCTCCATGCCAAAATAAACGTAATGGAAAGATATAAACATGAAAATAGAGTTGGCGGGATGTGGGTCGTGGTCATGAACTTTCCACGATCGTAGCTTCAAGTCGGTGGCTTCCTCTCCCGCGGCTTCGCTCGTTCAACTCAACAACCTCTGTGCCGGATCATGACCAACGTCTGAGAAATTCCCTGCCAACACACTCCCGCTTTCGCCTGGCTACCAACTACGACGATCCCGGTGTCGTCCCGTTGGCTGTCGTCCCTGCGAGGAGAATTGCAAAATACCAATCGTCAGGCGTAACATGAGATCTCTTCAGGTCCTTCTTCATCCAACAAGTCTCCCGGTACTTTTTTCCTGCGACCGCCGGCCCCCAACCGGCCCCAGTGCACTCGGCTTCAGCGGCACATAGTTCGATGCACTTTTCGAAAGTGCTCGCCTTCAGATCACCAATGTCTGTAGCTTCATTTACTCCCGAATAATCGACATTGCAGAGTCTCAGGAATGTTTTGCCATTTGAGGTCGAATACTGGCTGTTGTTCGTCGCCTCGAGACATGCGGCCGCAGTGGTTGTTGGGATGGGTGCGGTGGGCGAAGCTGCTGGTCTGGATGTGCTGGAGGCCGATAGACTAATCTCATGAGCCATTATAACACAAAGAAATATCTGGGGGACGGAAAACTCACACTGGGGCAGCACTGGCTGAGCTGTTGTTGTTATGACTTGAAAGACCCACACCCACTCCCACCGCTATTGCAATGATAAGGAGCACCAGACCTCCAACGGCGAGGAGTATCAAGAACAGCCTTCTCCTAAGCCCGCAGAACCTCTCTTCTCCCTGTTGATTGTATTCTATTGGTGGGGCGACAAGCGCCGCTGGGTAGGCCGCGCCTGGATATTGAGGCGGGACCGCTTCGAACTCAGGGGAAGTAAAGTACGCCCCTTGTTTCTGTGCCGGCGGATAGATTGAGCCATGTCGTGAAGGAGGAGGCGACTGGTATTTCTCGTGGACAGGGTGTTGGACGACTTCCGGGGCACTGTGCTCCAGGTAGTGCATTGGGATGAAGGCCTGTTGACTATGTGACGTACCAGCCCGCTGACCGTCCATGACGATGCCGTTGTCGATCGTCTCCAGCGCGGAGAGAAACCCTCAAGCCGATGACGCGGGGAGGAGTGGTTGCCATCCATTTTATGCCACGGCGCGGCCCGCGATTCCTAGTATTCAGGGGTCCCGAAGCAGCGGTGATTGACCTCCTGTAATCAAACGCAGGGTTGCTCGGTCAATCGTGTGCGAGCTGAAATGCAGTCAGCAATGGCCTACTAGCTCTCACGAGCCAGGGTTCACCATTCAGGGGAAAATTAGGTACCGTAGGCACCACGATTTTGCCTTCTGCTTGAGGTAACGGCTTTATACGGGTCCTGCATTGCACTATGAAGGCTCGAAGCTTGAGCGAGTCGACGCGTCCAAGGCGCATGCCGTCACCGCACTCGCTCGAGGCCGAGGTTGACAAAATGAATTCAAGGGAGCCAGTTGCCTTGCAACAGTGATTGTGATCAAATCCAAGCTTGGAGAGTATCTAAACTCAAACCAAGCGCTGACGACATTTGCTGACTCGATGGTCAGCACTCTGGCTGCCTCCGAGCTTCGAGTCCACCAACAGCCTCAACAGAAAACCACTTCCGGGAAGCCGTGAGAACAAACCTAGAGTAATGCGACATCATCGCGCAGAAACCCTGCGGTGCACTTGATGCGATGTGCTGGTGTTGAGGAAGGAATGCCCTATCCGTCGTATTCCCTAACTATACCAGTGTGGGGATGAAATGGGCCAAGACGGCACACACAATGCAACTATAATTGCAGAGTTTTGGCGGCATTTTGGCAAACAAGAAAATAAACGATAATTTGCATCGTGAACATCGACGAAACTTCGATCTGGATGGCGGTGCGTGGGTTGCGGCTGAGCAGCAGGAGCTCGCTTCCAATTGGCTCTTAGCGAAGCGGAGAAGGGGGCACAGCATCTTGAGCTCAGCCACGACCTAAAGAACGACTGAAGAGCCGCGCAAAGTCCTACAGAGGTCCTAGGCCCAGCCCTAGTCCGCATTCGGACTAGTTCAGGCACCTTTGGACGATTCCACATTCGCTGTCAGGCATCGAGAGGCTCCCATCGTTGTGTTGGGGGCAGTTTGATTCCATGCTGGAGGCTCTGAACTTTTTCCCCCCAACGACACCCGCGGGCGAGAAAAGGTGTGCCTTTCTCGGCATCAGCTGGAGATAAACTTCTGGTTCTGGGTGCGAAAGTCCTAACTGCTGGTGCTTGGAGTGTCCTGGCGGAGGGCCGGAACTCGGCGACATGGATGCCGCAACAACTTAAGTCATCGCGGCCCAAAGCTGAGAGGTTCCGTATGCCGCTGTCACAGGTGCTCACGGCGCTGAGGGGGAGCCACCTCAACACTGCGCGAGATAACGTTACTGGGACGGTGGGCTTCGGGCTTCAAGGTGCGTGGACTGATGGTGTGGCTGCCACCCGAGAGGTGGGGATTGCACCCCGCCCCTCGACCAGACAGCGACGAGGAATACGGATACGGCAACAAGATTCCGAATGTTTTGATTCAGCAATCTGCCGATGAGCGCGTATCCTATGGCTCCAGCTCGAGCATGCGATCGGCTGTGCGACGGCGAAACGAGCACCCGTGCTGTGGCCGTATGTTGAGGTTGTGATTCCCCTGATGTTCGTCCAGACATTTGTGGAACAGCACCGGTCTGGTGGGACAAAATTGAGCGTCTGAGCTAGGGTCGCAAAGATGCTGTCAGCAGCACGCCAAGTACAGATAGCAGCCGCCCAAAGACATTGGGCACCCCGCTGGCTGCTCAATGCTGGGGGCCAAGATGTCAGTAGAGGAGATGATACGATTGAGTGTCATGTTTTACTCGAGGTCTTCAACAGGCCCGGAAATCTCCATCTCATGATCAAAGGCATTTGGAGGAACTGGGGACAAGGAGGGGCATCCTGGATGGTTGCTTCCCCTCCCCCGCGCAAGCACGCCCGCTCAGCCTTACATCTTAGCGCGCTGTGATGCTTTGGTGCGATTGCAAATCCCGTCAGCCACCTTCCAACCCGACCCCCGTTCGCTTCCCTTGTCTTGTCCATGCCCGTCCTCCGCCCACCCGCCCGTTCGCAAAGCCCGTCCCTAACGTGCAACTGCCCGCCCACCCCGCCTCCTCCTCGCGGAGCGCCCCCCTCCACGTCTCGTCCCAGCTGCTGGCGACAAGCCCCGCTGATGAGACCTGGACCTGACAGTGCCGTACCTTAGTCCTACTACCGTACCCAATTTGCCCGCCCGCCCTAGGCCCCGAATTCAGCTCCTCCTCTCTCTCTGCCGCAGCGCTCCCTCTTAGGTCCCCTTCCCCCCTCTTCCCTCGCATTCTTTCTCTTAATGAGCTCGATCAACTCCCGCCTGAAAGGCTTTGGCTTCGGTAAGCGAAAATCGACGGCCAGCATACAAAGTCCCGACCTGCCACAGAACCGGACCCCGCCACCTGCTGGTGCCCCTCAAATACCGCCGCTGTTCCCCTCCCAGCCTGGTCCCGCTCCTTCGATTGCTTCCACATCCTCGCGACAGAGCCTCCAAATGAACCACCCAGGCGCTGGTCCGCGACCGCCTAGCTACTCTTCGGCCAACTACCCGCCAGGTCCTCCTGGCCCCATCGGTCGCACCAGCCCTCTGGGACAAGGCCCAGCTCGTACCCCGCCGTCGCAAATGGTCGGTGGTCCTCCGCCCATCAACACCGGCGGACCCCCCGCCGGATACCCCCCGCCCGTCATGGGCGGCGGGCCCCCTCCTCCTCCCGGCGGCCCTCCGGTGTACGGCGGCGGCGCTGGCTATCCCCCTCCGCCGCCTCAGCCTGCCGGTCCAGGTGCCCCCTACTCTCGCAACTCTGCTGCCGAAGTCGAAGGAAATAGCCGGAGCAAGGCCCAGCTGATTGTCGGAATCGACTTTGTAAGCCTCTCGCTTGTCTCCTTTGCGTCTCCTGGCAGAGCGTGCTAACCTCTTTGTTCCCTAGGGTACAACGTTCTCTGGGGTGGCGTTTGCCTTCGCTACAAACAATGAGGCCAAGGAAGATATTATCACCGAGTGGCCGGGCGCAGGCTCATACACCAAGCAAAAAGTACGTGAGACCTTGAGCGTTTGCTTGCTAGTTTGGGCGCTGACCTCGCCTATCTAGATCCCGACAGTGTTGTACTATGACCAATACCAAAAGGTGGTTGGTTGGGGTCCCGACATTGCGGATGCCCTCGCGCCAACTGGCTACCCGAAGCCAGGTGTGCAAAAAGTAGAATGGTTCAAGCTCCAGTTGATGTTGTCTGGAAATACTTATATCGACCCTATCAATCTGCCCCCGCTGCCGCCAGGAAAGTCGGAAATCGATGTGGCCGCTGATTACCTGTTCAAGCTCCGCCAAGCGATGCGGGCAGCCCTGCAAAAGACCCTGGGTGAGGTGTTCAACCGCGAGGAGAGGAATATTCGCTACTACCTGACGGTGCCCGCTATCTGGAACGATGCTGGAAAGGCTGCGACCAGAGCAGCTGCTATCCAGGCCGGCTTCCTGCGGGACGAGAACGACAATCGCCTGACCCTTGTCAGCGAGCCCGAGGCTGCGGCGCTGTTCTGCTCCAAGACCGGCCTTCTGAATCTGAAGGTTCACGACGCAGTCCTTATTGTCGATTGCGGTGGCGGTACCGTCGATCTTATCGCCTATGAAGTAGAGGACGAGAACCCCTTTACTGTGGCTGAGTGCACAGCAGGCTCCGGTGACTCTTGCGGCTCTACTGCGCTCAACCGAAACTTCAGCAACATCCTCCGGACCAAGATCCGAAAAATGAAGCTGCCCGACGGATCCAAGACCGCTGGCCGTGTTTACGCCAAGTGCATCATGGATTTCGAGAACAGAATCAAGGCGGATTTCCGAAACAACGGCCAAAAGTGGGCTGTTGATGTCGGTATTGAGGCCGAGTTTCCCGAGGCCGGCATCGAGGAAGGGTACATGACGTTCACCAACGAGGAGATTTTGCAGTGCTTCGAGCCTGTGGTCAACCGAATTCTGGAGCTCGTCCGCAACCAGATCATCGCCATCCAGGCACAGAACCGTACGCTCCAGAACATTCTGGTTGTAGGCGGTTTCGGTGCGTCCGAGTATCTTTTCCAGCAGATCAAGCTTCACGTCCCGCCGCAGTTCCAGTCCAAGGTTGTCCGACCCATGGACTCGGTCGCTGCTATCGTCAAGGGCGCCGTCACAGCTGGTATTACGGAGAGAGTCATCACCCACCGTGTCGCGCGTCGCCACTACCTCATGGCTACGCTCCAGCCATTCAAGGAGGGTTATCACCCCGAGGCCTACCGCGTTCCCTCACTCGACGGAAAAGATCGCTGCAAGTTCACGCGCCAGATTTTCGTGCAGAAAGGTCAAAAGGTCAAGATCGGCGAGCCTGTGAAGGTTTCCTTCTTCCGCCAGGTCGCCCCAGGCGCCACCCTCATGTACGAGGATATTCTCTACGCTTGCGATGATGATGTTTGCCCCGAGTACACCAAGGATCCCAGTAAGTTTTGGCTCGTTTGTATCGGCTAGAACGACGCTAACCCTCGACAGGAATCAAGGAGGTCGTCACGCTCACATCGGACCTTTCGCGCAAGAACCTCGAGAAGGACTTCGAGCGCATGGACACGCCACAAGGCACATTCTACCGCGTGTATTTCGACATCTACTTGACGCTGGATGGCTCCGAGTTCAGCGCCGAGCTGGTTTGCCAGGGCGAGGTTATGGGCCGGTGCCGTGCAAGATTCAGATAAAGATTGGAAGTGTAGCGGAGGTTGTTGCTTTCTTAATTTTCACCGCATCGGATCTCTAATGATACCTCTTGATTAAGGAACCGTTTTTTCGCAGGGCTGGATCTGCTAGCGGCATGACTAGGACGGTTTAGGAGGTTCGAGATATGCCTGGAGGAGAGGGAAAAGGCGTGAATGAGTCAAAATGACATTTCCCATTGCTTTATATGAGCAGCAACCCATCTCAGGACTCGAGGAGGGAAGGGGCGGGCTAAATGAGGGGAATGAGATATGTGGACAAGGAGAGAACCTGTTACTTTTGCCAGCCAGGCACAATGGAGCGGAATAGATAGCAAACGCTTGCTTTGGTCTTGTATCTTCTCAAGACCCATATTGAGGTTTTGAGTATTTGGCTCGCGGTGGGACCCGTTTGGATCGTGGTTTCGGGAGCACCCTTGCTTTCCAGCTAATCATGGATCTGTGTGTTTGATGGAAGGGCAACGCTGTATAAGCAAATTGCACCCTATCTCAGCAGAGCCGTTAAAATCCGGATCAGGAGTGGGATGCAAGGGCGCGCTTCAGACCTTGGACGAATGGGTGGTGGGGTTTGGGTCGCGTGGCAGTGCCCGACGATCGTTCCTGCGTCATTGGCATTCCTCAACTTCACATTCCCACTTCCCACTTTCCGCTCCCTTCCTCATTGGCAACGTCGAATCCACGAATCGCCCTGCGCGTCCTTCTTGCCTCGCAGCTGGGCTCTTGGCTAACGAACTGGTTGCCTCGGTCGAGGGCTGTGACGAAAGCGAATATGGCTTCTCTCGCTTTCCACTTTCATTGCGTTGCTTTCGCACATCACTGTTTTCCTTTGGTCTTCCTAAGCTATATGCTATATTGACTTTGTCCTAGAATCCAATCGTATCATTGAAGTTCTTCATCCTTTCGTACTCCCTATAAGCTCTGACGCATTGTTTACACGGCTACATATCCTGTGATAGGTAACGCCACCAATCGAGTTTTCTCTCCTGCGGCTGTGGTCAAGCTCCTATCGAGCTGATCCGACTCCCAAGACGTCAGTATACGTAGGGAAGGTGTTTCGTCGCGAGGAGAGACAGCATGAAGAGGAGATCAGAGACTGCCAGGAGGAGCAAGACCTCCTCCAGGTCTGCGGAGCTCACAACGGTCGTCTCCCTCCTCTACCTCGCCGTGACGGGAAGCGCCTTACCTTCGCTAGACTTATCATTGCCTCCCCTGCCCTGGAAGACTTCGATGCCCCCGCTACCGGAAAACATCACCATGGGCAGCACGGACGAGACGCCTATTCCGCTAGTGGTTACGAATGCTTGTCCCGAGACCATATGGCCAGGCATCGGTACGCAGAACGGCATCGGACCTGGCACTGGAGGCTTTATGCTCGAGCCCAGGAGCTCGAGAAAGATGTTTGTCAGTCCTAACTGGCAAGGCAGAGTCTGGGGGCGAACGAACTGTTCGTTCAACGAGGATGGAACGGGGCCGAGCAACCTCAATGGTGTAAATGGAAATGGTGCAGCATGTACGACTGGGGACTGTTTTGGGAGGCTGGACTGCAAGTTCACAGTATGTTTCCCCAAGTTCTCTGTATTGATGTTTGGGCGCTGATACTGCTGACAGGGCCAGGTTCCGACGACGCTGGCCGAGTTTAACCTCATTGGAGGAGTGGATGGCAAGCAAACCTTCTACGATATCTCGCTCGTCGACGGGTACAACCTTCCGCTAGGAATCGTTTACATTCCAGCAGACAACACGACGTTCGTCCCGCCAAATCTTACCAACTGTGCATGCATCGCGTCATCGGGATATCTCGGCGAGCCCTCTATGTCCGGCCTCGCCTATAGCAACGAATCCTTCCCTATTCCATACGAACCTGCCCAAACGAACGACAGGGTGGGAAGTTGGTGCCCCTGGGATCTCCAGAAGTTCCCTCCCTCCAAGCCAGGGAACGGAATCTTCCCCTATCCCGACGATCACATTCAACGTCCTATCTTCGATCCATGCCTCTCGGCTTGTTCCGCGACAAACAACCCAAGAGACTGTTGCACGGGAGACTTCAATGATCCTAATATCTGCCAACCCAGCCTCTACAGCGCACAGGCCAAGAGGGTGTGTCCCGACGCTTACAGCTACGCGTTTGACGATCAGACCAGCACATTCATCATTCCCACCGGTGGCGGTTGGGAGGTGGTATTCTGTCCACAGGGTCGCAGCACAAACATCATCGCAGTACTGGGCGCCGAACTTCACGCCCTAGCATCGGGCGGCAAAGTCACCCACGACATGTTCGCTGCCGTCACGAACAAAACGTATATCGAGCTGGAACGACCTGGAAGGAGCGGGGTAGGGAGATTGCGGCCGGCCCGCTTCGTGAGGCTGATGTTGATGACCATTGGACTTGTGCTGGTTTTGGCTTGAGGGTGTGTTTTAGGAACTCGGAGTTTGGATCGGGATTTGGCTATGGAATACCCTACAACGCGAATATCACCTTACTTTCAGTTTTTAGTCAGCAGGCTTGGCTGTCCCCAACCATCTTCTACAGGATTAGCCTATCCTAGAAACCAAACCTTCCCTAGACTGCACCTCACGTACAAGTTCCGGTACCAATTGTTGGTGCATCGTGTAACGCTGACAGAACATGTCTCGTTGCCTTTTTGGCAAAGCAACTTCTCTCTAATGCATTCGCTAACTGGACGTAAACCGTCCATCAGTGTATTGACCAGACTCGCTCGTCGTTCCAGCACATCAACAGCGAGCAGCTTCCCCCTTGATACCTGCATTGCCCACCCAGTCTTCTCCCCTGAGCCTCTTCCGAGCCTTGAACCGTTGTCCTCTTCTCAAAGCCTTCAACTCCTCTTAGCCCTACGCCTCCTTTCAAATTCTGCTCTCTCCTCCTCGTCGCTCCCGCTGAACTCCGCATCGTCGTCGTCGTCCTGTCCCTGCCCGTGCAGCGACAAATGCAAATGCGCATCCCCGCTCTTCGACACCGACACCTCATCCGCACTGACAAAGTCGCCCGCATTCAAACTCGCGTACTCATGCTTCTGGATCAGCTCCCTCAACCCCGTATTCCGCGGATCCACCAACTGCAGCGCCGTCAGACCCCCCTTATTCTTCACCCGCGGATTCGACCCCGCTTCCAGCATCATCTCCACCAACGCGTTGCCGAACTCGCGCTGCTCTGCTGGCTCCGAGTTGATCCAGCGGATGGCCGAGTGCAGGGGTGTGTCGCCCTCGATGCGGTTGATGGGGTCGCATTCGAAACCGGGCTGGTCGAGGAGCGCGTCGATCACTTCGTAGTTGCCGCGCAGCGCGGCTTCGTGGTACAGGTGGTTGCCCATTACCGTGGTGGTGGTGTTGAGGAGGCGGGCGATTTCGGGGTCGGGTTTGTCTTCGAGGAGGGAGAAGAGGAGGTCGGTGTTGTTGCGGCGGCAGGCTTCGATGAGGAGCTCCGAGGGGGAGGCGCCCTGGGAGGGGGGGTTAGTGGTTTGGTAGGGTGGAAGGGAGGGGGGAGGGACGTACGTCGTGTTCTTCGTCTGGGGGTGCCATGGTGGGTTTTTGGGGATTCAGGAAGGAGAGGGGGGATGTTGAGGTGGGGTGTTGTGAGGAGCAAACGGAAGAGGGGGTTTGCGCTTTGCTTGAGCGTTATGGAGAGAAGTTGGAGGTGAGTCCAGGAAGTTGAAATCTGGCAGCCGCGCGGCAATATGACCTGGCTACGTGACGTGAGGTCGCGGGATGTCGGGCAAGTCACTTGTAATCAGCCCTGCGTGAAGGGGGTGGCAGTGTCCAAGATGGCGGGGGCGTTGTCAGGGGCTCCACTTCAAGCTTTCGACCCCCGCTGTAGGCGTCTGCGATGGCGGGGTTTCGGAACCCAAGTTTCAGCGCCTTCCGCCGGACACGGGAATCTCGACCAATAGGGTGGGAGCGCATCTCGAGAATTATTGGCTTCACATGTTGTTCGTGACTTGGAGTCGAAGAACGCCTCTATTGAAAATTTACAATAAACTACACCGAAAAGACCCTTTTTCTTTTTGCTCATCATCAAACGCGAGGAGCTCACTTGGACCGTTTGCCATCCGAAAACCCCCAGATATTCACCATGCCTATCCTCTGTAAGTTTCTTCCTTTAGTGATATGAACTGCAGCTCACCAGCACTCGCAAGTTTGCCCGTACTGTGCCAACTTACTCATCCTCTCGCGTATGGAGACGGGAGGTAACAGGCTGGAGTGCAGAACGTGCCCATATCAACTCCCAATCGAGCAGACTATCTACTCGCGCAAGCACTTCCAGCGAAAGGAGAAGGATGACGTGTTCGGAGGCCCGGGGGCTTGGGACAATGCACAGAAGCAAGCCGTGCAGTGTCCAGCATCCAACTGTGATGGAAGCGAAGCAGCGTTCTTCCAGGTCCAGATTCGCAGCGCCGACGAACCCATGACCATATTCTACAAGGTCGGTTTTCTATCATGGAAGGCAACGGGAAAGGGAACGCTAACACGGTGGCAGTGCATGACTTGCGGCAACCGCTGGAGAGAGAATTAGAAAGATAGCTTCCATAGGAATAGCAGACGCAGCAGGCATAGGCGGGCGACGATGTATCTGGGATTTTGCACACCTTGCACACGGCGAGGAGTTGGGGATTGGCTTTTTGTTCGGAAACGACTAGTCGTCACATCGGCGCTTTGGCACCAAGTTATAGACTAGACTGCAGCCGTAGCTATGATTAACGGAACGTAAGAGGCTCTCATGGGAGCTCTCCTTTGACAATTCCGGTGCATGGCCCCTGGAGCCTGGGAATATGCCCTTCCTCGATCAGCGTGATCAAGACGCCCGCGGGCTCGACCTTAGCCACCAGCAAGATATGGATTATGCAGTGTCTTTGTAATATCCCTCCGTTCGTTCCGTCAGGTCTGGCTTTCTCGGTGCCACTCGACTGTTGCTCTCATGCCTTCCACGGTGAGCGCCTGGGCGAAGTCGGGGCTGATAATGTCTTGCCGGAATTTTTCCTGTTGTAGAAGCTGAAGGTTTTTGAGTGCGGGACCTGGGTATGTAAGGTACTTGATGTATGGTGGTCGGGACCAGTATTGGAGGTAGTTGAGATATGCGATGAACGAAGGGTTGGAGAGCAGTTTGCGCGACGCCAAATGGTTGAGGTATTGGGGGTTTCCCATCGCTTGGACGAGCTACATCGTGTGAGAAATTGACCAGACAAGAAGACGAGAAAATGGACAGGGCGATCGCACCTCCAGTTCCAGCTCAAAGCGCGTATATCCGCCGTACTTGGGTTCATTCGACGCGCCTGGAGGGGCAGGTGGCTCCATGGCAGAGCTGCCAACTGACATTGGTTCGGAAGCCATCGAGTGCGATGTATGGTTCAGGGATGTTTCGGGCGCTTCGAGATGTAGTGGTGCTTTTGCACTTGCAAGGAGTCGAAGAACCAGGGCACTGAAGAAGGAAGGCTGAAAGAGTTCAAGATGCGGGAGGTCCTGCATGGGACGCTTCAAAGAGTCCACAGTGGGGCAAAAGCAGCAGGGGGTCCCGGGTCGCCACTAGCTGGGGCCAATGCAAGGTACCCCTGTCAAGCGGGTTGGCTCACCTTGTTTCAACGGCGCGTTTGAACACAGTGACAAAAGCCAAACATTCAAGCTGCTGGTGATTTCTCAAGGTCTCTTCATCCACCTTCCTCCACGGAGAGCAGCTAGCCAAGGTTGCGCGCAGTGTTGTGAGAAGGTTTTTTTTTTTTTTTTTTGGCGACTCCTAATCAAGAGACTTCTTTTTTTTCTGTGCCATCTTCTCTCGCACTGGCTCAACTCAGCCCATCTCGGTCTCTCTGATGTCCTCCGAGGACGCAAATGCCGTCATGGCTGGAGACGGCAATAGCTCCTCAGCCGGAGGCGCAAATGTCACAGTGGAGAGTTCCTCTTCCAACTCGACCCAAGGCCCGTCCTCATACCGAATCATATTCTCCATGCTCTTGAAGCGCGACTTCCTCTTCGTTGAAGCCCAAGTCTTATTGAGCGCCTTGACCATTATCTGGCTCGGCGCCCACGCATCTCTTCGCCGTCCGCCGTCCGCAGCCCTGGCAAAGCCCAAGGGAAAGGGCAAGAAGAAGCTCAAGGATGACCAATTCACTGAGGGTTTTGCGGCTTCGGACGCGATAATGCTCCCTATTCTGGCCGGCGTAGTCCTGATCGGTCTCTACTACTTGATCGAATGGCTTCAGGACCCCGACATCTTGAACAAGCTTCTCAGGGTCTACTTCTCGATCGTCTCAGTTGCCAGTCTCGGTCGTCTGTTGGCAGATGCTCTCAACATACTGACAAGCTTTGTCTTCCCTGACCTTTGGGCCGACAGCAAGGGCAACATCTACCGCATTGATTCATATACGCGTTGCCAGGTGCAGGTCAGGGAAGACGACACGGAGAGCGGTGAAGTCAGCAAAACTCCTTTTCCAGGCTATCTTGCCTCGGTGTCATTCTCACCTCGCACAATGCACGCGGCATGGGAGATCCGGCACCTACTGACCGAGGAGTGGACTACTCGCTTCGCAATGCATGGTCTATTTTTCTTCAAGTTCAACTTGAAGCTCAATAGCCTTCTTGGCTTCTTCTTCGCCATCTTGGTGAGCATCGCTTACCACATGACGGCCTGGCACATGCTCTCCAACCTCCTCGGATCCGCCTTCAGCTATTCTGCCTTCTCTCTCATGTCTCCAACATCCTTTGCAATCGGGTCCATGGTCCTCGCTGGGCTCTTCTTCTACGACATTGTGATGGTATTTTACACGCCATTCATGATTACCGTGGCCAAGAAGGTTGACGCTCCTATCAAGCTGGTCTTTCCTGGATCGGCCGGAGTGAGCATGCTCGGCCTCGGAGACATCATCATCCCTGGTCTTATGATGGGGCTGGCGCTCCGATTTGATCTGTACCGGTACTACCAGAAGAAAATCAAGATTGAATCACTCGATTTGGTATCGGAGGTGGCCTCTGATGTGGCAGGGGAGACAACTACGGCCACGGTGACCACATACAGACGAGTCAAGGCGCCATACATCGACCCCCAAAGTCAGTGGGGCAACCGTCTCTGGACAACCAAGTTTGGGCGTCTCCTTCCGGTTCCTGAAGCTGCTTCGGTCCGAGGAGCAACTGCGTTTCCCAAGCCTTATTTCTACGCTTCTGTCGTTGGGTACGCACTGGGGATGCTTGTGACGTTAGCCATGGTGCTCGTCTTCAACCACGGCCAACCAGCGCTTCTGTACCTAGTGCCCGGAGTGACTGGGTCTGTGTGGCTGACTGCCTGGATCCGAGGAGAGCTGAAAGAGATGTGGGAGTACACCGAAGACGGAAGTTTGGACACCGAAGATGTGGTCGTCGAGGTGGATGCGAACGGTGAGGTCGTGGAAGGGGCTGAACCGTCTGCTAAGAGCGATGCGGATAAAACCAACCCCGAAAGGAGCGAGGAGAACGGTGTCAAGGAGCCGGCTGCCCAAGGAGAGGATGGCGACGGATACAACGTTTTCTTATTTTCTATAACAGCACCGCGGCATCGGGCCTTGGCAGATAGGGCTTTGAAGCGGGATTGAAAGGGTTTATGGATTGCATGGCCTGGCGTTTGTTGCGCATAAAATAGAAGATAGCGTGTGGAATTTGTTCAGAGTAGATCAAGCGTAAACAACTTGTACTTCATCCATCTATCAGCGATGGTCTTTGGCTCAAAACCCTGATCCACCAAACCGCAACGCCCAGTCTCATGTCACAATATGAAAAGGGGTGATCGTCAGTGTCTTGAAGGACGCAGAGTATTGCGTCGTATAAATTGTCGGGTCAAAGGCGCAGAGCATTGCGTCCTCAACGGAAAGCGGGGAATCTATGTACAATCTGTAATACCCTACAATTTGGTACGGTTATTCTCTTTGACAATCTGAAATTTAGTCGTTCGGTTGATGTTTTGAGGCTTGCCCGTACTGAATTCCCGGATGCCAATCTGTTCATCCACCTCTCAAGCATCAACGGGGTGATGTGATGAATAAAGTTCCATGTAAATTCTTCCAGGCTCGTTTTCTCTTGTGTTGGTGCCCCACTCTCGGCGTTGTGAGGGGCTGGCTACTGGGTGTCTGTTCTGCGATCGGACATCGTCTCTTCTCGACTCTCGACTGCGCCGGCATCCCGGGAGATAGAAACTCTTTGGTTTCGGACAAGGAGTTATCATCAACCCAGAGACGGATAGGAAAACTGATGCTTCTCTAGCCCCAGGCGGAACCCTGCTTCGCCTCAGGTCTCGGCTTTTGCCTACGGTGTTGTTTCCGCGGCATTGGCTGGCTCTTCCGGTGGAAGGGTTCAACGCGGACAGGGCTCGGAGGTCAGTTGCGTCTATCGTGCAATGGGTTGTCGCGCGACTTCGTATTTTGTTGGAGGGTATTTGGTGTTGTGTGTACTCCGTGGAATTTGGGTTGGTCAGAGGTCGTTTTTTTCTTCCTTTTTTCTCTCGAAGTTGCGCGTCCGGGAGTGGCGTGGAGAGGAGTAAGGCGGCGAGAGAACGGACGGGACCGCGCCTCCATGGCGCAAGGGCGGAAACAGACTCGACCGCCTCAGGTCGAGCTGGGCTCAAAACCTTCCGGGGGAATCGGGTTCGCGCACTTCTTGCGGCGCTGTGGAGGGGTCCTGGTCGTGTCGCTCTAGGGGGTGGACAACGGTCTCGAAATCCGGATTTCGGGACTTGACAATTGAGTTTCGACGGTTCAGGGTGGTTGCGAGCTGAAAACGCGGAAAACGAGGTCGGCGGAGCGAAAAACTCGCTCGACGCTCCCGGATCGGCATCTCGGCTCGACAGCTACAACGGCCGGACAGTGCCAAGGCCAGAGCCGGAACGGAGGACCGTCCCGGGGCGGAACGAGGGGCGCTCGACGTCATGGGACCCATAAATCTCAAGTCCCAGGGCGGAGCGCAGGGCGCGCAGTGGCGTCGGGTTTCTCGGTGCTCAACACCTCCGGCTCGGGCCGGGGGTGGACATCGGGCGGGCGGTGGAGCGGAGAAAACAACCAGAGGCAGCCTGGTGTCGGGGCGGCTAAGAGTTTGATGCAGCACGCCAAGGACGGACATTCACCCATCGATGAGAGACATTCTAAAGTGACCGTTGATCCCTTTTTCGGTGGGCGATCCCCCTCTGGGAATTCAGAGGCAGAGGAGGATAGGGAGAAAACCCAAATTAAGTTCCGTGGAAGCGGGTGCTCCCTCAACCTTAAATACGACGAGCCGAGCCGGTGCAGGGTGCCACCCCCGGGTCAGCCTCAGCCGATTTTGCGATTCGCGTACGGCGCCGGTTTCATCCCGCCTCTCACCTCAACCCCATGGTCCGATGTATGAAACTCGACGTCCCAAAAATCACCCCATCGCACCGGCAACCGACAAAAAACAACATCACAGAAAATGTCCACCCCCGACAAACCGCCCATACTCCAATGGCTATTCGACACGCGACCCTGGTTCCCCTCCTGCACCACCCCCTCGCAACTCCCCTCGGACCCTCTCGCCTCCCGCATCCTCGCCCTCCTCACCCCCTCGGAAGCCACCGCCGTCCTAAAATACTACCACGTCCGCGACGCCAAAATGTCCCTCGCCTCGTCCCTCCTCAAACACCTCGCCATCGCCCACCTCTCGCCCACCACCCCCTGGACCTCCACCCTGATAACCCGCGACCCCCTCACCAAGCCCACCTGGATCGACCCCGCCACCGGCCGTGCCCCCATCGCCTTCAACGTCACCCACCAAGCCGGCCTCGTCGCCCTCATCGCCATCCCCTCCCTAGACCCATCCCTAGAAAAAATCCAAGTCGGCATCGACCTCGTCTGCACCTCGGAGCGCCGCACCCGCGACCACGCCCTCATCGCCACCGACACCTGGCCGCGCTTCGTAGACATGCACGCCGACGTCTTCTCGCCCCGCGAGACATCCTACCTCAAGTACGAAGTCCTGTCTCGCGTGCCGGGGCTAGTCCCCCCCGGCGCCACCGCCGAGCAAGTAACCGACGCCAAGCTGCGCGCGTTCTACGCCCTATGGGCATTGCGGGAAGCGTACGTCAAGTTGACGGGCGAGGCGCTGCTAGCCGAGTGGCTCAAGGAGTTGGAGTTTAGGGCGTTTCGGCCGGTGGCGCCCACGAGCGGGTGGGGTGTTCCAGCGCGGGAGGAGGACGGGACGCGTGGGGAGGACGGGAGGTATGGGGCGCAGGTGATTGGGAATCCCGAGGTGTGGTTCAGGGGGAAGAGGGTGGAGGATGTGAATATGAGCTTGAGGGCGCTGGGGGAGGATTACATGATTTGCACGGCCGTGAGGACGCCCGGGAGGAGGGAGGTGGGAATGGGGTGGAAGTTGAGGGGATATCGGGTGTTGGAGCTGGAGGAGATGCTGGAGTTTGCCGAGGCGAGGGCGGCTGAAGCCGAGGGGAAGTGGTTAGTTTGTTGAATATCACGAAGAAATGAATGAAGTCTAATTACTACCTTCCGCTACACTTCAACTTCTTGTCGATGAGGCGCAAAACAAGGACTTAGTCGCTCATCAGGCCACAATGGAAGGTGTGGGAAAGCTAGCTAGGTGTTTCAAGGTTTTTTTTGTTGTTTTTTATTTATTTTTATTTCGCTCAGAGATAGGTATCAGAACGCTATTGACAAAATATACATCTTTCGAAGCGTTGAACCAGTTTGAAGTGGGGTGGTGGCATAGACCTCTAGGTTACGAGCTGTGGGCGCATCCACCATAGTGCGGTCCGTACCCGTAGTAGGGAGGGACATGGTGGGGAACCAATGGTGTCGACAGCTGTGGCGATGGTGGTAGGGGGTGTGTGGTCATGGGCAATCCAGCCATCACATCAGCAGATGACTCTGCTAGTCACCTTTGCTGAGGAATTTGGTTGTCCCACTGACCACGCCCAACTCCATGGTAGCCAGGCCCTGCATACCGTCCGCCCCTACTGTACCCCCGGCCTCCACCTCCTCCACCCGCGTTGTGATGTTGGTTACCGTTGTAAGGGGCGCCATGATGGTACCCCCGCTGTGATCCCCGATAGGAGCCGTGCTGCCCTTGATAGCCACGCTGTCCTCGATGGATGCCGCCTCGGCCGCCACCACGGTGCCCTCGAGGTGAGCGCCCGGGACCCATCCCAGGACCATTGGGAATCGATTGGTGCCCGGCATGCCCTCCTCTGTCCCCTCCAGACGGAGCACGCGGTGAGGTCGAGATGTCCGTCTTCTGATCCATGCCCTGGACCTCCGAGCCCGCATCCGTCGCGCCCGCATCACTCCCTCTCGAATCGCCCGCACCGGCCGCGCCGCCTCCACGACTGCGGCCTCTGCGTCTGAAATAGGGCCGCTTGCCCGGCTTCGCTGGCTTCTGGTCGACCAGAAAGTCTATCCGCTTGATCGCGTCCGTGACCATGATGTTGTCGGCCAGTCCAGCTGCTTTGAGATCCTCCTCCGACGCCGTCCACGCCTGGAACACATTCTCGAGCTTGTTGAGCCCAGCCACTTCGGGCACCCACGAGCGCACGTACTCGCCCTTCTTGTCGTATTCGAACGCCTGCTTGACCGGGTTGAAGATGCGCACCTCGCCGCGAGGATCGTTACCGACGCCCGAAACATACTGCCAGTTGGCCCAGTTGGACGACACATCGTAATCCACCAGCAGCATCTCGTACCACTCAGCGCCGTAGCGCCAGTCGATATCAAGGTGCTTGGACAAGAAGCTGGCGACGTTCTGCCGAGCGCGGTTGGAAGCGTAGCCGGTGTGCAGCAACTCTCGCTGAGCCGCGTCGATGAGGCCCATACCTGTGGTCCCAGCGTTGAACCTCTTGACCATCTCGGCGATGCGCTCCGGGCCAGGGTTTTGATCCGGGGAGGCCCGGCTTTTGTCGGCCGTCTTCCATTTTGCCTTCTTGTCGTACGTGCCGTTGTCATTCTTGCTGTTCCCGTTCTGGTATCCCTTGAAGCCTTCCAACCGGAAGAGCTTGTCTCCATACTTCTGGTGGCAGAGCCGCATGTAGTCGCGCCACAGAAGCTCGAACCGGATGGCCTTTGTGCCCTCGTTCTCTCCCGCTCCGTAGCCGTCCACCTTCTCAAAGGTAGGGTCAGTGCCGTTTTCGTAACCCAACAGACAGTGGTGGACTTGACGCGCCGTTATGCATCCCTGCGCCAAGTACGCCGAGAGCTTGGTGCTGAATTCAGTTCCGATGAGACCGTTCCGTGTGTCCTTGTAGTGCTTCATGCCTTCTGACTGAACCAAGTGCAGCAAGCGCTCCGTGGCCTTGCTTTCACCGCCCTTGAAAGGGTGAGCTGATGTTGCCTTGTCTGGAAACTTTGGTGGGTCCTCCAGGAAGGACGCAACTGGCTTCACGACAGCTTCCACGAGTTCATCAAGGTTTTCCGGCATGACAAAAGGCTCAGCTTGGGCGGGGATGGCTGACATGTTCGGGAATTTTGGCAAGGATCCTGGCTTCGGGGAGGGAAGGACAGGTCTGGGCTTGTCTCGAAGAGGCTCACAGATCTTTCGATACGTGGTGTAGATCTCAGGCAGTTCCTTGGGCGCGTCCCGGCTAGAGAGACTGTCAGTCATTGGTGCCGTGCAGTCTCCAAAACGGGCAGAACAACGGGTTCGATTTTCTCACTTACTCATCAATGAAGTACTTTTCGTCCACCCAAATCGTGCACTCGGCGCCGATCTCCTCGCAAAGCGAGGCCACAGCCTTCTCGTCTGCTTTCTCCTCCGTGCCCTCGTGGCTCGTCATCCAGACGGCACCGACATGATGGCCATTTTTTCCCAGCGTTTGGGCAAGCTCTCGAATGACATCGGCAACATCACCAGCTCGGATGAGGAGATCGCTTCCGATGGCCTTGAGAGACTCTTTCAAGTCGTAGACCGCTTCAGCGATGAATTTAGCCCGATGAGGGCCGCATCGCGGGTAGTTTCCTACCTGGCTCATGGGCTTTGGGTACGGGCTCTGAGCATCGCCAGGGATCAAGCCGCTGAGGTCGATCTGATGGTTCGGAAAGACGTATACCGGTACCAAATACTCATACCCATGGTCTCCTGACCCCAAGTGATGCAAGGGAGGGTGGTCGTTGCACCGCAGGTCCTTCCTCAGGACTAAGATGGACGTCTCGTGTGTGAGCATCGTCAGTACAGTTGGGCCCGTGTGTCTGTCGAAGTGTCCAGAAGAGGGAGAATCGTGGTATCAATGCCAACCGAAGCCGCTGAACTCTAACGACGGATATGTGCAGTGATTTCGCCACGGGAGTGGTGACGACTGGGGCTCCGCGTGGCACGCCTAGTAGCTGGAGCTGGAGCCTTTAGAGTTGTCTCGTTGACAGTCGGAATGATGCTGTCATTGATAGTGAGGTAGCCAACGAGGCAAAGAAGAAAGGGTTCAGCCACCGGGACCGATTTCGACAAACGGCCCTGAGAATCTCCCGTCCGACCCACGCCTCGGGGGCAAAAGTTGAGGCGGAGGAGGGGCGGTCGCTCCTTCATATACAGTCCACAAGCGGCCCCGGCATGTTGTAGGCTTTGGGAGAAAGGACTCCTGCCCCGGAGATTTCCCTACGGCAGGAGAGGTGATAAAAGCCGTGTATCATGAAGCAGGCGGAACCTCAAGGGGACATGGACGGCACGCCAAGCTCGCAGCTTCGCGGAAGCCATGATGGGGTACTCTTGACGTACCCCCCCGTCACCCCGGTCGATGCGGCTGCACCGGCGGCATTCCGACCATCTGGCACCGACATGTTTGGTTAGACAACGTCTGGTTGCAACCTCAGCAGATCCGGGACCCTTGATACAGAGGTGCCAAGCCGTGATGGTGGGTTTACCCCTTCTGGTCGTCCCCTGCCGTTGCCAGCGGCTTCCAAGAAGTGCTCCGCCATTCGCTGCAAGACGTCGGTCGTCGTCTGATCTCGCTCGGATTGCCATGTCAACATTCTTGGTCTCCCGCTTCATTTCGAGCGTCGACGTCGTTTCCCTGGCATAACCGTTGTGCTCGTCCCATGTGACTTCCTAATTAGGCATAAACGTCAGTGCTCAATTCGGAGCTTGATGGATTCCACAAGAATATTCCACGATCGGGACGTCCCAGCTGCGGTTGTGAAGATCGGGCCAAACAGATTGCGGATACCGACAGGGAAGTCCTGCAGACCCCTGTCACCTGTCGAGCTTGGACATTTATGAGCGAAAAGCATGCAAGCGTGCGTGGCGTGGAAGGGAGCCGCCCGCATCAACCAATTGTTGATCGCAGCCCTGCCAGCCGTCTTGCCCAATGCCAATCAACATTCATTTCGACGACGATGTCTGCGTCGACTTGGTGGGAAGGAACATTCGTTTTGTGGTGTGTTTTTCCGGAGACCAACGCGCGCCCACAGCTCGAAAGCGCAGGAAGGAAACTTGATGTGGGAGACATTCTGTGGGCTCTCATGCAGAACCCTTCCTGCATCGCCCTGAAAGACGCAACCCGCAAAAGGGCGAGACGTCTAGAACAGCCGCGGCAAAACGTGGTGTTGGGGCAACACAGGTAATGCCTCGTTTCCACCACTGACGCAATATCCCAGATTTCCGCGCGCAGCATGCTTGCACACCCCGCTTCGCAATATTCCTCGACAAAGGTGAGCCAAACTCGTGCCTCGCATTCTACAGCCCTGCCCGTTGTCGTTGGAAATGGCCAGATCAGTGATGATCGATCCATCGAGAGCGGATGAGCCCGTACGTGCCCAGATGGGCGGATCAATCTTGAGGAGAAAGGATCGACGGCCACCTTCGTCAGGACGGCCGGCACCCTGGCCAGGCAAAGGGGGTCTCAAACCACGGCAGCGTGGGCAGCCTTGATTCTCGCAAGGTGCAAATGAAGTGGCTGCTGCGCTTCCGTCAGGTTTCCAGGTGTTGGGAGGCATGAAGCAATGGCACAATTGCTCTCAGAGACGGGAGAAGGTATCTCGTTTCGGCAGCGGACCGTCTCTCGTCCCGCGGGTACATACGCCGGAGCGACCTGCAGTTCCTTAGATCGATCGATTGCCTACTGGGCCGCGATGCTAGAGCGGAGGACCAGCGTGATAAAGACTTTGTTTCCTATTGGGCAAACACAGCATCCTGGTCTGCATTGACGTCAACTGCTTGACAGGACCACGAGGTCAACCGCCCTGACAGTTTCCAGGGCCCAGGCTTGTCTCGGCCGGCGTCTGACCGGGTACCGGTCTTGTGGTCCCAGGGCTGCAAGCCGCCAGCCGCGCCCCCCCACAGCCAAACCGACGTGATACAGCTGACTTGGGTGCAGACTGCACGGGGGAGCCCACTGCAGATGCCCTGTTTCGTCCTCTCGAGCTAGGTATGCAAACATCAGCTGTCACCACAGCTGAGTTGAGCACCACCTGCAGCGAGCTATCTCTTCAACAGCAACATCCGTCCCAGGTTCCGGGCAGAGGGTCCGGGAAGTATTAGCTCGTTGAGAAGCAACCACATCCGAACTTGCTCTCCTCGAGAAAGGCGCGCTGGCTACCGCTCAGCTCGCATGGACCCTCGGGTAGCATTCCCCAACGCCCTCCGGTATTCACGCCGCTGCATCCAGACGTGGCAATCGCCCATCCTCTCAAACCCAGGATCCACCCACGCCTTTAGTGTACGGTTGCCATAGACCGGTGACTGGTTCCGTCATGGAATAGCCTAGCCTAGCGTGTCCAACTTCAAGTGTCGGTGTGTTGATCTGGACTGGAAAAGGCCTGGAAGGTCAACCCCCATTCCAACACAACGCTATCTTTCGGGAAAATACTGCTCAAGCAACGTGCTTGGGTGACCCAAATGGTACGCTTGGGCAACCATACCACAGGGTCGTCTTGCTTCACAAGACACAATACTGCGGCATCTGGGATAAAGGCAGCTGGCGATTCATTCTAGAACAAGCTGTTCCTTGTTGCCGCATTTTATTCTCGACCTGTCCTACGGTACCTTGGATACACAAGTATCAAGTTTGAGGGCTTCCGAGCCCAACCTCGTGATGGAAAGCCGCACGTCTCACATCCACAGGTCAACTTCCGGCGCGTCTTTGAGAATAGGGGTACTGGCGGGTTAGAACAGGCAAGCCGGCATGAGATAAACTCTCTTACCAGCATGCCCGACCTCGCCGATTACTCTCATCGGGATGAAAACAATGATTGCTTTGCTGATAACAACTACGGTAAGCTCTCCTCTGAGCCGAACTCTGCTTGCAAACTCCAATATCTCGGGATGTCACACTGTCATCGGGCCGTCGCCAAGCCTGGTTCCCGTTGCCGAGTCCGTATTCCGCCCTCGGGGGCTTCGGGTTCATAGTCGCCATGCTCACCGGTTCCGACTTGTTGTACAACGAACGCAGATCATTCCGGGTCTCGGGCCGTCGCAGGCGCATCTGGCCGAATACTTGTCCCTCGAAGCCTCGTGATCTCGTCGCCAGGGTTGGTAGGACCTCGGACGAACTATCAAGGGCAGACAGTGACGGCGCCGTTCTGACACTCTCTCCCTTATCCAAATTGTCTTTCTGTGCTCTCTGACAAGCAGTTCACCACAGAGTTTGTTCCATTCCATCTACAGACAGCACTGGCTATAGCCGAAGCCACTGCCCAAGTGCGCAGCAGCTCCCTTGCTCTCTTCTTCTAACCGTAATAATACGATCGACATGCAATATGATGCAAATGGCTATGCGAAACGATAACGTCTATACACAGACTCTCACCGCCTCTAAAACCTCATATTCTCCTCCGCGCTCGGTAGCGGCGGCGCAACTACCCCCTTGCTCCCGTTCTTCCCCAGCCCCCCAACAAATAAAGCCTCGGCCTTCACAGTAACCTGCCCCGTAGCCGCATCCTCAATTGTAGCATCCACAAAGCTCTTGTAATGCCTCTTGCCCTTCTCGCTTTCAGGGAGCTCCTCGTCCGTCCTCGACTTCACCCTCAACACATAGAACCCGTTCGCCAGCGTCGCCTTTTTGTACTCTAACGTCAGCGTCGCCGTAACACCCGACTTGCCGCCCCATTGCAAGAATGCCGCCCGTCCGCAGCTCTCGTCTAGCAACGTCGCTAGCGCGCCGCCGTGGACGACACCGGGCCAGCCGGTGATCGCGGCGCCAAAGTAAACCACGCTGATGAGCTCGCCGGTGTCGCGGTTGTAAAAGATGCGCTGGTACCCGCCTACGCCGCGCGACCCGGAAAGCGTGCCGGCCATGATGTGCTGCTTGCGGTGCTCGGGCGACAGCGTGTCGTAGGCGTCCCAGCTATCCCATGCGGGGTCGGGGGAGAGCTGCTGCACGATGGGCAGCTTGGAGGCTTGGGAGTGGAGTACCTCGATGGTGTAGCGATCATCTTCGGTGCCGGGCTCGGGCGGGGTTGGGGGCTTGAGGAGGAGGCGGAGGCTGGAGCCGGCGAGGGTGCCGATGAGGAGGAAGGCGGCAGCGGAGATGAGGCGGCTGGCTTTGAACCGGGGGTTTTTGCGCCCGGTGGGTTTTTGGTATGCGGGAGGGGGCGGGACGAGATCGGGGTGAGAGGGGGTTTGCTGTTGTTGTTGCTGGATTGGGCCCTGGGGGCGCTTTGGGGAGGTTGAGAATGCTCGGGGAAGGCATTGCGCTGTGAGGGCGGACGGGTGCGATCGCGAGGGGTGGAGAGTTCGGGTGGGCGCGCGCCTGGGTGCGGATGGGGGGCCTTGGATTGCTATCCTCAAGAGGTGGCGGTGCGGTATCCTGGCGACCATGGCTTTTCGAGTGCAGATGCCACTGACTGTCCCTTTGATCCTGATATGCCGTCGTCTGGATGTTTTTAGGGGCGAAGGTTGCGATCCGGAATCCAAAAGACGACACCGGGCTCTGGACCTGAGGCTGAACGCCGTGCGACGTTTACCGGGTTCGCGGATCCCCTGTGATTGGCCAATTACAGCGGATGGAAGCGTCCGTGCACTGGCTGACTCCACTCCTCGCGGGCCGTCGATCATATTCATGGGACAGCAATGATTGTAGATAAGAGTTCAGCTTTTGCTTGACAAAATGGAGTTATTTTTATTGGGAAAAGTCTACAAGGATATCTGATGACTATTGGATCTGATGTTTGACAGAAATCACGATATAGATGGGCAGGCAGACGTTGCCGCGTGGTGGAAGAAATGAGTTTGACCCTACATGACTGATCGAGGGCTGTAACGAAACAAAAGAGTCATTTTCGCAATGCAAAGAGGCATTGAAGAAAGATATCAGCCCCCTCTGTCTAGGATATCAAGGCCTTTCAAAATGCATTAAGGCATGACGCTACTTCAGACCGAGGTGTCGCGAAGACCAGCAACCTCATTGGTTCCACCACGTGGTTGCCTTGGCGACTGCTGTCATCCCTAAATCCGTTCGACACCGGCAGAGCGTCGTCCGAGCTTTCTACCTTTCGAGGTGCATAGTGTAGATGCGGGCTGTCTTTGAGATGTCGGGACGGGAATGTATCAGATGGATCAAATAGGGGTCTCAACCAGTTCCCCAACCTTCGCCGGTATGCTACCTTTGGGAGACATGAGAACATTGCGATAAACAAGTCGGTGTGGCATCTAAGCTAGAACCATTTACCACTATTCGAACCCCTGTAATGAGCTTGCAATGTGGTGTTCTTGTCGGTGTGCATCGTACTGTCTAGAATACAATGGTCAACGGCCAATCGGGTATTCCAGAATACCCTTGAAGTTTTAGCGATCTTTTACGTAGCGGGTGCCTCGGCTGGCAGAAACTGCCCGGTCATGAGGTTGCAACATTGGTAACTCATGGCCCTTGAAACCACCTTCAGTCTCTCAGATGGAGCTGCTTTCGGCCAGATTGGTGAGCTCGCCTGAAAATGAAGATAAATGTGTCCACGAGCTCGTCGTTGTCTGTCACTTGCCCGGACGTCAGCTCCAAGTCGTCAAAGGCTTGTGACAAGCCATGACGTGCTTCGCGAATCTCATGGAAGGCGGGGCAACACAGGCCGTTTCCATTGGTCTGTGTTCTCAGCTGTTTGAAGCCCAATCAGGCAAAGCGCCGCCAAAAGAGGGAGGGTCGGCTTTGGCTGCGTCATTCCTGCCCCACAGTACCTACCTAGCTCTGTCGGGCAGCTCCAGCGGATGCGCGATCTTGGCAGTGAGGGCGCGCCTCATCTCGAGAGCTTTGACAGCTCATTATATCGATCACTTGACCCCCCCTCCTCTGCTGCTCTGCAGTAGTTTAGTTGCAGCTTTATTTCAATATCTTTTGGCCATCCCAGCTCATCGCCTCGTCTTGACTTTAAACCCAACAACCTACACAGCTCTTTTGTCGGATTTTGCCATACCAACGACTCTCGAGCCACCTATTTCGGCGGATTGCATCCCATATCACCGGCTTCTGCCGGCCGTGTTTCGGCAAACATACTCTCAGTAAGAGCTTAAACGCGCCGAGATCGCGCGCCGGAGCTACAAGTCTTGCCGTGAACCGCCCAACCCGTCGGATTTGTCTCGGGGCGCTCTTCCTGGCTCGGTTCTCGTGCGCCTCTTAGAAACTGTTGGAGATCCCCTGTCGCTTGCGCCCCGTCTTTCGGCCAAATTCCTATAAAACCAACAATCACATTTTTCGACAACCCTTCAAGATGGCCATCAGTCGTAAGTATTTCAAAGTTTCGCACTTCATCCCCTGCTAGAAATCCTTACTAAACCCATCCGCAGGTCTGGGCTTCAGCCTAATCTCGATTGTCTTTCTCGCGGCATCTCTGGTGATGCTGTGGTTTGTGATCCTGTCGGGACTCACAGACAGGTCACCACTCAGTCAGACGTACTTTTTGAGAGCGAATACGTCCGGAATCACTGGCGCGCGACCGGTCACTCAGTGGACATACTTCTTCATTTGCGGACTCGATAATACCGACTGCGGTCCTGCTACACCAGCCCTACCCATCGGATATGCCTGGGGTGGCAATGCAAACAATGCGCCAGCGGAACTCATCGGCGGGTTTGGAGGCAACACGACCAGTTTCATGTTCTGGTATCTGTGGCGGTTTGGCGCAGTATTCTACTTGATCGCCTTATTCTTCATGACGATCGCATTCTTCGTCAGCTTCCTGGCTTGCTGCGGCCGTCTGGGTAGTGCGCTTACCGGTCTCATTGCCGCGGTCGCGCTGCTCTTCAACACTATTGCGGTCTGCTTGATGACGTATGAACCTATCTCCCACAGACACATTTCTGGGGTATTCGCTTACATATTTTCCAGTGCCACTTTCGTCAAGATGCGCAACGCATTCCTATCTAGCGGCCGTGACGCCACGCTGGGTGCATGGGCCGCTGGGTTTGCCTGGGGATCGTGGACAACGCTTCTCATCAGCACAGTGCTCTTCTGTCTGGGCAGACGCAGTGACAAGAGGGATGTTACTACCGGACGCCGAGGCTGGGGTCTCCGTAGAAAGAGCACCAACAGCAGGCGGTCTTACGATGGGAAACGAGTGAAGGAAGAATACCCCTGAGTCGCAAACTCGCGAGGTCGTTGAGGTATACAATGCTGGCATATGGTCGGTGGGTGAGACGGTGTAAGCGTTGGATGATGAATAATGGCATGGAGGTTACCAAGAAGGAAGTAAAGGTAGACCACGAAGTGATGATCACACGATCAGTGACGGATAACGACCGACTTGTTGATAAGATTGGCGATACCTAAGGTGGTTGCATACCTAGTAAACATAATTTTTTACTTGCATCTGCATGTGATGGGGGGCGTACATGTGCGGCACGGGTACCAGACGCCGAGCTTGAACGAGTACGGATGACAGGAGGGGTGCATCTCCCGTATCCGGACGATCACATCGTGTTGTAGAGGAAACTTGAACTAGGTTCGCTCTACATTTGATCCATCATGCAAACTTGTATTGATCACCTGTCTTGCTCCCACATATCTCGTAGCTCATTTCCCAACCCACAAAAAAGACTAGGTAACCACAAAATCAGGGCTTGACATCTTATCAAACCGTCAATCTTCCAACCACCCCTTTCTCAACCCTTCTAAGTTGGAGTTCACCACCTATGCAAGCAGAATCCTCGCGACCTCACAGGATCATCACACGAAGAGAACACAGCCACGGACTTCAAGGCCTGCCTTGTGCCGTCCAATCGTCTAGAAACCGAGGCACTCACATAGTAATCGTCTTTCAACAGTCCCCTCTTTTAGAGCATCGCAGCTCCGGTCATATCAGCCATAATAGGAACTATGCCGGAATCATGGGACTGCCGACAGGACTTACAGAGTCCAGCGGTGCGGCATGTAGTGCCGGCTTCTGAGCAGTCCCTTCAAGCAACCCTTTTTGCTTCCGCTCCAGTACGCTGTTCACCCATTCTGCCACCTCGTAATCCCCACCCGAGCCATCGGTGGGGCCACTTAAATTGAGAGCACCTGCGGCGTCGGCTAGTTCGTCATCGGCTGCCGCGTCTTCTGCCTCGGCATCCTCGTCGATTGTCTCCGGCTTGCTCAATGACTTGATCCAGGGGTGCGCGAGCAACATGGGGTAAGTATGGCGCTTTGTTGGTATCTTGTTGAGGCAGGAACGAACAAAGTCTCTTGCAAGCTGTGAGTAGCCTTCGCTAGGAAGGTCGGGCGGATCACCCTCGACAATGGCCTGGCCAGGAAACTGTCAGCAAAAAAGCCCGCAGAACTCGCAGGAAAGCATCGAGACCTACGCTGAGCTGGCTAAAGATTGTACTGGACACCTCGGGCGGATATGGGTACCGTCCCATAGCACATTCAATAATTGTCAAGCCCAAACTCCAAATGTCGCTTTGTACGTTATAAGTTCCCGAGGCGCCACCGAGGCTAGACATGCCACCTCCACTGATCCGCTCCGGCGCCATGTAGCTCTGGCAGCCAATGTTGGTTTTAGCGATGCTGGCAACCAAGTTGCCGGACACGCCAAAGTCACATATTTTGACTTGCCCATTCGTATTGGCAAGTATGTTGGTTGGCTTGACATCGCGATGTATGATGTTGTGGTCGTCCTTGAGGGTCTTGAGTCCCATAATTGTCGAATACGTGATTTTCCGCAGGACATTTTCAGGTATCCCGCCTTCGTATAATTTGTCGATGCTTCCGCCATCCATGTACTCGATGCACATGTAAACGGCGCCCTCCTGGTAGAAAGCACCGTAGAAGTCGATGATGTGGGGTGATACGCACTCGTGAAGGATGACCAACTCCTTCAAAATGGTGGTGAACTTGTTCTCATCAAGCTCTAGCCGGATCTCTTTCATCGCCATGACAACTCCTGTCGTGTGACGGTTGGAGGAGCTGGTTGACGAAGGGCTCATGGGTGTAGATTCAGAGCCTGACTCGTCCGCTTCGGAAGCGGAAGATGACTGACGCGACGCATTCTTAGAGCCGCGCAAGCCCTGCCCGAAACGAGGAGCCTTGGGTTTTGCATGCCGAACCTTGTACACGGTGCCGTAGTTGCCTTTCCCCAACTCATCGAGGACTTCAACTTCGTCTAGGGAGATCGCAAATGCCCTTCCGTTCGCAAAGTTCACGCCGGTTCGCGTGATGGTGGCAGCACCCTCGAAGGTGATCCAGCCCTTGTCGGCGTCAATGTAGTTCTTGAAATCGCTCAACTTGGACCCTCGACCTTCCCCGTTTATTGATGGCTCCTTCTCCTCGTTGCCACCATTGATATCCGACAGCTTCGGGGTGGCTCCACCGGCGGGCGACCCAGGGCTACCCATGCCTCCGAGTTTCATTGCTCTCCTCTCGCTGAGACTAGGCGCTTTTCTCCCAACAGCACTGGGCACCACCGGCGCGGACTTGGGAAAGCCTGGGGGTAGTGGCCGGTTCATTCCGCCTGGTAACCTCAGATTCGATGGAACACCCCCGGCGAGAGCTCCGCCAGAATTTGTGTTCAGATTCATGGCCATTGGCGAGCCCATACCGCCCGGACTTTGTCCCAACGATGAACCCGGGGGCGAAGCCATAGAAGGTCGTCCCGCCATCCCCATTCCCATCCGTTGCTGCTGCAAAGCTCGGGCCTTCTCCATAATGTCCAGCGGCAGGCCGTTGACGCTTGGTGGGGGTCGCCTCGCCGTGTTCAAGATGCCGGACACGGTAGAGCTCGGGCTCATTGTGCTACTTTGTTGCGGGTCGGAGACAGTCCGCAACGATGGGACTCTGCGGGGGAGGCCATCCGGGCTCGGAATCGGATGATCGAGTGGCGTGCTCGCCTCCGAGGATTCGTCGGCCGAGCCTGGCGACACTGGGTTGCTCTCGATAAATTCATCGGGCGTCTCGGGGGAGGAGTGCCGGTCGCGGTCAGCCATGGCCGCAAAAAGTGGTTGAATTTTGGGTGCCGAAATGTCGTCTTTACCGAGTGGGTGACATGTGCTTGAACTGGCCGTGCTGCTGGGCGGTTTAACGTTTTGCTGGGGTCTAAGTCTGCGCCTCCAACGTCTTGGCTCAACGGGACGGCGCGCTGGCAAACAAGGTTTGACTCGTGCCAAAGACCTCACAGAATGGGCGCAGTCAGTCCCGCCGGGCAGGAATGAAAGTGTTGTTCGGGATGGAGGCTGAAGCGCACTGGCCTGGGGGGAGCTTGCTCAAGTGTGCGCCGGAAGCGGGTACCAACGAGCGCAGATGGGCGCGGATGACCAAGCAACCAAGGAGACGAAGCAGTGCGCGAGGGACACCAGTGGGACTGGCTTCGTGCCAAGATGGATCAGACAGTTGGGGAGGGAGATGGGAAAGTGTCAGCGGAAGCGGGCGTTCTTACATTCGAGGCCGAAATGCGGTCTTTCGGTTCATCGAGGTTGTTTGCCGTCTCAAATGCAACCGGGGATTGCGGGCAGGGGCATTTGCTCCGCTTATTTGCCCCTCCTTTCAGGTAGGCCCTTTCTCTCCTCAAACGTTGCAACCGCGGTGCGCTGGCAAGGATCAAGCTTCGGATGGACCCTTGCTGCTTTTTCTGCCCTGCTTCTGTATCACAAGACATGACGGATTCTGCTTCTCCAAGGAGACTGGCACCACTTCCACGATTTGTTTACGCGCTGCAGGCTACCCCCGAGCCCATTGCAGCTGTCTCCTGCGAGACATTCACCTCTCTGGCGAAGCGGCGTCAGGCAGAACCTCGTCAGGAAGCTGTTTGTTAATGGGGGCCGAAAGACACTCTCAAAGCTGCAGTTCCAAGGCATTGTTCCCATTGCGGTTTGATAGCGTACCACTTGGAGAGGCGCCGTTGTCCGCAGAATATTCGAGGTGATGCGGGGCACGTCTGGGTCTCGAATTCTGGGCTATGACGTCTGTTGCTGCTTGCGGGGTTGTCGCAGCTCTGCCACTCGGCAGTGGCTTGAGCACGCCCACAACGGCCCGCCAATGTGAATCACACTGCACCACCTCGCCGAGCTGGGCACCCAGTGACGCCTCTGCACTGCGATACCAGTATTGGCCAAAAACACCATTGTTTTGCGTCATAAGAATGCCGAGCAGAACCAATGTGTTCATTTCGCTTTCTGAAACGCCGTCAACACCTTTAGACGAGGCGGAGTGGAGGGTGTTCGAGGGCTAAGGGAACTAGTGAGATAAGATCTGCAGCGCCAGGTCACGATGTGTGCCCCTCCACGTAATGGCATCCCCGACGATCCTTGGATGGCGTTTTTGATACCATCTCGCTCGTGGCATTCCCCTCCTTGGTGAGTGTTTGCTGCCAGGGTGTTTCCAAGTAGGGCGCAATAGGCTATGGTGATATTGCAGCTGAAATGCAGGAGAATTCGGCTCACGCTGCAGGAGCAGCTCCAGAGTAGCGGCCCCACCGGCTTTTCTCCCAATTGACTTCGGACCCTGCCCAACTCAAGCTCAAAATCAGGACGCATCCGCAGACGCGATGCTTGAAGCAATGCAGCATCATCTGTTGCCTAGCGCCTCATTGCAGATCTCGGCTTGTGAGCGTCCTCCATTGTCCTCGTGCTTTTCCGCAGAGGAGATCGGCATGCTTGAGTCCCGTTGGAGACAACGTGCTGTGCCTATGGTCACAACAGCGTGGTCCCTTTGGGCCAGACTTGAAGATTCGTGACGATGGGGCTTTCAAGCTCGCAAGGTTGCACCAGGCTTCCAGTTGAGGCGCAGAAGCTGGTTCGAGGACAGGAGAAATGGCTACTCTCCAAGCCAATCTTATTACATTATGGCCTGAGGCTCATATTGCAAGAGGTCTTCTGAAATTCCGCCGGGACTTACTCCGTGAGTGATCATCGGCACCGGGATGATTGAGCTGACACTTGAAGAAGAGACTCTTGTGTGCCGCCTCTACCTACTCCAATAAGGGTTGATGAGAACGGCAAGGCGGGCCAGCTTGGGCGTGGTGGACTGCCCCGTGCCCAGTTAGGGCTGTCATTCCGAGCGCACACAGCATCGAGCTGGCCTGATTCGCCACTCGTTCGACAACGTTCACATTGGTCCTGTAGTTGTTATCGTGACTAGAGAGAATTCAGGCAGCAATTCACCTACGGACCGCCACGATGCGTCCAATGTAGTAATGCTCATTCCTGATAGCTGAACAATAAGCGATATGCGTCAACATCCGCGCGTCGCTTCGCCTCGCTGAGGCATTCTAGGACAAGTTTCCTTCTGCGGTTGCGCTGCTGACTGAACAAGGAATCGGATGGGCTGAGCTGAGTCCTCAGACTCCTTCTTCTTTGTCGGTAGAGTCGGATGCGCAGGGTAAAGAGAGCGCTCTCACCGCTGACAACGACGGGAGAGCTGCAGTTCGGCTTTGGTCTGGTATGGTCTGGATCAAGTCAAAAACCGTGCTTTCAAATCCTTGGGATGTGCGACCCACTTG
Source organism: Podospora aff. communis PSN243 (assembly GCA_033296975.1). NCBI lineage: Eukaryota > Fungi > Ascomycota > Sordariomycetes > Sordariales > Podosporaceae > Podospora > Podospora aff. communis PSN243. The sequence goes on along the minus strand of MU865949.1, from coordinate 65,706 downwards.
GCAAGTGGTGGTGTGACGGGAGTCACCGTTGCTGCTGCCATTACCATTCTTCTCTCTTTGAATGCGGGTTCGCTGCGGACAACAACAATTCGCTGAGCACAGCTGGGCCAACAAGAAATCAAGGCGAAGACACGTTCTCTCGGTTGCGTCAATGTTGCAGAGGCTTTCGTCAGGAGAAGAAGTCGTGGCATTGTACCCACCTGGTGTGCTCTCAGCCCACAGCTACGCCAAGGCTACCTGCAGGCACAACGTCATTTTGCGCGTTCCTGTTGTTTGGGGCTTCAAGGTGGGCCTCTCACAGCGGGCTCGGTGAGCTGGACTGTAGCATCGCGCCCGTCGCGGAAAAGGCGTGGGGCCTCCAACAGCACATGTTAGCAAGTACTGTCTCAGCTCGTAGGATAAAGAGCACTGCCACCCAGTTAGTAGGAATCGGAGTTCGCTCATTGGCTCCAATGATGTCATCAAAGGTTCTGCCCTAACAGGATTGCGTAGGGTCCATTTAGGCGCCCCTGCCTTTTTGGACAGGGAATCCCGTCATCTCGACCACTGGCTGTGGCGTCGGTAGGCGTTTTCTTATCGTGACCCAAACCAATCTGTCAGAAAAGGCCTCAGTTGTTGCCTCGTTTTGCAATTTTGTCTCTACTTTCTCATTGCGTGTCCTTGCTTTTCTCTCCTCAATCCCTAAAAGTCTAAACCGCAGGTCAAGCACAAACACCTCTCAGCGGCCACGTCCGAGGTCACAGCACTGCATCTGCATTTCATTGTTCGTTGCTCCCCCAAAAACACTCCACAGTCAGCGGCCTCCTCAGACACTCCTCACCGTGCAACTTGCGCTCCGACTCTTCCGAGGCCTGTATCTATAACACAGGTACTACCCTCTGAAGAGTCGAGTCCTTTTCCCTGGTCGGCCCAAATTTTATTGCCTATCTCGAGAGTATCTGCCGGACAGATCAGTACAGGCGCGATGTGGTTCCCCGACATACGGTCGCCGACATCGTTCAGGCTGACCATGGGCGATGCCTGGGATCGGTCCCCGATGAGAGTAGCATCGCCGTTTGTGGTATTCACGAAACCACACGATTCGCACCCGGCCCTCGGCCACCTCATCGTGCTGGTCTTCGGCGCAGTCCTGGAGGTCGTGTGCGTCAGCTTGCCTGGCTACATCATTGCTCGACTGGGACATTTTGATGCGGATAAGCAAAAGTTTCTGGCCAACCTCAATGTCATGCTCTTCACGCCATGCCTGAGTATGTGCCTCCCAGTCCACTCCGGCCATTTTTCAGGGCGGAGTTTGCTGACGTATTGCAGTCTTCACGAAGCTCGCATCACAACTAAACGCCGACAAGTTGATTGAGCTTGGTGTGATCCCAGTCATCTTCGTCATCCAGACATTGGTGTCCTACACGGTCGCCACGATTGTCACAAAATGCTTCGGCTTCAACAAGAGGGCTTCGAACTTTGTGACGGCCATGGGTGTGTTTGGAAACTCCAACTCCCTCCCGATATCATTGGTGATATCCCTGTCGCAGACGCTGAAAGGGCTACATTGGGACAGAATCCCCGGTGACAACGACGATGAGGTCGCCGCCCGCGGCATTCTCTATCTCATGATCTTCCAGCAACTTGGTCAACTTGTCAGATGGAGCTGGGGGTACCATGTGTTGCTTGCACCGAAGGATAAATACGACGAGTACAACGAGGAGTCGGCCGAGGAGGGGAGGTACCGGGGAGAAATTCATTCGCACGAGGAGCAGAGCCTTTTGCTGGGTATCGATCCCAACGAGATGGTCGATGAAAGCAGGACGGATGTCCCCGGCAGCCCCTCGCAGACGGATGGTTCGGAAATTTTCGAGCCGGCCGGTCGAACGCCAGTAGCTGGGTCATCCATGGGCTCTCCCAGCGAGTCGGAGGACGAGAGCGATACCATTCGCAAGGACTACGTAAAGACCCAGCCGCCGGTTCTGCACAACAATATCCACGGCGACGCCGATGCGGATGGTATCCTGTCCTTTCCCCGCATCCGAACTAGCGACGAGCCGGAAACTCCTTCGGGTATCAAGGGTCTCTGGGTACGGACGAAGCCGGCCTGCAAAAGTATCAAGTCCAGGATTTCCAGGAAGGTTGTCAGCTTCTCTCGCCAGACGGTTAACCGACTCCCAAAACCGATCCAAACTACCCTCACCAGCCTTTATCGCATTTGGCTGCGTGTGTACACATTCCTCTGGGAGTTCATGAACCCCCCCTTGTGGGCCATGCTCTTCGCCGTCATTGTTGCCTCTGTTCCGGACCTCCAGAAGCTGTTCTTCGAGGAGGAGTCCTTTATCAACACCAGTGTGACCAGCGCGATTAGGTCCTCGGCCGGCGTTGCTGTGCCCCTCATTTTGGTTGTACTGGGAGCAAACCTGGCTCGCAACACACAGAAGCGCGACGATGCAGATCCGGAAGAGAAACAGATCGGGACGCGCCTGTTGGTGGCCTCTCTGATTTGCCGCATGCTTCTCCCAACTTTGATCATGGCACCTGTCCTTGCTGTGTTCGCCAAGTATGTTCCTGTCAGCATCCTGGACGACCCTATCTTTGTCATCGTCTGCTTCCTGCTCACGGGCGCACCGAGCGCTCTCCAGTTGGCTCAGATATGCCAAATCAACAACGTGTACGAGACGGTGATGGGAAAGATCCTGTTTCAAAGCTATGTTATTTGGTAAGCTCGACTTCGCACGAAAGGGACTGACAGCCGATACTGACCCCTTTGTCTTTAGGATCCTTCCATCCACCCTTTTGCTTGTTATGTGCGCTCTCGAGGTGGTCGAGTGGGCGAAGTGATAGCCTACTTTTGTCTTGTGCAGGCGTGAAATCCAGTATGTTAGAGCGTAGCTTGCGTTAGCTTTGTATGATTGGGAGCTCAGCTTCGGGAAACTGAATACTTGGCCGGCGTTATGGTGCCATCTGGTTAGGGTGCTAAAAATTGGCAGGAACTAGGCGGGATTCATAGACGAACAATTCCAGGGGGATGCGGCGATGCTTCGAACGAGGCTGAAAATGTACTATTAGCAACGTAGTCGTTTGTGGGAGGCACTTGAACACCTGGGTCACGACGGACGCTTCCCGCCTGGGTCTTCATCACTGAAGAAATTAGAAGATTGTTGATACAGACTGCATGCCGAGGAGTTGAGTCTCAAACCTCACCGCACGCCGTTGATGCCATTCACACCCAGCGGGTTTCCACTCTCGGCCTCTGGTACGATGACCCAGTCCTGCACGGCACCCTTCCAATCGGCAATACGGACGTCACGGATACCGACAACAACAACGCGGACATCCTCTCCCGCTACAAACCAAGCACCTTCTCGTTCCTGTTCCCCGGGCGCGACGCTCTCCCTCCTGAAGAAATTCGTCGGCGACTCGTTCTCAAACGTATTGTTCTCCAGATGCCTCGCGCGGTAGAAGCTTTCCTCCTCAGACCCATGTTCGACAAGCCGAGCAACACCGTTGATGGTTGCGCTGATGGATGACACGGCGCTGGAGTTCAGGTTGAACAGCAAGGTCGCTAGCGAGGACTGTGGGCCACGGGGCTCAGGGCCCGGTCCGGGGGAGATGCGACCGCTACCTGAAAGCCGGCGGGCCGTCGTGGTGGAGGGACGGTGGGAAACCCCTAGTACATGCGGTCAGTGCTTAGCTTGGGTCCAGGAAGGCGGGCTGGGATTTCCCGTACAATCGTGCACGAGCAGAGAGACGTTGGGATTCGCCACAAGGTTGTTCATCTTCTTGCTGGCGGGGTTGGTGGTCATGACGATGACTGGGGCTGATGAGAAGGGCGAGGTGGGCAGGTAGGTGTAGTTCATGAGCGAGACGTGTGGGATGTTGTCGATGCATGTCGCCAGGTGGAGGAAGCGGGCGTTCTCGAGGCATTGTACGACTTCTGCTGGAAGCTCGGCGGTGGTCTGTAAGTGCGTATCGCCGGCTGAGGCCTCGTGGTTCAATGGTATTTGGTGCTCCATGATCGCGACCGAGGGGCAGATACTGATGATGGTGTCGGCGGGGGGTGAGGTGCGGTGAAGGGTAAGGAAAACGGCTGGGTGCGAAGAGGTTTGGTATATGTTGAGGCAGAATTCGATTGCCGTAATTGGAATCTGGCTCAAAGAGGCGACTTTATCGGTCGTATGAGCAAAGCGTCCGAAATATCGTCGCTGAGCAGTGCTGGCGATGGAGGGGTTTGGAGGGGTCCACCGGGCCTATCCCTGTCGTTCGATCTCCAGGGGCTTACTAAACATTGTGGGGCAAGCATCCCTGTCGCCGAGCGATGACGTCCGTTGAACCAGCTGAGGAACCTGGGATATCGCTCTAAGCTATGAGGGGAGCCGTGAAGAGCGGCTCTATCTCCCCGCTTGAAAACGATTATCGCAACTTTCTCAGGAGTAGATCAGACTTCAGTTATAAGGCACTTTCTTCGGATTTGAAAACGCCGTCACCCGAACGAGGATGAGAGGATTTGGACCGTCGTGACAGGAGGTAGCCGAGCTAGCCCCTCGTTTCCGGGTCGACTGATGTCAGAACCATTTCTTTACCGCCTGCCACTCCAATTAACTAAAGCACGAGGCCGCGCGGGTGTAATCCATTGATACTCAGGGGAATCGAGCACTCGCGGTGCTCCAGTGTATTCGAGCGTAGTGAATGCTGGGAAGAGTGTCACGAGGCGCTCGGCTTGCAAGGGGTCCCGGCTAGTGACGGCTCAGCTCTGCCGGGCCTAATCCTGATAACTCCCTTCGTCCCCTCGCACCCAGAGGTCTTGTCAAGAGTTCTCCGAGGCATTGGATTTCAACAGTTACTCGTGTCATAAAACCGAAAAGACACTGACAATCTAACGATGCGATCTATCAAGCGCACCTCTCGGCGCCTTCGGGTGCCCGCCCTGGGCTCTGCGGCCACCCCTCGACTTTTCCCTCCAGTGACCTATCCCTCAAAAACAGCGCCGATCGCGACACACGCCGCCTGCTCCAGCAATACGACCAATGTCAAGCCCATCACCTCGCTGCTAATCGCTAATCGTGGCGAAATCGCCCTCCGTATCGCGCGCACAGCTGCGGCAATGGGAATCAGCACAACGACGCTGTATACCGACGTCGACGCCCAAGCCCAGCACGCGCGCTGCAGCGCAAACTCGCTCGCCCTCGGTCCGTCCTCATCTTCCTACCTCGACGGGCCGCGCATCGTTGCTCTCGCGCGCCAGCACGGCATTCAAGCTCTGCACCCGGGCTACGGCTTCCTGAGCGAGAACCCCGCCTTTGCGCAAGCTTGCGAGGATGCCGGCATTGTATTCGTTGGGCCCCCTGCCCGCGCGATGACCGATATGGGCGACAAGGCTCGCAGCAAGGAGATCATGACGGCCGCTGGCGTGCCGTGCGTGCCGGGCTACCATGGCACAGAGCAAGCGCCGGAGCAGCTACTCGCCAGAGCGCGCGAGGTTGGCTTCCCAGTGCTCCTCAAAAGCGTCAAGGGCGGTGGCGGCAAGGGAATGCGCATCGTTCGGACCGAAGATGAGTTCGTGGCTCAGCTCGGCAGTGCACGGGCGGAGGCAAGGGCAAGCTTTGGTGAGGGCGGTGAGGTGATGTTGGTGGAGCGATACGTACAGCGGCCGCGACACGTTGAGGTGCAAGTGTTCGCCGACAGGTACGGCAACTGCGTGGCGCTCGGTGAGAGAGATTGCAGCGTGCAGAGACGGCACCAGAAGATTCTCGAGGAAAGCCCCGCGCCCCTTCTCGACGATGCCACAAGGAAAGACCTCTGGGACAAGGCTCGAACGGCCGCCCTCGCGGTCGGGTACGTGGGTGCTGGAACCGTTGAGTTCATCCTGGACCGAGAAACTGGAGATTTCTTCTTCATGGAAATGAACACACGTCTGCAGGTGGAACACCCTGTCAGCGAGATGGTAACAGGCACCGACCTGGTGGAGTGGCAGTTCCGAGTTGCTGCGGGCGAGAGGTTACCGCTCACGCAAGAGGAAATCGAAGCCCGAATCAACGAACGTGGAGCTGCCATCGAGGCTAGGATTTACGCCGAGAATCCCGAGAAGGGTTTTTTCCCCGACTCCGGGAAGCTCGTCCATCTTTCTACCCCCAAGACATCAGAGGATGTGCGGATAGACGCTGGATTTGTGGAAGGAGACACTGTTTCAGAGGCCTACGACGGCATGATCGCCAAGCTGATTGTCCGAGGCAAAGATCGCGAGACCGCTATCCGGAAGATGGAGCTGGCGCTCCGAGAATACGAGGTGGTTGGACTCAGTACAAATATTGAGTTCCTGAAAAAGCTCTGCCGCAGCCCTGCTTTCATCGAGGGTGATGTTGAGACGGGGTTCATCGACAAATGGAGGGATGAACTGTTCCACCCAAGGCATACGAGCGACGAGGTATTCGCACAGGCAGCATTGGGCTTGCTCAACTCTCAAATCGCTCAGGCATCTACGGGTTCTGTCGATGGCCCTCATGGCGGGCCGCTAGGCTTTGGCGAAGCGAGCACCCAGAGTAAACTCGAATTTGCCTTCCGCGTTCGAGACGATACCAGCGCGGAGGAGGGAGAGATTGTTCAGGCCTCGGTCACACACAGGGGCCATAATCTCTTCAGCATCGCCGTAGCTCGCCAGGGCAGCAGCGAGACCCCCACTATGTTCGAGAACGTCATCTGCGAATCAAAAGCCGACCTTGCAGCTTCGAAGACCAGGCTGACCACCTTCTTCCCTCTCTCCCGAATCGACACGACGTTGGTGCGGAACCCATCGAAGGAAAATGATATTACCGTGTTCCAGCTAGGAGAGAAAGCAGAACTGGAGCAAGTCGAGCCAAAGTGGTTCGAGAAAGCTCTTGGGTTGAAGGAAGCAGCGGCGAGCGTTGTTGCACCCATGCCTTGCAAGATTTTGAGGAATGAGGCCAAAGAGGGAGAACATGTCGAGAAGGGCGCTGCGTTGGTAGTGTGAGTATCCCATGACATATATGTATCACCTCGGAACGTTAGCTGACACGTGTTTGCTTTCCAGGATCGAATCGATGAAGATGGAGACGGTCATTCGGTCGCCACAAAGTGGTGTCATCAAGAAGCTGGCACACAAGGAGGGGGTAAGCTCCTCCAATCTCAAAGGCTCCGTTGGATGTCGCTGACACTTGTGATAGGATATTTGCAAAGCTGGCACAGTCTTGGTTCTTTTTGAGGAAGCCGAGGGCGACGCCTAGAGCTCAGATACTAGCTTCTTCCATCATGAGCATTTGCAACAAGCGGGTTTGTGGAGTATTGATCATTAAGTCTCGACAGAACTAGGGGCTGAATGTGCTTGTACACGGGGCCGGAATTGAGCAAGCTACGGCGTTTCAGGAGATATTGGGAGCCATGCTTCCAGATTCAGAAATCCTAGACAAAGATGTATATACATGGTCTATGAAGACGTAAGCATCTATCAAGATCTTGGAGTCTTGTTGATGCACGACCAGAGGCCATTGGGGGAAGGACCACAGTTGGCAGGTATATAGGGGTAGCTAAGCACGATCCCTTTCAACAAATCCAAGGCCACTTGTGGCCTTGGCGACGCAGTGGCACTGGCCATCGGGTTCTTTGAGTGGGTTCTTTGAGTGCGGTGGGATGTGCTTTCCCCCGGCTTTGGGACTCCCACTAGAGCTAGCCTCGGGCGGCCAGTTCGAACCACGTCGCGCTCCTTTTTTTTACTTTTTTTTTTGGTGTCACCCCCCTTGACGGGTCAAGAAGTCCCTATGATGCCGCCGCAATCTTGCTTGGAGCGGCCTCCCCAAGGCTGAGCGCAAAGTCCAAGTCCAGATCTAACCCCTTGAAACCATCCTCCACCACCCACGATCTCCCCCTTTCAGGGGTATACAACGCCTCACAAGCATTCCCCACAACAAGCAACCCAGGTGGTCGACTCCCCTCCTGCTCGATCGCCTCGGCAACGTGCCTCAGCGTCGTCCTCATAACCCTCTGATCAGGACAACTCGCCCTCTCGATCACGGCACAAGGCGTATCCAGCGGCCACAGCGCCCTGGTCTTTGGCACTTCAGCCTTCTTCCCCTCCTCATCCTGTTCCGACGCCTCTTCAGGGGCATACGTAGTCAACTCCCCCACTAACCCCCCAATCCGATGCAGCGCCATCAGAAACACCACCGTCCTGCTCCTCACGTACTCAGGCGGCGCCGGCGCCTTCCCCTTCTTGCCCGTCCCCGTACAAACCAGCACCTGGTCCGCCACATCCCGCTGCGTAGCCGGGATACCCACAAACAGCGGGGCGCTCAAGCTGCTCGTTATCCCAGGCATCACGGTCACTGTGTCCCCTAGCCCGTGGGCGCGGAAGAAGGCGACTTCCTCGCCGCCGCGGCCGTAGATGAAGGGGTCGCCTTGTTTCAGGCGGAGGACGGTCTTTCCGGCACGGACGCCGTCGAGGGCCTGGGAGAGGAGTTCCTCTTGGGCGCGGTCGGCGTTGCCGGGGAATTTGCGGGCGATGGAGACAGGGGTGCGGCGGGGAATGAGGTCGAGGACGCCCGAGGGGACGAGCTTGTCGGCGAGGATGAGGTCGGCGGACTGGATTGCCTTGTACGTGGCGCGAGTGAGGAGGTCGGGGTGGCCGGGACCGGAGCCGGCGAGGATGACGCGTCCGAGGGCAGGGCGGGAAGGGGTTTTGGGGTTGGGTTCCGGTGACGGGGCAGTGGTGGCGTGGTAAGAAGTTAGGACGGCGGCGACGTCGGAGTCGGTGACGGCGGCGAGGCGTTTGAGGGGCCAGTATTCGCACACTTGGGCGAGCCAGCGCATGCGGCGGGTCTTGGCGGCGTCGGCGTCGGCGTCGGTGACAAGCTTGTTGAAGGTTGCGGTTTGGTCGACCGAGTCGTCGACGCCCTCGTCTTCCTCGGCCGACGGGCGGACGGCGCGGGCTTTGCAGTCCTCCTCAACGATTCGGCGGCGAACGTCACCGAGTTTAGCGCAGGCAATGCCGAGCCCGGATGGCAAGGCGGCCGCTACCTCCCTGCGGATACGGCTCGCGAGCTTGCAGCCGCGGCCGTTGGTGGTGACGCCGATCTGCAACGGCCCATCTACGTGGGTGCTGAGCAGGCTGAAGGAGCACAACGTGGGGGCATCGACGACGTTGACGGGGATGCGATGTCGGCGGCAGAGAGCCGACACGGACGGCGCAAGCGGGTCCCTCGCGCTGGTGATGAAGACGGCATCGACAACTGTGTCGACTTCGGGCCGGCCGAGGGTCAAGAGATCTTCGTCCCGGAAAGGGCGGGCAAGGTGAGTCACAGTGCCAGCTGCGATGTGCGCGGCGACAGCATAGTGAAGTTCTGCTTCCGGGGTCGGCGTGATAAGGATGGGTTTGGCGCCGGAGGCGAGAGACTGCGTTGCTCTTGAGGCGGCGAGCGGGTTGGAACCCAGGATGACGTGGATATGGCCGCGACAGTGCTGTGCCGTGAGGAGCGAAGTGAAGTATGCAGGGGAAAGGGCAGCGGATTCCATGATGCCACTGGCATCAAGAGTTTTGGTCCTGATCCAAGAGTGTTCTTGAGGAGGAGATGAGGTGAAACTAAGGCGTGTGTGGCTTTGTCAAGAAGAAAGAGAGGCGCGAAGCATATGAGTTGGGCTTGAAGAACTCAGAACTTGGAAAGGAACGTTGAGGAAAGTCTTGAGGAATATATTGACTCAGGACAGGAGTGTCGCGATCTGATGTACCTTATCACCTCGCCAGGTGTGCCCGGTAAAGACATCTCCGTAAATGGCCGCCTACCTCTTTGTAAGTGCGGAATTGCCCAGTCAGAGCTCGCCTCTCGACTTACAGAAATTTCATTGTTCGAGCGACATTCCTAGCGGCCGCTGACGCCATCGCCTAATTACGTTATCGCCGTTATCGCTTCAACTGCCCCCCCAACAACCACAATTCCGCGGGGTAGTGGTCCCCGGAGATCCATCCACCAACCTTTTAGGTAACCAGTCATTGACTGGCGATTGAGGAACCGACGAAACAAAAGATTTAGACCAGTTGGTCGAAGCCATCAATTCCTTAATATTTTATGTAGGGCCACCGCCGCAGTGTCTCCATTGCAGACACGAAAAGCAAACCTCATTTCAGACCCTGCGCCTGCAAACAACCTCTGAATTAAAAACACATAAACTCCAAGCTCTTCTCGCTGTTGTTGAGTTCGGCCTTCGCAGCACCGCGAGGCTCCAATCGCAAATGTCCAGCGCTAGGACGAGACCGTTTTGTCAAGCCAGATTATGTCGCCATGCCGCCCAAGCTGTGTCTAGCAAGTCGCAATAACTCGTGACGTCGGAAATAGGCGTGACTGTCCTTCGGACTGGACCTTTGTCGAAGCCGGATTGAAAATATATACAAACGGAGAAAAGGATATAGTTGCCGCGGCCGCCGCGTTTAAGCGTACGTGGCCATGACCGAAACCAAAAAAAAAAAAAAAAAAAAAAAGAGCCAGAAAGCCCGATACCAGAAGAGACAATAAATCGGCCGTGGTGAAAACAGTGCGTCGTCGGATGGTAGATGCTGTCGCCAAAAGTCTGCGAAATCGTCGAGGGACTGGCTTGCGCCCTATTCGGATCGTGGCCGCCAGCATCTGGCCAGAGGTGAATCGATGCAGCTTTGACCGTCTACATGACAGTACATTTGGAATCCTCGCGGTCCTTCTTGACCGACAAGGCGACGCGGGCGGCTTCCGTGAAAGCTTCGTTGACTCCCCTATTGCGCATAGCCGAGCATTCGAGATACCGCATGGCGTGAATTCGTCGTGCCACCTCCAGACCTTGGTCGTAGTTGATCATCGGCTTCTTTTCTCGCGGCGCCCCATCTTCGTTAGCACCGCCCTCCTCCTCGTCAGTTGCCTCGCGTAGGTCACACTTCAAAGCCACCAGGACGAGCTTCACTCCTGGGCAGTTGTCGGCAATCTCGCCCACCCATTTGCTCTCAACGTTTTCGAGCGAATCCTTGCTGTCGACGGAATAGCAGAGCATGATCAGGTCCGTGTCATCTACGATGCGGGTCAGTCTCGAACCAGACGCTAGTAGTCGAAGTAGCCCTACCGTATGAGAGACTCCTTAACCTGTCGAACTCTTCCTGCCCAGCTGTGTCCCACAGTGACAGCTCAATGTGGACGTTGTCGACAAAGATGTCTGGGGTTCAAAGTCAGAGGCGCAGAGGCAATATCGAGAGCAAGAACTGTGAACGCACCATGGACATAGTTCTCGAACACCGTTGGCTCGTAGACTGTGGGGAAGTAGCTAGGAATCGGTGAGCCTCGCACATATACCCAAGACATCATTTCGAACCTACCCCCTTGTAAAGACGTTTAATAGTGAAGTCTTTCCGCACGCGCCATCGCCTCTACGCAAGCTCGGTCAGCTTCTACAATGCCAGCACACCCACGCTTATCGCCGGCGCCCGTTCTTCCAGTATGTCCTGGGGAAGTCGAGGGGAACTCACAGCAAGACGAGCTTGCGCTGCACGGTCTTGGATCCCCCGATGCCGCAAGGCATTGTGTTTATCGTTCAGGAACCGAAATATTCAATTGCGTCGTCGACCGGTGGTGAGCCGCGAAATTCACCCTGTTCCTGTGCTCGGAGTTCGAAAATCGTGGATCGGAGCAAATTCGTTGCAAGGACGGACAGCGTGCGGGTTGGATTGGGCAAGAAGAGCGCAAGGTTACTGTACGCGTATATCCGGACAACCTAAAACCAAACTGAATTGGCAGTTGCGAAAGGTCACGAGAAAGCAACGAAGCTCGATACGCGCGCCAAAGACAGCGGCCGGTCCTTCGCGTTTCGGTTTTCGACAAGGAGCGTGCGCGCCTACGACTGGGTCCAGAAGGATGGGCGGAAAAAAAACGAAGAAAGACAAGAATTAGCAACGAAGGTGTGGAAAATCGTAAAAGTGTAAAGGTGTACGAATGGATGGCGGCGGGAATCAAGCCGGAGATGAAGTCAATGAAATTGAAAGCGCAAGCACTAACGCATCGACCAGGATGCTGGCACGAGCGACAGAAGGGCCACGGCGCGGGCTAGTGGGGCGATCGAGCGCCCAATTGACGACGCCGGGATAGGCTCTACAGCGCCCTCGTTCCAATCCTGATCCAAACCGGCTATATTTGGATAGCATTATGATTGATAGCTAGATTATAGGCCATACTATCAGCAATGCCCTTTTCCAGACCAAGGCAGTTCGTCAGTGACCTGCCAATTTGTCGGTGCGATTGCGGACCCCATCCCCAGGTTCAGGGCGAAAGCCTCGACGCAATTCCTGTCGTTTGCACCAGCCATGGAAGCCCCTAGGCCACATCATGATGCCCTGACGGGACAGTTCGTCAGTGGTGAGCCTCTCTTTTCCGATGCCCGAGTCAGACACGCATGCGCCGTGCAGGTTTTCGGTATAACTATTCCCTCCAGCCAGTGCCACTGAAGAGCACGGGAATAGGGGTAGTAGTTATTCTCTCCCCTTTTCGACGGCGGCGCCGCTATCATCTCCACCCACCAGCAACGACCGAGCTGAGCGCGACCTGGAACCTTGCAACAGAAGAGACCTTCCGACTACTACAAAAACCACTACCTTTGCTCTAGCGCGCGACGACAATGCAACCCACCAACGCAGTGATCTGTCACCTCGGACACTGGAATCGGCCCGCAGCTGGATGTGAGCATCGTGCAAAGAGGGGAGTTGTGTCCCAAAGTTCCTCCTTCCAGTTACGTATACGCTCCGAAACGCCACACACAACTCACTGCCGCAGCCACCATGGCAGCACGACATAAGCTCATCATTATCTGTCAGGTATTCGGACCAAAAATGCCCGCAGAACGGGAGATCCGGCCGGATTAGACCCGTCTCCGTTGGGCCTGGAGCTGAGCGGGAAGAGCCGCATCGCATCAGACGATGGGCTACCTAACATACGTAATACGCAGTGCACGATTCAACTTCGGGTTTCCTTGCCATTGCAAACTCCAAAGAATGATGATGCGGCTTAAATAGCCTGATTTTCCGGGCCCGGAGGATCTTCCGCCTCCATACCACACTTTATGGTGGTTCCGTCATGCATGAGAGATCGATAAGCGAGCATCAAAGCTGGGAAGTCGCGATACCACGTTATGCTATTCTAAAACTTCCTCTCCCGCCAAAGCCAGGTTCTACCCGCGAGCGCCACTTACACAATGCATGTGTACCATCTTGGCCGAATCAATCCCAAATACGGTACCGGGTATCAAACTATCTACACAAATAATGGGTCAATGTTGACCGCCGTCGCTACAAGTTGGGAAAACATATGTTCTCCCCTTGCTTTAGCGAGCCCGCGTCCTTTCCGCCACTTTCATATCAGCTGCCCTGCTGTGTAAACTGCTCGTGAAGCCTGCATCGCCTCCGTATTTCTTGTTGCGCTGGCGCGCCCGATCATCTGCCTCACGCTGCGCTCGCTCGCTCTCTTCGATAGCTGCCAGTCTGCGCTCTCGGTCCTTGTCCAGATCCGTGGCTGCCTCCTGCATGGCGGCAAGCTTCCGCGCACGCTCCTGCTCCAATTCCTCCTGGCTAGGACCAACATCAGCAGGAGCCCTGCCAGCCGGTCTGGGTCTGCTGTCGTCGTAGTCTCTGTGAGGCCGGTGGGAAGCCCGCTCCCGATCGCCCCCTCGCCCTTCGTAAGATCGAGGCGTTGCTCGATCACGCCCTGGGGAGCGATCTCTTCTGCGCGGCTGAGGAGATGGGGAGCGGTAGTCGTCTCTTGCAGCATCATCTCGCCTGCGTGACCGATCGCCGTTGTGCCCATTGCGTCTTTCCCCCCTGTCCCGATCCTTGCCTCGCGAGGAGTCTGCTGAGCGGGACCTGTATCGCCTTCCACCTGATGAATCCCTCCTTCGCCTGGATCGTCCATCCGTGTCATCGTCATACCCTCGTGGGCTTCTCGACCTATGCCGCCTCGAACTCTCGTATTTTCTTCTCGGAGGGCTCCTCGAGTCCCGCGGACTTAGCGACCTATCCCTGGAGTCTGATCTGCGCCGACGCGACGACCGTTCGCCTCGATCGTCTCGTTCTTCACGATGAGAGCGGTGAGAGCGGTGGTGATGGCGGTGTCGTTCCCGTTTCTCATCTTTGCGGCTTGATTTTTGCTGAGGATCCTCAATACCCATGGAAGCCAGCAGTTGCCTCCTCTTGATAGGATCGTTCATCATCGCCTCGTACGCCTGCTGCTCCTGCCGCTTGATCGCCAATAAAGGGTCCTCCCTGATCTTGGTTGCCACGTCGCGCACATTGTTTATCGCGGGCACGACGGCAAGGGTGTCCTGGCTGGGTTGCTTCGCTAGCTTCTTGACCTCGTTGTCCTGTAGAAGCTTGTCGATGCGTCGTTTGCCAAGCAAATAGGCCTCGCTCTCAGCGGCATCGCCAACTTGGCCGTCCTGCGGGCCGGCATACATCCACTCCACTCGATCTATCTTGCGCTTCCCGCCCGCAGCCTCCAGGGTCTTCTGGATTTCCTCCTTTCGGCGCTCCTCCTCGATCTCTTGAAGACGCAGCTGGAGCTTCTTCCTTTCCGCAATCGCTTCGGCCTCGGCTTTCTGAGTCGCGGCGACATTCCCCGAGCGTTGGGGATGCCAGCTCTTCTTCATATTCAGGTCTCCGGCACCCATCTTGGCGACGGTGTCGCGGCGCGACGGTCGATTTTGGAAGAAATGCTGTTCAAGACCGCCGAATCTTCAATTTGGGTGCGATTGCCGTGATTCGTTATCAAAGGCTCTCCCAGAAGCGCATGTAAACTGTATTGCGCGTTTGCGGTTCGCGCAGCTTTTGCGCAGATGTTTGACAATCGTGAAGCTGGAGAACGTCGCGGTGGCGATGACCATGGATTTTGGGTGGCTAGTAACCCGCTATCTGCCTAAATTATGGCGTGGCGGGACACATCCGCAGGCAGGTGGGTCGCTCTGGCCAATAGATAAGCTTCTACCCCACATTGTCTTCTCCGCCAATCCAACACACTTGCCTTGCTGAGCTTCAGCCTCACAGAAACGTTGAACTTCAGCTCTCGATCGCCACAGCTCTCCGCAGGCCAAACAAAAACACCGAACCACCACGAAGACTCGCAGAAATCATCATGTCGGACGACGACTTTATGCAGGCCTCTGACGAGGAGTACGACTTCGAGTATGAGGATGAAGAAGAGGACGACAGCGGCGACGTCGACATCGAGAACAAGTACTACAATGCGAAGCAGACCAAGACAACCGACCCAGAAGAGGCTGTCAACGAGTTTCTTGGGATACCTCCTCTAGAGGAGGAAAAGGGAGAATGGGGCTTCAAGGGTCTCAAACAAGCAATCAAACTAGAGTTCAAGCTTCAGCGATATCAGAATGTCGGTCCAAGCTTCCACATCGTGCGCCGGGACGAGCTGAGATGCTGATTGAAGCTATACAGGCAATTGAGCACTACAAGGAGCTGTTGACATACGTCAAGTCGGCGGTCACGCGCAACTACTCGGAAAAGTCGATTGACAACATGCTCAACTTCATCGAGAAGGGCTCCGACGACCCCGCAGCAGTGCAGTGCATCGAGCAGTTCTACTCCCTCACACTACAGTGCTTCCAAAGCACCAACAACGAGCGCCTGTGGCTCAAGACCAATATCAAACTGGCCAGGCTCCTGCTAGATCGAAAAGACTACCACGCCGTGGCCCGGAAGCTTAGGGAGCTCCACCGCGCGTGCCAAAAAGAGGACGGGAGTGATGATTCCAGCAAGGGCACATACTCTCTCGAGATCTACGCTCTCGAAATCCAAATGTACTCGGAAACGCGTAACAACAACCAGCTCAAGATGCTCTACCAAAAGGCCCTCAAAGTCCGGTCCGCGGTGCCCCACCCAAAAATTCAGGGCATCATTCGCGAGTGCGGAGGAAAGATGCACATGAGCGAGGAGAACTGGAAAGACGCGCAGAGCGATTTCTTTGAATCCTTTCGAAACTACGATGAGGCTGGCGATTTGCGACGCATCCAGGTCCTGAAGTACCTTTTGCTCACCACGATGCTGATGAAGTCGGACATCAATCCCTTCGACAGCCAGGAGACGAAGCCGTACAAAAATGACCCTAGGATTGCCGCCATGACAGACCTTGTCGATGCGTACCAGCGCGATGATATTTACAAGTACGAAGAAGTTCTCAAGAAGAACACGGAGCTGTTAGCAGACCCCTTCATCGCCGAGAACATCGACGAAGTCACGCGCAACATGCGCACCAAGGCCGTGCTCAAGCTAATTGCTCCTTACACACGGATGCATCTCGGCTGGATTGCGAAGCACCTTCGTATCGGTGAGCCCGAGGTCCAGGACATTGTCAGCTACCTCATCGTTGCCGGACGAGTACAGGGGCGGATCAATGAGCATACTAGTACTCTGGAAATCGAATCCCGCGCCGATGCTGATCGCGCCAAGGCAATCCAGGGGCTATCCAGCTCGGTGGGAGATTTGTTTGCCTCGATCTTCAAAGAGGCCGACGGACTGCGGGCACCGGCCCCAGAGTCGAACATCTTCTCGGACCAGCTTGGAGACATTGCAGGCATGGATCTCCTAAGATCCAACAGAGGAGCAGGGAGAGTTCGTAGGGGAAACTACAAGTCTCCGGGGGGCTTCATGAACCTTCCGCTCCATTAGGATAATGCAGCAGAAGAGGCGGCTGGAAGAGAGACTGCAGCGATCACGCCGCGTCGCGCTAGCCTCTCATGAGTATGGACGGCCCTCTCGCAACTATGGATGGAGCAGAACGGGAGTTGGCCTTGGAGTGCAGAAGTCAGCAACATCACTTTTGTTTTTGGTCTGGGCGAGCGGGGAATAAAGGTTAGGGCGGCTTTGCATCATAGGACAGGGCCATGAGATGATTGATACTAGATGAAGAACCCATACTATCTGTCAGGTATCCGTAAGCCAAGCGAATCGTTGCCTGTTCAAGAAAACCGATGTGAGGGAAATTCCTGTCGCATGAGAACACAAGCGGCGTCCTGACACATCATCGCGCTCGACGCCGCAGCGCCGCATACTGACAGCAGCTTGCACCGAGCATCGTTATCGGGTCCTTCTGAAGCCCGCACCGGCGACTCCCACTCATATCCCAGCTACCGGATTGAGCCACACTCCTTTAAGATGCCTTGATATTCTCGGCTGTCCACACCGTGATCGGGGCAAAGATGCTGTCGGGGGCTGTTGCAGCGCGAGCATGCAGCACGGAGCCGGATTTGCTGATAGGGGGTATCCGCCAGCAGGAGTTTCGTCCGTGGCGGATCACGCACCATCACCCCTATCGTCGCCGTGGATTACACCGAGGGGGGAGGGAGGAGATGGGAGACTATCGTATCTTCTGCACTGGGCTGTTGGTGATGCGATATGCAGTCGGGTACCGTTACCTATACTTGGGGCCAAGGTCTGACCAACATGGACGACGTGCAGCTAAGGCACAGGCTACTTGGGATCAGAGCGGGGGGACAAGAGAGGTAATTTGTACCAGATGAGAGTTGGGAATCATTGGGCTTCACGGATGGGTCTCGTTTGGCATTGGCCTGTAGAATTGGGCACATGTGTGTCTACGTAGGTCGGAGGAGCAACTGAATCTTGTGTAGGATACTCCCATCGAATTACAGTTCAAGTTTGGCAGGGGGCAACTGAATGAAGTCAAGTTTCTAGCTACATCTATGGGCTGTATCATTAGTTGAGACCTGAGAAGACATGAACTCGACAAGCACCTCATCGCTGCGTCTCGACACCTTAGCTCTCAGTGCCGTCGGTGAAGCAATGAGGTATGGCTTACCGATTTCCGCCGATCCATGAATCCACCTGAGGCTTTTCGGTCGGTCGGTCGGTACACCAGACGCCGTGGTGCTCGGTTCAACCCTATTCTGCATGAAGCAGGCCGCACAAAGCGACCATCCGGCCAAAAGGCCAGCCTGGGAGGAACGGCAGGCCCGTCGTTGTTTGCAGCAGCAGCCCGTGCCTCTTGACGATCTAGATCCAAATCCCGCATGGCGGAGATTCTGCGCTGTAGGGCCGACGAGAGACGGCATCCACCGCGGGAGATGACCAGGTGACAAAGTAGGAGACACGGCGCGCTGGCGGCCTGTAGAGTAGCACCGGACGGAGACCCGCAGCAAGCACCGCAACGTCCAAGCCGGTGCCGCGCGGGGGATCGAAGCTTGTTGTAGCACGCAAACGGGCGGCGAAAGGGAAGGGCAACGCGTCCTCATCCAGTAGCTTAGAGGTAAGCTGTGCAGCCCGCCAAGGTCGACGGGCTAGAATCCCGTCGAAGATCCCGCACCAATCCTAGGCCTCCGGACCGGATGTGCCTGCCGTCTTCCTCGGGCCAATGCCCGTCTGCCCTGCGCTGGGAATGGTTGTCTCGCCGGGCCTGGCCGCAGTGTCGGCCGCCAACCGGCGCTGGGGCGACCTGACCTTGCATGGTCCATCGTGGAGCATGGAACGGGCAGCGAGGGGTTGGTGCCAAACAGCGGGTCGAGTGGGGTGCAGTCTAGTCCAGTTTGATTGTCAAGTCGCGGGCAACCAACCGTCCAGTTTCAATATCGGTCTGCGGTGACGTCGGTCGGGTGAGAGAGACCTGCCCCTCGCGGCAAAATCTGCGAGCCGCTGCTTGCGATGCTCGACATATTATCCGTGTGGGCTTGCGTGGTCTCGTGCAGGCTGGCAAGCTGCCTTCCTAGGCTTCTGGATCGTGATGATAGCTAGAAGCATGAAAGCTCTGGCTTCCGTCTGGTGTTGTGTCTGGACAGTGCAGCCAATCGGGCAGCAGGCAAACAGCAGGCGCAGGTAGACCTTGACTTGGCCAATGAGGAGTGCTGAACGGGAATCCCGGACAGCGCCGCGTCTGGCCCAGCTGGGTTGTCAGATGTCCTGCGCAAAACGTTTGACTGAGACGAGATTTGCTCCGAAAACGAGGGGCCCTGACGATTGCTCCCAGGTACCTGTCTCCGCTGAACGATCGGCGGTTCATCGACGTCGAGCAGTGAGATAGACGGTACGGTCACTGAAACGGGATGGGGAGATCCAGATCTGTGCGGAGGAAGGGAAACTTGTAACGAGACGGGTTACCTGCATGATGATTTGCACTGCGGGAAGATGACCAGTTATCTAGATGGTGGACTATGATGATACTCACTCTCGGGCCAATTTCCACACTTGCCGTTGCAAGTGCAGGCCACCTGTGAGGCACGCGCGATGGGGAGGTGTGTTATTACAACAACATGGCCAGGAACAGTACCTATGCAAGAATGCTCCTCGCCAGTATTTCCCTTGCCCGTCTTCATCAACTTGCGCTGCCCAAGATCTAACTCGCTCTATTACTTGTTTACTGCTGTGTTTCTTCACCCCGCGATTTTGCGGGCGGCCCACAGAACGGGAATTGGAGGATGACGAACAGCAGCCACCCAACAACCGTTTCCGCTTCTGTATGCATCGGGGCGAACGTGAATATCGATCCCACCCGCACGCACCACTTACACGGCGGCGCAATGGGAGTGTGATATTTCATCGACAACTGTGTGCGAAGCGAATCACCAATTTGGAAATCTTCCTAGAGCGTGTAGTTATCTTATGAATACCCCACTAGTCAAACGGGCGACGGGTTGGCTCTCGAGCAAACGACTAGGAAGCTGTCGCGGTGCCGTCGTGGATGAGAAGCAATACGTGGAGGTAGCAGTGCTCGTGTGGGGTCGGAGGGCTTGAATCCTATTACCGTCGTCACAACGAAGACGGGTTTGGGCCCCACTCTTTCAACCGTGCCGGGTCCAAAGGTCCTGAGATCTTGATGGACGGCAGATCACTCTATCTGACCCTCCAAGATGCGTCGCATAAACCGGGCAGAAATGGAGTGGTACTGGCCAGTACGGGTGGAGCACACCAGCACGCAATTGACCTTTGAGGCCCACGAAAATGGTCTGGATGCGATGTTCCTTCGAATGTTCTGGAGATCTGCCTACCCGGCATCCTCTCTTCAGCTGTGGCTTGTTTTCCGACCCCCCCCCGTAAAAAGCTCGATCGATCAACTCGCTCTTCGTTCGACTTCACCGTCCCTTTGGCCGGGCTGCAATTGTTGCGTAGGGCGTTGGTGGAGAAGCAAGGGCCTGGCAATGTTCCGCCCACTTCCCGGTCTCGCTCCGGCCGGCTCCCGGCAACCTTGGCGTTTCCACGCCACCCCGGGTCCAAATTCCGGCGCCAGGCACGGAGGAAGTGCCGACAACGTCCACTGGTGAGTTGGCCGATCTGATGAGGGCATCTATGCGGCACCACCATGGACACCACGGACAGAATTTTTAGCTTGGGCTGTATCGACCGGCGGGATTGATGACACATGCCTGTGTCTGGAGTAGGTAACAACACAGGCGGCTGGCCGCACAATGCCCACGATATTCCTGCGGGGGGTCAGTAGTGCGGCGGATGGACGGTTCGGTACTGGTTGTTCGAGGATTTTCGCCAAACCGCCGCGTCCTAGTGAGCCTACGGCTGTCCGCCCCTCCATCTACGTCTCCTCGATCCTATCGTTGCCGGGGTGTGTCCGTTTATGTGCCCGCATTTGTTGCGCATTTTATGTTGAATTGCCGCAGCGCATGAACCGGTGGGCAATGGCTTGACGCCTCTCCTTCCTCGACGGCGAAATGCGTGTGTCGATGTAGCCCATCCGGAGCGTTAGCTCGCGTCGAGCTGAGGGGTTCGTGGGGTGCTAAGCCTTAGCCATGTCTCCCTACATTTTGACGCCAACTTGATACATGCTGTGGGTGCCGATCAAGATACCAAAACAGGAAAGTCTATGCTCAAGTGCCGGTGGCTCGACTAGCCCGGTCAACGGAGCAGCAGCAGCAGCAGCAGCGCCGCTTCGTTCAATTAGCGTTGCGCATCCAACCCAAACGGATGCACCGCGGACGATGGCGGGTGATCCAGGCGTTGGCGTTGGTAAGAAACGGGAAGCGTGTTGTTAATTTTACACAAGGAGTTACCCTTTCCCATCCAAAGTCTTGGGGAAGGCAGGCCGGCCCAGCACGAGCCAACTAGCGGCACAAACGTCAGGTAGGATGCCAATTGATTTGGCATTTCGAGGCCCCAGCTCACGCTAGGCACGCTCCGACTTTCAACGTAACATTCAACCTGGTCGTCCCTGGCGTCCTTGGATGGACTGCGGATACGCGGTAGTGTACTCCATCTATTCTCATCTCAATCAGTTTCGTTTTCTTGCGGACCATAAGCATCATGCGCAATATGAAGACGGTGGATCTACCTTGCTCTATACCACCTACGTATGCAGGCCATCCCATCCAAGGTAGGTACCATGGCAGAGACCGCATCTTCAGGGTTGCTGAGGTAGTGCACGAATCTCTCCACCAAGAACCTTGCCCCAGCCGAGACGCCGTCCTATCATGGTGCAGGGACCCGCCAGAGGAGATTCCGTCTCGGAGCGACAGCAGCAGTAGCAGCAGCAGCAGCAGCACCGTAACAAAATCCAAAGACCCGCTGCACTATCGCAACACCTCCCCAGCCAGTAACTAATTGCCAGCCCCACCCCCGGACGAGGGCCGTCACAGTCGTCGTGGAGGGCGTGGAAGTGGAGGGTGTGCATGGAGGAGGGTGTGGACTTGGACGGGGGGCGCACCAGCGGAAGCGCCAGCCGACCTGGGAACTGTGGGAGAGGAAGCAAATGCAACCCTCATCTGCCAATTTCAACAACGCAGGCCGACGTGCCTCAGACAACGGTCATTTTAGCGATTCGGTCAGCCGGGCCCCCGTTGGACACGCTCGACATTTCGTTGACGTACTCCGTAATCCACACTGCGTGTGCTGAAAGTAACGACGCGGTGGAGGTGAGGCCGCGGAGTTCCAAGCGGTGGGGTGTGTATCCATGTATCCATGGTGTCGTTGCAGATCCACATCCCGCCCGCCCCATGGCGCTCTTCAATTTCTCCAGAACGACCTAGCAGTGTCGCGCAGCGGGAGCCATCATCAGCATCCTCCAGCAGCATCTCACCCGGGATCAGGGGACAAGGACGAGAGACACCGACCCACTGGCCAGAGTTGAAAAGTTGGGAGGTGTGTGGTGGTGGTTGTGGTGCAGTGCAGTGCAGTGCAGTGGGAGTGCGCAATGTAGGGGGCGGCTGCAGGGTTTAGGACAGCTCATCACGCTGACAGGCCCTAGTCTCTGGTGAGGAGGGGGAGCTCAGACCGCAGACCGCGGGGCCCCCCTGTCTCAAGCCTGCCTCCCCCATCGAACAAACGGCAGCCGGGAGGACCCCGGCAAGCCCCATCACATCTTGCAGAGCCATGGGTCGCCAAGACACCAGCAGCCCCGATGTTGCTGTTGCTGTCGCTGCTGGCGATGGGCCAGTGCGTCCGGTCCAGGATCGCCCATTAGTTAATTTTTTTCTTACCGAAGGGGCCCATCGCGAGAGGGAGTGTGCCGTGCAGGACGAGGGACGGAGCATCGTGAACAAGAAGCAAAGCAGCAGCGGCAGCTTGGAGGGCCTGGGACAGGCCAACGGGCAACGTTCGGGCTGGCTTGCGGCAGCCACCGCAGGGAAAACGCAGCAATATTCCGTAACAGCAGAAAGGGATTTGGGGTCTGGACGGCTGGCAGGCCGCTGTCTCCACCCGAAGAGATGGAAATACAACCAAGTACCACCACACATCCTTCGGTCCAGCTGCTGGGGCCCTTGGCCATTTTCTCGCCCTTCCTCTTCATCTGTCTCCCGTCCGGCCATTTTTTTTTATCAGGCTTGCCTACCCGGCTCTCATCCTCTCCTCCCCCTTATTGACCCGCCCTCCTCCCAGGCTTGCTTCTGTTTTTTTGCTGGTCCTGGTTGTGTGCGTGCCCGTCTGCTCCTGTTGTAAAGTCGGTCGTTGCCCTCATCCACGCACCCCCTTTTTTTTCTTTCTTTGCCCCTACTTCCGGCGCGTCGTCGTTGTGCTGCTGCTGCTTGCTGTGGGTTTGTGTATCGACCGTGGTGCCTGTGGCTCCCGGCCGGGAAGATACATCCCGCACTCCCGTCGCTAGGCTTTGGCTTGCCTTCCCAACAACGTCCGACAAACCACACAGAAACATACCTCCCGCAAACACGGGCACATAAAAAGCCCAGCGTCACTAGGATTGGGATCCTCTTGTGTTGTGGTGTCCCCCGCTTCGCTCCCAGCACACAAAGCGATCGAAAATATCATCACCATCAACAGCTTGCTGCAAACCCACAGTCGCTCGATTCTCGGCCTGCCTTCCATGCGGAGGCTTTTCCTTTGCAGCTCGCACGTTGTCGTTGTCGCAGACGCAGACGCGGAAGCCGACAGGACGTTCCCGCCAGCTCACTCCTCAGCCGACATCGCCCTTCCCGACGCCCGCCCACATGTGTCAGGCGCCGAGGAAAGGAAATAGGCCTCAACGATCATTGCTGCTGCTGTTGCTACTGCTGAAGAAAAAGGAGGAGTTGTTTGTTTTTCGAGTTTCAGTTTTTTGATTCGCGTGTGTTGACCCTGAACGTCGCTTCCCGACCGTTCTCTGTCCTGCGCTCCGGCATGTACCAGCCCGAGCCGACAGCGTTCATCCAGGTCCCGACCGGCTATGGGATGGGCCACGGCTTGCCAGACTACACGTTCGAGCAAACACCACTGGGATTGAGTGGTGGAGGCGGCGGATACGGAGGCGGACCCGGGACGGCAGGAGCTGGCGGTGGTGGAGGTCCCGGAACCCTGATTTACACGACGCCAATCTTCAGCGCCAGCAGTTCGGTTGTCGGCCCCGCACCTGGACCCTTCCAGTTCCACCACTCCAGCAGCGCCAGCTCTGGCACCTCCTCTGCGACGACCACCACCTCGCCTGCCTCGTCAGTCTTGAGCCACCAACAGCGACTTTCACCACATTCGCACTCGCCAACGGCTGTAAAAATGGAACAAAACCACGACGATTTGCACGCCCAGGAAGCAGCCGCTCGGGACTATCAGCCGGATCTCAAGGTACGTGCAGGCTCTCGTCCCATCCCACTCCACTTGCAAACGGATTGCGTGCCCCCATGCGAAACTTCTCCCCCTATGGCTGCCGACCGCTGACGCACTGCCTTCCTGCGTGCAGGGCCCTCTTGTCGGCGAGAAGACGCCGAGCACGGCTATCACCGAAGAGTATGCTAAGGCCGACCCCATCTACGTCCAAAAGACGATGGTATGCACCATGTTCCTGAAACGGCCCCGCGTTTGCCCATACTAACCCGGTGCCAGGCCCTGCCCCAAACCTACTCGCACTACCGTCCCATTCAAGGGGACGGCAACTGTGGCTGGAGAGGTAAGCTCCCCCCTACCTTGCCCTTTCGCAACATGTGCGGACTAGGTCGTGCCGTGTCGTCGCTGACACTCTGGTGAACAGCCATTGGCTTCAGCTACTTCGAAGCCCTCATCATCAACTGTAGCAAAGCTCAGATTGACGCCGAGAGGCAGCGGATCGAGGGCTTAAACGGCTACATCGAGACGGTGGGAGGGCTGTCGCCATTTGTCTTCCAGGATATGGCTGATGAGACGATCGAGCTGTTCCACCGAATCCTACGCCTAGTAGATAACCGCGACCTGGCACTGGCCGAGCTGTTCAACTCCTTTAACAACCCCGACATTGCTAACTCGATCCTCTACCACATTCGTCTGCTAGCCAGCTCCTGGCTCAAGGGCCATCCCGACGCCTTCTCGGCCTTCATCACGTCGGACTTGGGCGTCAGCGGGTACAGCACCGAGACGATTGAGCGTCCAAACATCGAGATCGACCACCTCGGTATGATGCTCCTGGTCGAGGTTCTGCTCAAGCCTGTGGGCTTCGTTCTGCAGGTGGCCTACCTCGACCGGAGTGTCGGGTCCCAGGTCAACACATATCGCTTCCCCGAGGAGGCTACCAACCGCCACGTTTCAGAGCTGGGGCCCATCATCCATCTGCTCTTCCGCCCGGATCACTACGACATCCTCTACCCAGCAGGCGCAAACCCACCGCCTGCTCCTCCTCCACCAGCCGCACCTGTTGATGTGCAGGTTCACCGCGCCACATTCACCTCAACGTACGAAATTAACAGCACGCCGACTACTCTGCACGGGTACGGGGCAACAGACCTGCACACTAACCCCCTTGCTCTCATTCCCGGCGGATTCGACTCGCTACCCCCGACACTGGCAACGGACTCGCCGATATCACCCTACGCCCCGAGCCCAGCGTCGCCTTGGATGTCAACACCCTTTGTCGATGCGCTACCCCAGGAGCAACAGGCGCCCATTCCGCTCCCAATTCGCACGCCGGCGCCTCCTCAACAAACCCATCCTCTCCGCTTCAGCGAATATTGCCAGCTTCCAGAGTACCTCGATAACGGACCATGGAAAGAGCCGACGTTCCAGACATCGACATTCAAGAACAGTCACTTCAACGTCGCCCACTACAACAACCCGAATTTCCAGCCCGAGGAGTACAAGCCCGAAGCGGATGATTACGAGACACAGCCTCGGGTCGGTGGTCGGAAAAGGGGCAGCGTTTAGGTCATGGGGACACGGCGTAAAATATTGCGGAGCGGAGAAGGAACGCAGAGATGAGGGCAAAGCGACGTACTATCCCCGCGCGCAGGCTGTGTCAAGGTCCAATCCAGAGCGGAAGGGAGGCTTGCCGACGAATAAATCGATGACTTTTGGCGGAAACCAAAAAAAATGGTGGACAGTATCCATTTAATACCAATGCCACAATACCAACCAATAAAGCAGAAACCGACTAGGAGGCGAAGAGAAGACACTCGGCCGGTCCAAGGGAAAGAACTCGAACCTGTGACAATCCATGACGACAACGTGCTCACAATTGGCCAGACACGACCATTTCATCATTGACTTTGCTTTTCACCTGATTTATGTTGCACTGTTTTCTTCATGCTTCATTGGTCCGAGTTCGCATTCGTCACCGGCGTACATATCTATCATGCGAGTTCATTTTGTCTCGCCGTCGCGGTCATCATCTTTTTCGCCTATCATATGAGAGGAGAGCGTGTATCGAGTTAATACGGCAAACTACACCACCAGAGAACCAGGCTGGTCCAGGCATGTTTGCATCTCGGAAACGGAACGGGGAAAATGCAGAATGATGTGTTTTGTTTTCCATTTTGATTTGGTTCTGTTTTCATGACATAAGGGGTAGGCAGCATGGAATGGTTGCGGTCGAATGGGATGGGATGGCATCATGAGATAAGGAAAAGCGAGCAAGAGGGGTCAGAAACCATGCTGTGCAACACGCTGCCTCCATTCCTCTTCTGTCGGATCCTGGACCGGGATCACATGGTTGGTGCCTGGACAGGTACGGCCCGAGGGGGTGTGTGGCTTGCTAGGGAATTGGTCCTGACTCGTTGCTGTTTTTTTAAAACCTCTTGTTCGTGATGAGAGCACGCACTGTGTGGTACAATTGAGGTCTTCTACCCGGGAGGCACGGCGAAGGGAAATGTTTTCCAGTGGTTGATGGGCAGTAGCTTAATTCTCATTGAGGGGGGAGTGGCGGAGAAAGAAAAAAAAGAGACGACGATGTGGAAAGGGGTGAGTGGACTGGATTGGGTATTCTCGTAAGGAGGCGTCGGTCTGGCGGATGGACGGACCGCTGAGGCTTCAGTTGGGGGTGGTGCCGTTATCCCGAGTCTAAAAAAAAGTGAATGTTTAACCATTACTTGAGCTTCTTTGTGCCTCATAGTGAGGGTGAATGGCTGTTGAGATGTCAGACTGGTAACTTGAAGTCAAACAGGTAGGACTCCAGGTTGAAGCGACAGCTGAACATGCCTTGCATGGCATAATGTCGAGAGCTTCACGCAGTCGTCAACACTCTCGGGTATAAAGGGTGGCGAAATCTCTTTTTCTTTTGGCCTCAACGCGCTGCATGCATGCTTCTCACACCGAGAAATTCCTCGCGTATTTGCTGATCGCGCGAGATGATAAGGAAGGGAAGACAGGTGTATCTTTCCGCCTATCATGAGCATCAATGCAGGTGCAAGTCCGAACACGGAGGCCATTCCCTGGCGCATCTGCGCAAACAGCGGAAGCAAGGTTAAAAAAGGAGACAGCAAGACCGACAACGCCGTGTAAAATTTCCTTCCACGTGAGGGTACTGTACCCCAGTTCTGGAGAGGGCTGTGTTACTGACGATGGACGAGTGTTGGTCCGAAATATGGTGTTGGTCGAGATACCAGGGCCTGGGATTATACGTGTTTTTTACATAATGTGAGACATGTCATACATGTCACCCTGATGGGGGGAATATGTTTCTCTTACGGCCAATGGAGATGCGTTTGCTCACATGAAACGCCTCATAAAAGCCTCTGCAACCCTGTTACGTACTCGGCTTCTTCCGGTGTTATGTCGTCGCTTCGAGCGAGGATATCTGTCACGAGGGCAAGGATATCCTCCTGCCTCGCGGCATCCACACCGTCAACGCCTATCCTCCTCGCCAACTCGCCGGCCCAGGAGGCGGCAACTGCTTCTTCCCTGACGCGGCCGCCAAGCCGGTTATCGAGCGACGGCAGACCGCCGTCCACCTCAGCCGCAACGCTCGTGACAACCTTCCCCTCCAGGCCGCACGCCACAATCCGAGCCCATGGGTTCATCTCCTCGGAGAGCACGTCGGCGCTGGGCATGGCGATGTTGATCGCGGTACCAAGCGCTGTGACGTGGCGGCGCAAGTGAACGCCCATGGCGGCGATCTTGACCGGATCTCTCAATGCTTGCGGGTTGGACGAGACAAGGGAAACCCAGACTCCTGGATCCTCCGTGGTGAAGGCAGTGAGCCCAAAGAGGGATCGAAGCACCGAAATGGTAGTGTCCTCGAGCAGGCGCGAGTAGCAGCGCACGGTAAACTGCTTGTGGTCTGGTGACTTGAGGTCAAGAACGGGCCAGAGAACGGCCTGCCCGGGGCCGTGGTACGTCGTTTGGCCGCCACGAGGGGAGTGAAGAACTGCCACGGGCAGCAGCGGGGCTGGTGTAGGGACGGGAGGTGCGCTGGGAGGCCGGTCGCCCTTCTCCGGGAGAATGATGCGCAGGGGCGCCTTGAGGCGTCCGGCCTCGTGGTCGGTGAGCGGGGCGGTTTGGCGGCGGCCCAGGGTGTATGTGGGCATCGGGGTAAAGGACAGGAGCGTGGGCGGCGGAGGGTGCCGCTGCGGCAGTCGTTGGGCGACCGTCACACCGGGTGGGGGGGCCGCGGCACCGGGGGAAGCCGCATCCTTGAAGTCCAGCTGGCGCCGGCGTAGATGCTCCTGAACGCGCGATGCCAGGCTGTAGGGTGGGTACAGCGACGGGGCGCGATGGGGCAGGTGCAAGTGCTGGAGACGCATTTGCGCGGCGTTTGGCGCGCACCAAAGGCACCCAAGCAACGCAGCGGCCAAGTTCGGGAGTGAAGAAATTTTGCAACGAGTTGCTGAACTTGCCTGCGCGCGAAAGAGCTGGGCAGTCGGCGTTATTGGCTATGCATCCTTTACTCATTACCCCCCCTTTTCGAGATGGTCCCAAGTTGTCCGACAAGGATGCAGGAGGAGATTGACAGGAGACACAACAGATCTGGTAGCGAAGGAGCCTTCGTGCAGCGCCGGGTCGTTACGTAAACTGCTGCGCGTGGGCTGGAAGGTCCGAGGGGCTGGAATTTTGGATGCCACCCTCGATCTGTCAATCTCGCAAATGCCCAGAGCTGGAGGTTGATGAAGGAGGATGTTGCATCGTTGAATGTTGGTGCGGTGTTTTCTTTTTTGTTGCGCGAGGTGGATCGTGAACCAGGTGCAACAGGGACCGGGCTGGTGCGGTGCGGCAGGCAGTGCCCTGTCGTCCCGAGATCAGTTGCTGGGAAGGAGCCACGGAAACTCCCAGCCCCAGATTCCAGAGGCGGGAAGCTCCACCGTCCACCGTCCATGGCACACAATAGCCCGCCTACATACCCGCCATTTTTCAGCTTGGCGGAGAGAGTTTCGGGGGTTGGCGGTGCAACCTTGACGGTTGCGGTGCGGGAGCATCATGTCATTCTCATGCTCGCTTCAACATGAAGAGCAGAGCTGATGGCGGGCTCGTAGGTACGTTGCACGAAGCCGATGAGCTAAACTGATGTCAGTATCCTCCTTTACAAAGCCTGGCCAATCGCAACTCTTGCCCAAGCCCATCGGTTACTAGCGTCTGATCCAGCCACTTGTAATCTGTAATGCTGAGATATCATCCTGGCGACCATCAATCATGTTGGAAAGGTCCTTGCGCTGCAGCAAGTTGCCACGCGCGAGAGGATGCGCTTGTGTCACCCGAGTCCCGTGCCCATGGCAAGCCATCTTGGGGGACGGCACGACCGCTGGGCTGGCTTCTCCGGTGTTGGACCACGCAGCGCCCACGATTTATCTTGAAAACTATAATACACCAACTATCATACAACCATGTACCTGTGGATACATACACACTCCAACGAGATCCAATCGCAGGCTCTACCGCTCATCAAGATGTTCACGGTCCGCCATGTCCTCTTCGTCATACTCTTCGTCTTCTGCCTCCTCCAGGAGGTCTTTGAAGTTTTCGCTTCTGCCGCGCCTCGTCCGTCTCTCAGCCGGGTACAGACCTCTGCCGAGTCTCTCCTTTGCCCCGACAACACCACGCACAGGGTCAACGATGACATCTACCTTGCTCGTTTTCTTCTTGCCTGCGAGTTCCGCTAGTCGTGACCGAACACCCCCATCTGCCGGATTATTCAGGGTACTGTTATCACCGACGCGTCCCAGTCGGACGTTGCTGCGGGTGCGAGTCTTGGCCCCGAGCGCCCACAAGTCACCCCACTGCGCCTTGCGCGCGTCGCGGTATGCCTGCTTGGAAAACGACTTGGGCACCACCCAGCGCTCGACTGCGCCTGCCGGTGTGCACAGCTCAAAAGTGATGTGACCGTGCCGCTTGAGAGGCGGGAGGATGTTCCGCGGTAGGGATAGTGGGTTGGGCGGCGGCTTGCTGACGTCTTCATACCCAGCAAAGGCACGCTTCACGGCCTCGTTGCCTTGCAGGTACTCTTCTGTGTGCGTGCCGCTTGGGTGGACGCCCCTGCGCACCGCGACGTAGCTAAATTTGATATCTTCATGGTTGCGGTGCCCCGCATCCAGAATCCGCTGCAGGAAAGGGGGTCTGATGAACCGCTGCTCGAAGTGGCAGAAGTCCTTGCGTCCAGGGCTGAGTCCAGGAGTTTGGTACAACGGACACTTGGTGTGGTTCGTGCATGGGGCAATAATCATGCCCGGCTCCTTGTCGCGCTTGTGCTCCGAAGGTGCTTGAATCTCTTCCTGGCGCTTCTCGGATTTGGGTGGTATGATGAACTCGTCAAGAAGACGCTGACGCACTTCAGCCACCCCTTCAAAGCCCCGTGGGTGGCCCTTCTCCAAGACAATCAAAACGCCGCCCTGAGGCTCGAGCATCGCCCACAGGTTGTCAAGCCAGGCGGTCCGTTTCCAGTCCCTGTCCATTGGCATCAGTTGGTGAGCGGCGATGATGAGATCAAACCTCTTCCTGGGTGGCGGGGTGCCGCCGGAGTCCAGTTGACGTTCTGAGCCTTCAACCGAGTGTAGATAGTCGGGTAAGCGTGGCAAGAACGTCGTCTCGTGTAAAAACCGGGAGATGCGGTGCCTCAAACGGTCAGAGCCAACAATTACGGTCTTCTTCCCAGGTGGATCGCGCCCCTGGACCTCGCCCGTTTCCCGGAGAAGGTCCCATTCGGTCTGGAGAACTTGCTCCCAGGCAGCCAAGCCCGCACCCCCAGCTCCAACATCAAGGACACGAGGGCCCTTGCCTTCGTTCCGGTGCACTAGCCCGCGCATCCATTCCGGACCAAGGCGTTTGCGAACCTCGACGAGCGTGCTCATGACAGATGCGTACACTCCTGGGATGACGGTGGCAATGTATGCATCGGCTTCTATTTCAGACATCTTGTGCTGATCGGCCGCTAGCTGCACTGGCTTCTGTGGCAGAGGACCCCTCATGGGCGGGGTCGCCGGCGAGTGCGGTAGTCCCCTACCGCCAAATAGGGCCTCTGCTGCCTCCTGGACGTGTGTGATGTCGGCTCTCTTCAGGAGAGTGGAAATAGGCTCAACAACTGCGTCCTTGGGAAGAAATACCGTGCTTGGGTCTGGGCCGAATCTTCCTAAGACAGTGTTGGGATGTGCTCGTGGTCCTTTGTCCTCCCACTCAGGATACTGGGCGTCCGGCGCCCGTCCATACTCGTGGGTAATCGGCTCATTGTCTGCCTTGGGCTCTCTTCTCGCAGATTGATGTTCTTTCTCTTCCACAGGCAGAAGACTTGCAGCTTCAAAGTCGCGCTGCAGCTTTACGAGCGCGTCGTACTCGCGTTGGTTGTTGGCTGTAACGTTTAGGTAGTCGACCTGGGCGTCGGTGAGGTGGGTTTCTGTCTGGAGGCCGTGACCGTCGTCTGAGATTTCCTGACCCTCAACACCGGTCTGTTCAACGAAGGTGTGCTCCACATCCTCGAGATCGCCATCCTCAGTTTCCCGCAGCAGTGAGTAGCGAGAGGTGCTGTCGACGATGTCTCCACTCTCACCGCGATGAGGCATACCCACATCTTCAGGTTGAGTATCGCGCAGTGGCGGTCCGTACAATCTGACATACAGGCTGTATTCTTCGTCTGAGAGGTATCCTGGTGGCAAAGTCTGGCCGAAAGTCTGTCTCGCTTGGCGCACAATGGTCTCGGTGTCCTCCGCCTTTACCTCTGTATGCTTATTTCGAGATGGTGGAACTCCCGCAGCATCTGTGGGTTCCTGGGATAGCCGTTTGCTGGAAGAAAACTGCCTTGTTGAGCTCGTTGCGGCCGAGCTCGGCGTCGAGAGCCTAGAAACTGCCGTCGGGTTCGATCGAAGAAAAGAACGTGGGCCAACCAGTGTTTTGGGGGCTAGGAGCGCATCATAGAAACCGAGAAGCTGCGCCCTGCACCCGGGGCAGCGATTCTGGAGTTTGCTGGCTGAAATCATGCTCAATTGCTGAAAAACTCAAAGAGTACAGCGAATGATGATGTTGGGGCGGCTGAGAATTTCAGGTCTGAGCTGTGGAGAGCTTTGACCAAATCAGATACGCGACGCTGCACGGTCGTTTTACGTCACCACGTGATAGATGCCCCACAAGCCGGGCAAGCTCTCCTCTTGTTTCAACGCACTCCCAACTATCAAGAAGGATCTAACCACCACGGCGCCTTGAATTGAACAGACCTTTATAGTAACACAATCGCCCAAGCCCCAAACTCCAGAAAAAAATCCCGAATACCTAATACCCGTTCAGTTTCCGAGATCCGACATGGTCTTGAACGCTGGGCGAGTTGTTGGTCGTTGTCCCGGAGCTTGCCCGGCTTGCAACTTTGCAGGTGGGTTCACAATGTTGAATGGTGAATTTTCGGCGGATTTGTACGGGTCCAGCTTCGTCATGTCAGCCTATTGCTTCTCCCCTGATTCGTTCCACGAGACTTACTGAGAAGAGCGACCAGAAGTAAAGGCCGAAAAACGCCCATACAGCCTGGATGAAGCCGTTTAGACTCCAGTTTCGTGGCCTCGAGACTGTCCGGCCAGCACTTGCCCGGGGCACTGGAATTTCGCTGCCTCCCAGCCGGTGACCCCCGCTCCCAAACGAGGAGCCTCCTCCGGGCCCCGCGAGCTTGACAGCTTTGTCGACGGCTGCCGTGAGAGCCGGTGGGTTTGCGCCCTGGATGGTGTTGATAACAGACCCGTTGTGTAGAATGAGGAATGTAGGCATTGCGCGCACGCCGTATTGCTGCGCGACTTCGCCCTGGCTGTCGACATCGACTTTGCAGAATGTAATCTTTCTCGACTTAGAATACTTGGTCGACAAAGACTCAAATGTGGGCGCAATCATTTTGCAGGGCCCGCACCAGTCGGCGTAGACTACGGATCGTCAGCATTAGGCACCGTAAAGAACAGGGGCAGGCTGCCATGTGGACTTACAGTCGGCGACGACGACGCTTGAAGAGCTCAGCACCTGGCGCCATTCCGCCGCGGAGCCGATTTTAACGGTCGGGCTCATTGTTCAATACAGGGAGTCGTAGATTTTTACAGTCGAGTTCAGCGGGTAAGTGTTGGGTGAGCGAGCGTTCTTGCGATGCTGTCGATGTAAGATGCAGCCTATCGCGAGTGCAGGACGGTTGCGATAAAGCTGTCCAGTTCGCTGTCGTCATGTGGGGGCATTGGAGACTCCAAGGGTTAGGGCTGATAAGGGCCGATACCAAGGCGGTCAAGATTTTCGTCTGGTTTCTGCCCGATTTTTTATCTGAGTATTGCCCCTCAGGAGTCGTGTCTGTCCGTTCGACGCTGATAGTTGCGATTCCAGCCATGTCTTCACATGAGCATCAAGCCAAGGTAAGCTATAAGTTCCCGACCGGGGTGAAAGCTAGAGCACCGTAAGAACGGGTGGGTTGAAACTTGAGTAAACAGCGGTGTCCTGGCTTGCTCGCACACTGGCAGACCCTCTCTCACCTGCGGAAAATTTCACTCGCGAATTGCGACGGTTTTGACTGACTTTTCTGATAGAAAAGGCGTCTTGATACCACTGAAAGCAGCAACAACATGGCGACGTTCAAGCAAGCGAGGTTCCGGCCCACGCAACCTAGAGATTGGACGGTCTCTGTTGCGGTACCAACAAGTATCATTGGCGAGTAAGAAATCCTTGCTCCCTTGATACACTGCGGTGCATATGCTTATTCCAAGTCAGCTGTGTGACCCGTGAGCAGAGGACAACCTACGCTGGCCGCATTGCTCGTGTCCTTGCTATCTTTTCGGTCGACGAGGTTGTCGTTTACGACGATAGCCCTGTGGAGCAGCGGCCGGCCGACGTTGATCGTGACGCCTTCACCGGCGATATTGATCCGGCGCACTTTCTCGAACATCTTCTTACGTACCTAGAGACTCCACCGTTCATGCGCAAAACACTGTTCCCTCTGCATCCCAACTTGCGCTCGCAAGGCTTGCTGCCAAACCTGGACATGCCGCATCATCCATTCAAGGACGAATGGCTGCCTTACCGCGAGGGCCTCACACTACCAGGTCGCCCGAAGAGCGGTAACGGGTAAGGGCTCTCCGATGTATAGCCTTGAGCGCTCTACTAACCGGTCCAGGACGATGGTTGATATTGGAATGCCCGAAACCGTGGTAATATCCGAGACAATCCCTCCAAGGACACGACTTACCCTGAAAATGCCTGACGACGAACGCGGGAACCCCGACCCGATCCACCCAGCAGCTCCACGGACCGAAGGTGGTTATTTCTGGGGCTATAGCGTACGGAAGGCTGCGACCGTCTCTGGTGTCCTTACCGAGGGTCCCTATGAGGATGGTTATGACATGAGCATCGGCACGTCTGAGCGGGGGACACCTCTGTCACAGGCTTTCCCCGAATACAAGGAAGCTGACTTTAAGCATCTTTTGATCGTGTTTGGAGGCCCACGAGGCTTGGAATACGCAGCCATGAACGACCCGGAGCTGAGCGGGATGGGGATTACAGGAGCACGGACGAGGGAACTCTTCGACCATTGGGTGAACGTGTTGCCAAACCAAGGAACGCGGGGAATCAGGACCGACGAGGCGATGCTAATTGCGCTTACCGGCTTCAGGAAGCTGTGGGATACCACATAAGTCTCTGGTTTCTTCTCAAGCAGAGGGCACAGCGTACCTTCCAGCTCCCAAGGCGGCGCAGGCCCCTGCCGCCGCTATAGTCCCTCGACGTTTCACACGTCGTCTGCTGACGAGCGCAACGGTGGAGTTTACGGCTCTGTAGCGATACCCCCAGGGCGCAAATTTACCACTTGTAGCCCACAATCAATCTCAGTTGTCTTACATGGACGCAATTGACGCACTATAACCAAAGGAGTCAACATCGCTGAACCCAGTCGTCTCCGAGCCTTCGCATTGCATTAGTGCGTTTGGGCCGCTTCCTGTCCGGATCGATAATCCAAGGCACTATGGTTTAGAGGATCGCCCGCTGATGTCGCCGACTTGACTGTGCAGGATGTTTGCGGCCGCCGCCTCACTTTCAGACAGGCCTTCAGCGTGCTGCCGTCGATAGTTCATCCCTGAAATCCCATCTTCAGCATGTCTGCCGTGAACGAGTTCTTTTGCCTCCAGCCTCGCGCCGGAACCTGCGATTGTCGCCGTGTGCGATGGATCGAATTAAGCTTAAAAACGCCCTGTTGCATCAACGGCTTCAAGTGAGGGACCACCCTGTTGGCTCCACACTTTGGGAGCGTTGCTGGATGATGGGTGTAAACGGGAAGCAGAGCTTGCTTACGACGCATGGTTGCGTTGCATCATGCTTCTATGCATCCCGCAGGCAGGCAGTATACGCAGTACAGATCCGTCAACGCGGCTGCAGCATACCTGCCGCCAATGTCACCTCGAACTGCAACTTCCAGGCTTGTGTCGTATAAGTGCCGCTGCCTTGAACATTAGACCGTTTCTTACGAACTAGGATACGCTGGGGAGTCACGGAAGAGTCAGGAGGTAGGTCGCCAATCATTCTTCTCGCAGGACTCATGTCCATGGATGTCTAGCGTACACTTTGCTGCCAGGGTATGATTGCATGCCCATAAACTGGTCACACTTGAGCCATATCCTCCATGTCTTTGGAACAGAACCAGCAGACTCACGTCCGCGGCACTAGAGCCCAGTTCCCCGGCGTTGGATTGAACCCATCCGCAGTCCCCGAGGAAGAATACTCTGCAACAGAAAAAATCGGGATCCTCTCGATCTAGTCCTGCAACGAGAACCTGCTGTCAGCTTACCACTGCATCTATCCTCACGCAGCCCACCGATAGGCGGGTACTGACTCGTACCACACATCTCCCGCAATGCAAGTCAAGAAAAACACAGCCGCCTATTCGCGGAGCAAGCCAAAAGAAAGAAAGGATCGCCCTTCCCTCGTACATATCAACAGTGCTTCCTATTGGCCACTCAACTGGCTTCTTCTCTGTTTCCGCCACCTCTCAGAGCAGAGCATCTCTTGCTTGCAGCGCTAGGTTGGGAGCGTGGCTTGCATTAGTTGATCTTGCTTGGCCTAGGCTGAGGAGGGGAGGGCGTGTGCATTGTAGGAGTTTAGCTGAAGTGCGAGGTTTAGCTGTTGTGGAATCCGAGGTGCTATTTGGTATGTCCGACCTTCTAGCCCGGCACAGGGTTAAAGGCGTGTGGAATAAGTCTGTTGCGGTTATTTGCGCCGGATAGGGGGTCTCTCCTGAAGAAGTGATTCAGGGGCTGTAAAAAAACAATAGGAGGGAGGGGAGATGGAAAGGGGTAAGTTTTTTTTTTTTTCATGACTCCACTCGATGAGAAACACAGACCCGTGCCCTGATCCGTAGAGTCTGATATTATCTACCTACTTAATTTACATAAAGCATGCACACATCCAAATTCCTGTGTTTTGTAGCTTCCGAAGAGCTTTTCTCTAGTAACTGAAGCCGAGGCTTGGCTATACTTCACAATCAGAAGTGTGGCCTTCTGCAGATGGTCCACCCTTCTACTACCAAGTAATTTCCTGGACTTTTTGAGCATGGAAAGAGCGAGACTTGAGTGCGGGCTGGCTTCGATGGCCACATGATTGCAGGAAAAAAGTCAATGTCTCGCTGGAGAAGGAAGGAGCGAATTCGCTTGCCATGGTCCTTTCCACTCGCCCGGTATTCCTTCAAGGTGAGGTAATCCCAGGGCCGTTGAGCCCCAATATTGTCCCCGAATGGAATTACTACCGATGTATATTCTATCTCTCCTCTTTCCCAGTCATAATGACATCAATGAATCGATGGCTCAAGCCTGCCATCTAATAATCGCTGAGCGTCGACCTCGAACTCCCACTATGGACTCTGCCAACTCTACTCATCTTCCAAACCGTAAGCTGCCTCATCCTCTCCGCCGTGAAACCCAAGCCGCCCTCCTCGCCCAGATGCGCCTCCCCAAACAAAACCTTCAAGTTGCTAACCCACTCGTTCCAGCTCGCCACGGGCAAATCCGCACCCAGCCGCTCCAACATTCCCCTCGGCCGGCGCCTCATCATCCACAAGCACAGCTCCACCCAACACTCCTTCCCACCCGGCGCCCACGACCTCGAGGTCCCCCCCGCAACCCACGGCGCCAAAAACCGCGCCATGTTCACGCACGCCTGGTCGGAGCCACCGACAATAAACCGCGTCACTCCCTTCACAAACGCATCTTCCCGTTCCGTCCCCGCTGAAACCGCCGCCTTTAGACACCGCGTCGCCAGCCCCCAGCACGAATCCACCCCCTTCAACGCCTGCAGCGCTCTGCGCAGCGCCTGTCTATCGACATCCAACTCGGCTCTCCACACCTCATCTTCAATCACCACCGGCGGCGGCGTCATCGTGACTGTCGTCCCGGCTACCGTGCTCGCTCCAAGCGATACGGCAAGGTAATCCATCTGCGCTTGGCGGTCGGCTGATGCCGCTTGTACAGCCTTGAAACGGGCACGGATCTCATCTTCGGACGGCAGCGCGCCGAGCATGCGGATGAAGGGGGGTTTCCATCGGTCGTGAAGCCAGGTTGAGGCGAGCAGGGCGCGACCGAGGGAGAGGATGGCGAGGCCAAGGGGCAGGGCCGAGGCGGAGGAGTGGAAGAGGAGGTGGCGGAAGTGGGATTGGGCGTCGGAGACGGTGCGCGGTGCGCGGGCGGGGAGGTCGGCGGCTTCGCCGAAGAGGGATTGTAAGGGGGTTGAGGAGTTGAGGAGGGGGAGGACGGTTGTGAGGGCGGTTGTGCGGTGGTGGATTGGTGTGCTTGGGTGGAGGGAGTGCAAGAAGGAGAGGAGGGTGTTGGGGATGGAGTCCTGACCCGGGGAGAAGGCGACGGAGAGTTGGTGGAGAGGATGCCAAGTGAGTGTGTGGGTGGAGGTGGTGTTGAGGGTTGTGGTGAGGGTGAGGTGGATGAAGAGGTTGATAGCGTTAGGACCGATGCGCACGGCACGGTCGAGCAGGTCGAGAAGGTGGTCGAGAATGTCGGCGTCGTTGTGGATGCCGTGGGAGCGGGCATCCGGGAAGGCGCCGGAGCTGGAGCGCCGGAGGGTGCTGCGCTGCTGCGCGGTTGTGTCTGGGCCTTCGAGCTCAAAGACGGGGGCCAGCTGGACTCGCTGCTCCGGCGTCGTGGCTGCTTTCCAGGCTTGGATGCGGGCGAGGTTGGGCTGCCAGGACGCCCACATGGGGTAGTGAGAAAAGAGGTCGGGAAGCCAGCTGCGGACATCCCGTGAGAGGTCGGACCGTTCAGAGAAGGCCTGCAACCCGGCTACCACGTTGTAGGCGTCGGCCCATCTTTGGGCACCTCGGAGACGGTTCAAGCGGTCTCTAACCTTCTCGCGCCATTCTGCCCGCCTCAACACCTCGGCGAGAAACTCAAAGGGTAGTAATTCCTCACAACCGGTGTCAGTGACGGTTGCGAGCAGCTTCAGAACCGAAGGGAACTCTTTTGTCTTTCCATGATGGAGGATCCGAAGCAGCTGTCGCGCCGCTGACGCTTCGCCGTCGTGAACCAGCAGCGAGTCGGCTTTCTGCGCCACGATGATACACTGGAGGTAAACAGATATCCTCGAGGTGAAGATGGCATCCTGGTTGGCCGTCTCTAGATCGGGTCGGATCCTCTTCCAAAGGTGCCAGCGTGCGACCTCCCAACTGAACAAGTGCAGACAGCCGACGATGGCGGCTTCCTCAAGATACAACACCCCCACCAGAGCCTTGAGCTCGTCAATGAGGATTTCGTCGGCGGCCGGGGAACGGCGCGGGACGGGTTTGCGACTGAAAAAGGTGGATGCTTCGGGGTAGAGGACACGCTCGGCTACAGCCTGGACCTGCGAGAGGGGAAATTCATCGGGGCGGCAGATTACGAAGCTGTCCTTGGCCGCTGTTTGCTCAATTTCCTTATGCCAGTCGATTCTGCGGGGGAGGATCGGCATGCCGGACTGGTTTTTGAGAGGCTGAGAAACAACAGAGACATGGGAGCGGAAATGGAGCGACACGTGCGGGTTTGATAAGAGAGGTGAGAGAGTCGAGGTGTGTGAGTGTGTGAGTGAGTCGATTTAGCGGGTTGGGGAGACTCACCGCGCTCCTAGGTAGGTTGCCGACATTGTGGCGCTGGCCTTGGGCCCACGACCTGGACCATTTGTGGAGGGAGCCAGGCAGGCAGTCAGTAAGTCCGCCTGGGCGTCTTGGGGCTTGCATACCTTAGTTACTCGGGTGGAGGGGAAACTGCGGCTGGGAGCCTTGCCTTACACTGGTGCTGTGACCGGATTTTCGTCTGGGGTGCTCCGTCCGGGTTTACGGATTGAGTCACGGCCAGGACAACGCAGTTCGGTTTGGGACATTGGCTCTTCATTTACCAACTGTCAACTTCCAGCTCAGGAGGCAGACACCTCGGCCGTTCATCTTGAGGACTATAACAACTACCTGACGTCTATCTATCCAGGAGGATTCAGCTGCCCCAGATCTGGCAGCGCATAGTCAAAGTTCACAGGCGATCTCGTTGATGCCACTTCAGAGTCCGTCACAGTCTCGGCATAAACCTGCCTCGACCTCCCGTTAGACTGAAACATTGACGGTGGTTGTGGAGGGAACTCGGCTTGCGGGACATGAAGTGGTACTTGAACACCCTGTGGCACGAAGGGCACGGAGGGTACGGAAGGATCCCGCGTTGGTTCGAACCTCCGCCGTTGGGCTGGAGGCCGAGCTGCTTGGGCCTCTACGGGCGGAGCGTACTGAGGCACGTACTCCTGAGACGCCGGTGGGTACTCTTGGGGCGAGGGCTGTGGCGAATAGCTCTGTGCTGGGCTCTGCGGCGGACTTTGGGCAGGATAGGCTTGAGGTTGCGGTGCGTAGCTCTCGGGAGGATACTCTTGATCTTGACCGAGGCCAGCTTCGGGGATCGTATTGCCGCCTCCCTGAGGTCCGAACCGTCTTCGTTGTTGTTGCTGCCCCTGACCACCAACGAATCCCGCTGCTTCGACTCTCTGGCTAAAACTGGGTGCGTTGGTAGCTGCCGGGGCAAACCGGTCATTTCCAAAGGGCTGTGCGGGTGTATATGCAGCTTGGGGTTGGTGTTCTTCGATCAGAGCAACGTTTGGCTGCCACTGCCCAGAGCCAGTCAGGGGGTTCTCGCCGAGACCCCGAGGAGCAAACCGGTTCGCGCGCATGTCTGGAACAGACGACGGCTTCCTTATTTCAGGATTGGAGCTGCTCCGCAGGCTCTCGTACGCGCTAGAGCTGGGCATCGGGGGTGCGCTCTGTCTGCCGACCGGAACGCGTCTAATGCGGCCATTGGAAGCAAGTTGCGGTAGATCGGGCATCGTCTTGGGTTGAGGGACGAACCGCGGGGACTCGCGACGCAGTTGCTTGACATAGTCCCTGGCCACCTTTGTCTTTTTCTCGGCCGTCAGGTCCGAAGCGAGCGAGAGCGGACCGTGTTCCAATATCTGAGCGAGCTCGGCACTGGCCTCATCGAGGATGCTACTGAGCGCGGGCGCTGTAAGTACATGGTTTTGCGTCACTGTTCGGAGCCTGTCGAGAATCCAGGCGCGAACATCGGATCGGACCTTTTCGGCCGGCTCCGCGCCCATGTCAAGCTTCGAGACGAGTTGGCAGGCTTGCAGATACATGAAGGCCAGGTAGACACACGTCAAGACGCCGTATGCGATGTCGTATGACACTTGAGCAGCGATTCGGAGGAGTGACCCGTTGTGGACCATGGCCACGAGGATGCACTCGCTCATGGAGCGAAAGAGGAGCACCGCCGTGGCGATGACGAGGTACACTCGAGTCTAAATCTGGTGAGCCCGAATTCTCGAGCATACCTCATGAGCAATTATGGTAACTCACCTTTGCCCAGGACCCCTCCCTCTTCCGGGCGCGGATGAAGATGGTCGCCACGACCGCCAACATGGTCAAAATGCCAAAGACGGTAAACGAAGCCGTCATGGCCAGCTCAAAGTTGTTACGCTTTGTCGCCACATCGGAAATGATGTTTAGGCTCAGAAACTGAAGCCATACGACGGCCGTCGCGACGTCCAGGACGACGTAATAAAACGAAGTGAGGCCTACGATGAAGATGGCAACTTTTGCGGCGAACCACCACTTGCCTATCAATCGTTCGCCCTCGAACCGCCGCTCTAGCT
Source organism: Podospora aff. communis PSN243 (assembly GCA_033296975.1). Lineage (NCBI taxonomy): Eukaryota > Fungi > Ascomycota > Sordariomycetes > Sordariales > Podosporaceae > Podospora > Podospora aff. communis PSN243. The sequence goes on along the minus strand of MU865949.1, from coordinate 24,518 downwards.
CTTGCCACACGATGCTGTAAGTGCCCCAGAGGAACCAAATCGTGGAGATGACCTGCAGGACCTTCAAAATCGGTTCAAAGAGGATATAGCCGTTTGACAAGGCGCATTGGTCGTAGTGAAGCCACCGGTCGACTGCCGAGCCTGTATACCAACTACAAGATCAGAGCTGTCAGTAAACGGCAGTGAAAAGATTGGGAATCAGTAACGCAAAACTTACACGGCAAGCAGCACCGTCGACCCCCCAATGCTCTTGAACTCGGGCCAAACCGGCGTCGGGCTGGAAAGCTTGCGATGGAACAAGACGGCGAACAAGACGCAGGCAAATGCCCATATTGTCACAAATGTCGAATACTTGACGTCGGATTTTGGCGCCGCCTGCGCCGGCAGCGTCCAGAGAGTCCAAGTTGAACTCATGGTTGAGGTTTGTTTACCTCCTTTTTTTTTAGCCGAGGAGGATCACACAAGAGGAACAATGGGCCCAACTCCCGTCAGTCTGTTAGACGAGAGGGCGTGGGTGAGGGAAAACACAATCTCCAACTAAAGTCCCAAGAAAGTCAGTCAACTAGGAGGCCCCTAGGCTGTGTGTTCCAACCTCGTCTTTCTCCGCGGGAGAACCCCGCGCCCATTGTTACGCCTCGGCTGACGCCTGCATCTGCGAGGTGTACGAGGCAACCAAGGCGTCCGAGACAGCACACGCAAACAAGCAGGGAACCTTGACAGAAGAATCCAAACGCGCTACGTTCTATTGTGTTAAAGGGGCGAGGCTGGCGGTTGCAGTGGGCCTAGACCGGTGAGGCAGTGCGCCCTGTGGTGATTGCCCACGAGGCTTGCATCCAGCTTGCAATAGTCACCGTAGCGCATGCTGCTGAGCTACTAGTCTTCCCCGCCTCGATTCGTGCTGTACTGACCAAGTACCGCATGGCGTTGACCATGTACCTTTCTTGCTGCCATTCAGCCCTCGCTGTTGTTGATTTCTCCAATGGTAGCCCTGTGCAGCAATTGGAAGCGAGCAGCAGGGCAAGGGAGGGTCTAGAATCTCCCCACTGCACATTTTGGGCGCGAGGCTGTGAATCTGGAATCTCCAAACTTCCCAGTTCGTGGTCTGATTATTTGTGGCTTTCTTTTCTTTTGCTTCTTCTTTTTTTAACATGCTTTTGACTTCAGGTGCTCAAAATTCGTGCCTCTGGAGACGTTGCCGTTGAGAGCCTTGCCAAGGCGCCCCCTAGAATAGGGGTTGCCTGAGCAGATTTCACTCACTCTCACTCCGAAGCCCCGAGGCGGGTCTATGCCAGCATCTTGAACGTGAAAAATGGCAAATGGTGTAACTTTTGTAGATTCGTATCCATTGGTGCGTTTTCGGAATCCCTGCACATCAACGCAGCGGCACGAACTCCCCCTTGGCCATGACCTTCTTTTTGGCTAGGTCCCCTCTCCCATCGCCCAGCCTGCTCAAACAGGGATGGACCATCAAGTCCACCATGACGCCGGGCCCAACAGAGGCCGCCTCCTCTGTTTTCCACCCATCAGGCGTTGGGTGCTCGCCGTAGCGACAAGTCTCGAGCCAGACCCTGGCTCGCTGCGTGCCCATCTCCAGCGCGAGAATCCCGAGCTTGTGCGCCACAGCGAACGCCTGCTGGAAATTCGCCCGGCCGACCTGACCATCGACAATGTGGTGGAGCGTATCGTAGAGCCTGCGTGCGACCGCATCGACGTTCTTTTGGAAAACCACAGCGTAAGCCATCTCACCACCGGTGGCGCTCTCGGAGCGGACCGCCGAGAGTATCCTTTCCATGTACAAGGCACGGTACGAATTGACGTCCTTCTCGTTGGGCATTGCCGTGACTGGGTCCATGTCTTCTGTGAGAGGTGGCTTGTTAGCAACCGCACCTTGAGTGTAGGTATCGAGGAAAAAGCAGCAAAGGGAAAAAGTGAGAAAAAATGAGAGAAATAAGGAGTAAACTTGCCAGTTAGAGTCAGCCTTGCTGTAGCTTGATACATGCGTCGTAGCTCCTCGTATCCGTCACCTTGGTTTCCAAAAGCGCCAAAGCCAAACGGCAGACTGCAAAACCCGCCGAGTAAGACTTGCCAGCAGAGATTGCGGACGAAGCGCGGCCATATCCAGCTCCTCAGCCCGGAATTTCTCTCAAGGCAGCCCGCCGGGTCGAGCGACGGATCAAAGTCGATGGTGGGCGGCAGGCGGATCTGGCTAGCGAGCTGGTTGACGTCTTGCACCAGCGCCTGGAACGACTTTGTGAAGAGGGCATCGTCAATGGGGACGTAGCTGTCCTTGCTGTACGACGCAATTTGCTGCCTCTGCTTCCCGATTGTTACGCGGTCTTCCTTCTGGGCGCGTTCGATTTCGGCCTGAACGCTGCTCTCCGCCTCGGCCAACCTCTGCTGGTAGTGGTTTTCCATGGCTGCCGTCTTCTCTTCCATCGACCTCACCTCCACATCGTGTTTCTCGACAATTTGCGCTATTCGAAGGTCCACTTTCTCCATTTCCCCCCTGTGCTGACGAGCTAGGGCTTCCATCTGGGCACTGGCCTGCTGCAGAGCCGTCCTCCATTGCCCGACCCTATTGTCTAGTTCCTCCCTGTGCTGCTGAGCGGCTAGGTTCGCCTCACGGTCTTTCTCCGCCAAATCTTCCCTGTGTTGTGCAACCATGGTCGATATCTGTTGCCTCTCGCTATGCAGTTGCGCCTCGTACTTTCTTTGCATCGCCTGCAAGTTATTCGCGGAGGTCGTCTTGATGTCGTAAATCGCGCCTTTCAGGCCTTGGGTTTCGTCACGCAGACTGTTGATCGTTGCAATTTTTCCGTTCCTCTCCAGGGCAATGCTTTGGTTATCCCGTTTTAGCTTTTCGATAGCGTCTAGGGCATCCTGACACGCTTCTTTATCGCTCTTCCGCATAGCTTCGATCTTTTCAACATGCTGCCTCAAAGCGTCGCGTTCACTCCTAAGCTGGCTGATATGTAGGTCTTTCCTGTTGACTTCCTGGGCAAAGTGTCGAGCCTGAGCCGCCACGGTTTGGTAGTTGTCCTCGATGGTTTTCCGGTCCTTGTCGTACCAGTTGAGCAGGTTGGTGAGCCCATCGTATACGGGATCAAGGGGAACGCCGCGGCGCTCGAGATATAATTTGATCCGCCCTTCTATTGCTTCTGCAACGCCGGACTGAAGGAGAGGCTGAGGAGGCGTAGTCTGTCCAGACATTTGAACCCCCTTCCATGACCTCGGAGGTTCCTGCGAGCCAGTCACAGGGGTGATCGGTCCCAGTGGCGAGGCGTCTTCTCCGCGCGCATCTGCTTCTGGCCCCGAAGCTGTCGGCCTCTCGGGGGTTAGCTCTTGCACGAGAGACCCTGATCCAGGTCCAAACTGCTGACTCGGTGACTCTGCAAGTGAAGTGGGAGGGGCAAATACGGAATCGCCAAATCCCAAGGGTGCATGTTCGAATTTTCCATCTGATCCAGGGCCCTCCTCCAGGTTTTTATTCGATTGCGGCAAGAAACGTTCCCGCATCTTACGGCGTCGGGGAGCAGGCTGTGGAGGATTTGGAGTCCCGACAGGAACGGCGACACTGGATGGGGTACCACTACCAGGTAGGGGGGCAACAGGTTGGCCTCGGGTTTGATTCATGGCCTGAGACCTAACAACTGCCACATTTGCGCCGATAACTGCAATCATCTTATCGGCGTTCATGGTACTTGTTGCCTGCCCTCGATGGGCTGTGGTTGGGAGCTCGTGCGATCCCACTTGCGGTCGTCGGCGGTCCATTATTGGAGGTAATGGTGCAGGGTTCTCGGGGAGTTCAGCTTGGTTCATAATCTCCTGAGGGTCCCACGTGGGTTGGTATCTCAGTTGAGAGTGGGATTGAGGCGTCGATATGTACGTGTATAGAATGTTGCTGCTGAGGATGTGGTTTGATGATGTTCTCTCTGCCGCAGAATGCTCATAACCACTGTCGGTGTGCTGAATGGGAAGCTGTTGGCCGGGATCTTCGACGTGACCTTGATGTGACTGTATGGGAAGAGACGAAGAAGCGAGTGGGTTGTTCGTGGGGTGTTCAGGTTCTTCCTCAGGGGTTGTAAGTGGTGTGCTGAGTGGTGAATCGTCGACTTTCTTTCGAAATTGTTGAACTTTTTTGAGCGTTGCCTTCCCACGAGCGGTTAGATCTTTGATGCTGGAAAGTCGTCCTCGCCCCTCTGTCTGTGCCTCTGACTCCTCGATTGACGGATCGACCAACACAACGCTTGATGGATGATCGTATTGTTTATCCACGTCGTTGCTGAAGCCATTCTGTGACTTCCGCTCCTGGCGAAATCCAAGGAGCTGTGCCATTGAGTCCAGAATGCTCGATGCGAAGCCAGGTGATAAAGTGAAGCTGCATCAGAGAGAGTATCTCGAGAGATTTAGGAAGGGAAGATTTGCAGAAGGCGAGCTCCATAGTCAAAAACTGACATGCCGACCAGGTACAGTCCAGCCGGAGCCTGACCAAGGGGGGAGGAAGGGGGGAGGGGAGCGCCAAGCGAGCGCTGCCTTCAGTGGCGCTGCGCAGGCCATACCCATGCCGTGCCAGAGGCAGAACCTACACCACATAGACACCAGAGCCTCGCCAGCTTGAACTTCTCTCCGGGCGGCTCGACTCTTGCCAATTCGCTCTACACCCACCCCACGGGGTAGTTCAGCTATACACCGAGTTGCCAGGGCCACCCCGTCATCCTCAAATACCATTTGTGCTCCCGTAGACGAACTTCGGTCTTCACTTTGATGGGGAACATCATCCTGCGTATACGAGGCTGTCCAAGTGATTGGCGCTTTTCGAGAAAGAAAAATGGCTGCCCCTGAGGGATCCGTCAGTCTGATGACGGAGTCGTTGGCCGAGACTTCAAACACTCAGCTCAACAGTATCTTGGGCGACACCTATCCCAGGTTCGTTCTTTGCATAGATTTCGGTACTACCTATACCGGTAAGAAGCTCTCCCTCCGCCGGTTGGTAACCCATTCAGCGCCTTAGCTGAACTCTGGTGATGTCACAGGAGCGGCATGGGTCCTCGCCCAAGGCCCGAATTCCAAGTTCTCTGACATTCGCATTGTCCGCAACTGGGCTGGCGGAGTTGGTGCCAAGGTGCCGTCTGTCCTCACCTACTCGGCTACTTCGGGTCAAAAATGGGGATATGATATCGGCAGCAGTGCCTATGTCATCCGTTGGACCAAGCTGAGGCTCGAAGTCCCGACACGGCTCGACGCACTCAAGTCGATGAAGCACACGCTCCAAGAGGCCGATATGCTCAACTTCGGCCCCGGCAAGCCGCAGTCGGACATTCCGCGACATCTAATTCGGACTTCGGCAGATATTGTGGACGACTATCTCCGGGAGGTGCTTCATCAAGTGCGTGTCGATATGGAGAATGTGCGCGACAGGACACAGCTGGAGCAGTTCCCCATGGATCTGGTCATCACGCACCCTGCAGTCTGGGACGACCGAGGCAAAAACCTCATCTTCCGGGCTGTCATGTCTGGATTCAGGGCCGCCTTCCACGACATCAAAGTGAGGTCAGGCTACCTCCGCCTCGCCTCTGAACCGGAGGCTTGTGCGCAGTACACGGTTCAAGCGGCTCGGGCCCAGAGAACCGTCAGCGAACATCAGCTTCGAGTTGGCGAGTGCTTTATCGTCGTCGACGCTGGTGGCGGAACCGTTGACCTGGTGTCGTACCGCATCGACCAACTCTCCCCGTTCAAGATCACCAAAGTCACCGCTGTGTCAGGCGGAAACTTTGGGGCGACCAAGATCGACAACTGCTTTTTGCAAGAGTTTCTCCCCAACCGGCTCAGTCCTGCATGCTACAGGAAGCTCTTGAACATGGGAGGAGCCAGCGAGCGATATGGCAGAGCGAACCATACCGTCCTCAAGCGCGGTCAGCAGATCATGCTGGACAGATTTGAGGTCATCAAGCGCGAGTTCAAGGGACGTGGGCCCGGACAACCCCAGCATTTCATCCTAGATTTGCCCCCGGATATCGGTGCAGTGGACGACCCAGCTAGGGGCATCGTGGGAGGTCAGCTCTTTATCAGCGACGAGGACATGGAAGAGATGTTCAAGGAGTGCATCAGCGGCATCAAGCAGCTCATCGAGCAGCAGTTGATCCAGGTGGATCTTAAGCGACTGACTGTTCGGACCGTCTTCCTCTCGGGAGGCTTTTCCAGCAGCGAGTATCTCAAGAAATGCGTCAACGATCTCGTCCGGTCATGGCGCTTCGAACTGTTGCGGGGCGATGAATGCTGGACTGCGGTGGCACGGGGCGGCGTCCTCCTGGGCCTTGGCCTGGGGTGCAAGGTTCCCCTTCCGGTCGTTCAGATGCCGTACAACCTAGGCGTTGTCATCTCCAAGCGATTCGCCCTGTATGATCATGGACCACAGCAGCGATACAAAGACTCGCTTGACGGAGTGGAACGCGCTTGCGACCATGTCGAGTGGTTCGCCTTCAGGGGTGACCTGATCAGGCACGATGAGCCCACCGAGAAGACGATCAGGCTTGTCAGGAAGCTCACCCCCTCGAGCAGCCGATCTGGTAGGGTCACCATCATCATCTCGGCGAGCGACAACGACCCGCGAAACTTCAGCCCTAGCGACAGTGAGTGTCAAACATTCCGGTATTTCCAAGAGACGGACTGACTAACCGCCGCGAACAGTTTCACGCCGGGAGGTGCAGATAGACTTCGACCTCAGCACAATTCCGCAGCATGTGCATCAGCAGGTGGCGCGGACTGAGACCAACCGGCAGACTGGGAAGACGTTCGAGACTATCCAGTTGCAGCTGGACGTCTCCATTAGTCAAGAGCGTGCTGATATTGGGCTGATGTGTGGCAAGACTACCGACATGATGGGGCGAACTGGCGTGAACGGTTTCCCTCTCGGGAGCTGCGGTCCAATCCCTCTCGTATGATTTGTCTATAATTGGAGAATGAAGCAAGGCTGCGGATTGCATGAGGCAGCCGCACCATCTATTGCAGCGTTAGCGCAAGCCACTGGCGGTTTTTTAGCGAATTTCAGACGGAGGAGTTTGTACCATGTTGTTCACTTACGGGGGGCATAAAGTCACTTTTTCACAGCCTTGTCTCGAAATCTGCCTCGGCGTGCCATGGATCTTGTCAGCTCGTCCTTCCCGCAGTTCTGGCCTTGTCAAGTGTCGTACTGGGTCAATCCGCCCTTCTTCATCCCTTACAAATCCCACTCTGCTGTCTCTGTCTTGTTTCGATACCATTAGGGTGCCCTGCCGCGATGGAGTCGTGGAGAGGATACAACTATTACACCGCCAACCCAGCGAAATGGGTCGAGCTCATGAATCTGAGCACATCCGAATGGAACATCGGCCCCTTTCCTCCTAATATTGTCGCCATTCCCGGCCCGCTCAATGCAAGCTACAACATCCCTCCCGGTTCGCTCGTCATCGAAAACGCATCCCAGGCCAACGCGGGTTCGCGAGACACAGAAAAAGTCATATTTGGCGCAACGAGCGGACTCGTCATTCTCTGGGCATTCGGCTGGTGCTTCTGGCATTGGTGGAAACGCACATTGTTCTCGCCTCGGGGCTCCAAGCATCTATCATCGGAAGATCTGGACGGCGGCAATGCGTACTACCCAGATGGGGACACAGTTGCTGATGGCAGCACGCTAGAGCTTGGCGCTATGGGGAATGGTTTCATCCCAGCGAGTAGATTCAAGGACGAGTTGGAAATCTACTATGAAAATGTGCGGACCGAACTGGAGCTGTACGAGAAAAAGTTAGGCACCGATAATGTTGCGCCAGAGGATGTGGAGGCTGGCACAGAGTTGTTGCGCAGGAGGTACCTAGCCCAGCTTGGTATCTACGGAATGCAGAATGCGCACGAGGTGACCGAGATGGAGAGGGATCAGATGGCCGAGAAAAGTGACGCATTGATGGCCGACTTCAGAAAGTTGGTCGCGAGCTGGGGTGGCCAGCAGAACACCGTGGGATGGAGCGAAGAAGAGCGGGAGGAGCTGAGGGAATTGATGGCATTGCTGAAGGCGACTTCTGAGAACCGCCGTGGATAGACACTTTTGTTTTCGTGTACTTGGTCACGGAATCGGAAAGTTCTGTGGAGGATGCAGACGTATCTTGGGCAGGAAAATCAGGAAGTGGTGGGGTAGACGATGGGAGGAAGGTGCGCTTCATGCTTCCATGCGATTCGGCTGCTCATGACCCACTGCCTGGTCTATGGCCTAGACTACCTAGGTACCTTAATCTCGAGTCAAATCTTCAACTGTTTAGCCAAGGCATTTGCAAGGAAAGATAACTCGCCACTTGATCGCGGTTCATCCGTCTCTATCCAGGTACCTTACCGTGGTACTCAACGTGACTACCCCTTTCCAAAACTTCACCCATTCACCCCAGCCGGGACGACCCATACTATAGCCGTCAAATTGGCCATACCGCCAGGTGCCCAACCCTCTCCCACCTCAGAAGTAACGTAATCAGAAGATGCCATTAGTTGTATTGTTGTAGACTAGGTACATATCTCGTGCCTCACCTCTCCGGCACAATAGAGTCGGGACATGCCAACTAGACACTGTTATGTGCCGCTGTCAATCTGTTCTGCAACGTGTCGTGCTGTCCACGCATCCCACGCATCGCAAGTGTCCTGGACCGTCTGAGGAAGCCGCATCTTGACAACCTGCTCGGGCTGCACCACAAACGATGCGAAGAAGCCACCGGAAGCGTGCCATGCAATGTGACAATGGAGGCCCCAGACACCTAGATGAGAGGGGGACAATTAGCGAATGTCCGTCAGCGAGCCGCTGTACGACTCGGGGGATCGGGACCATGTCTCAGACTTACCTGGGTTGGCATCGAATTGTAAGGCGAGGTGTCCACTCCCACGAACCAGCTGCACATCACGTCTCAGTGGGTTGCTTGGGCGGACAATGCTGCCGTCCCAGAGACCGCTACCCTCGTGCAGTATGTATGGATTGTGGCCATGCAGATGCATGGGATGGCTAGACGCAAGAAGGGTCAGCATTCAGCTGTGTTGGCAGAAAGGGTCAAGTAAGATGACGTACGGGTTCGGTGTCTTGTTGACGACAACGATGCGTACGGAGGAGTTGGTGTGGAAGTTGAAAACGTTTCGTTCATCCGGGAACGTAAAGTTCCCCTCATTGGCTTGAAGGAGCATTGGGTGGTTATAGTCTGCTCGCATGGATACTCCGTTGAACCTCCATAATGTGACGTTTGAAGCGTTCTTGAAGAGCTCAAACTCCATGGTCTGCGTGAAGGTTGGTTCAGGGACAGCCATTGGGAAGAGTGGCTTCGTCAGCTCGAGACTGTCGCCGGCGCAGGCGTCAGAATCAGACAGATCCGATGCGGCGGTCGTGGGCAACCTGGTCAGATCGGCATCATCATAGTAAACAGATGCCACGGCATGTGGATGTCTCGCGACGGTGCATGATGCGATGGAGGAGCGCATCCAGAAGGACGACTCTGAGCTGCCAACATTGGCCGTGACGAGGACATCGGCGCGCTGACCGACGCCGAGCGACACAACCGTGGTATCATAAGGCTGAATGGGGGTGAAGTCGACCGCAATGACTGTAAGGGTGTGCCGGTCAATGGAAAATCGCTGGACTCCGTCGGCCCCGGAGTTGATCAATCGGAGACGGTGCGTCTTGCCCGTCTGGAACTTGAACTTGGAAATGCCGGCGTTGCTGTTGCAAGGAGTGTCATCTCCGGGATCTACGGTAGAACAATCAAAGTTCATCTTCCCGTTGATCAAGTTGTTGTCCGAAATCACCTGTGGGCTGCCGTTAGGGGCTAACATCTTGGCGATGATATCGAAGTACGGCTTGTGGTGCCAGTCTGCTCGCATGTTAGCTGTCACGGTGGTCTGGCGTGACTGGCTACAGCCTTACATACCGCTGAGCATGACGGGGCCGACGTCGACGTCGTATTCCTGCTGTGTAGGACCGTGAATGACAATGGGGCCTACCACGCCACCGGCATACTGGGCTGAGTAGTGAGAGTGGTACCATGTCGTGCCAAACAAGTCGGCAATGAACTCGTACGTCAAGCTTTTCCCCGGGGCAATGGGACACTGCGACACCCCGGGTGATCCGTCTTCCCATGGTGTCCCTATTTGCAGAAGTCCGTGCCAATGAATTGCCGTCCCTTCTTCGGGCCCCGTGATGTTGTTGTGCACATTCACAATGATCTTGTCCCCCCAGTTTGCCTCAATGAGCGGTCCGGGAAAGGCATCATTGACCAGGAGCACAGGACGTTCATACCCATCGGGAGCAATGATACCACGGCTGACCGTGAAATCGTATGTGCGGATGACTCCGGTGTTAGGGTAGTTAACGTAGGGATTATTGTCAAAGTCCCTCAGGGTGCCCCAAGGGTAGCCGCTCGGCAGCGGGTTGTTTGTGAGAAAGAATGGGAGGAAAGGAAATGCCAGTGTTCCCAAGACAGAAGCACTAGGTTGTATAAGTCAGCACTATAATCCCCCCAGCTAAGTTCTGTCATACTAACATACCCGTTAGTTTTTCTCTGTGCGAGTGTTCCGGCCGTGCTGGAGAAGCCTGAGGCAACCCTGGCCACCATGCCTTCCAGAATGCCCATGTTGACGAGAGTTGACCAGCTGCAAGGAGGGGAGGAGTCCAAGACCAAGCAGGCACCCAAGGAATGACTGAAAGGAAATCTCGGCTTTGGGGTCGATGAGATTGGGACATGGAGGTCGCCGGAGGACACTAAGAAGATATAAGAGATCTCATAGACCCCGGCGGCGGCCCGCCTGGCAAGGGGTCATACGATTTGCAGGCCCAAGATGTTTGCTGTGACATCAAGGGCATCGTCTCCAGGACGCCACATGTCGTGAGCAGCATGGGATCACAGCAGGGAAGAGTGACAAGGGACGGGTACGGCGCTGATCAGCACCGCTGTTTGCATGCTCCTTCGGCCACGGTCCCTGGTACAGGCCACACGCAGGGGGGAGCTCCAGGGCATGGCAAAGCTATAGATATCTGCCATTCCTGCGGTTGGCACCTCCACCGGAGGCGTTACCCTGTCGAATATGTCCGGCCGGAGAGAAAAGCGATATCCCGGTGTCGGGCAGGCGAGAAAGATTGCCGTCTAACAAGCACAAGAGTCGATCGATCCCTTTACATGTGGAGTGACACCGAATAGTTGTAGATAGCGGAAACGGCATTGCAGAGCCGCGCAAGGGATATGTGGCTAGCGTGGGCGTCCTGTCGAGATCGACAGTGCTTGCAGCTGCAATGCGTTGCATCCGTAAAGCCGTCAGATGCAGTGAAAACGCAGTGGAATACAGCCCAAAGACTGCCGGCAGCTCCCGCCGTAGTTTCGTGGTAGCCGGCCTGGTGAACGCGGGAGCGGTTCTCTACGCCGTCCACGGTTGGCTACCATGTTTGCCGGCTGCCATGTCCCGACCGGGTGGTGAGGTACCGCTCGCTCCAAACCTCGAGCACAAGCGCGCACATGGATCATTGATAGCCACTTGAGAGAACGGGGTGGGAGACGGAGACTGACCAAAGCAACTTCGACCACCATTGTTGCTGACCGCTGGACTGGCTAGATCATCCACCGCGGCGGCGGTCAGAGTAACACAAGCGATTCGCTGGGATGTGAACCCTAACGGAGCTCGGCGACGCACCGCCGGTGCTATGTGTTGCAAAAACTCTGTTGGATCAGTAGAGATTCCAGGTCGAGGTCGTTGGCACCTTCCATGGGGACCAATTCGGCTGGCCATTCTCGGCACAGCCCGCAACCGGATGCATGGTTCCTTCCTCGGGAAGCGCCGTTCCAGGGGAAACAGTACCCGATCCTGAGCTGAGGTCCCTCTTCTAAGTTATAGTATTATTGGAAATGGACATGCGTGTTTCGGATATTGCAGGCCGAAGCAGGAATTCGAGACGTTCATGAAATATTCTGGTGGTGGCGCCACATCGATTTCGTCAACCCTGGGCTAGTCATTCCATACCTACTTACCTGCCGCAACCCTGTGTTCGACCCTATACCTTTACTTTTCCCTAATCGCGCAAACTTCCACGTCCCCGGGTGCTGTTGGGTCGTGGCTCGGTATCGACTTCTGAGCGTTGGTTGCGTGATGGAGATCGGCTTTGCGGCTACCGCCACCTAGAATGTCTCGGAGCTTAAGCACAACACTTTGTGTAATTACCGAAGACAGCAGAAGCCGTGCGACTGGGACAATCAGCCACCGTGCCCTTCGTTCAATGCCCAATTGGTCCTAGGGACCTTTTTTCGGCTCCGTATTTCGACCAGGAAGCACGCCCATCAAGACGCGGTCAATCAAATCCGTGACCTCTTCAGCGAACTGCTCAAGGACATGCAATACGGAGGATCCTGACCTCGCCTACATTGCTGTCGCTAGAGGCTGGGAGGCTCGCAAGAAGTTGTGGGTAGTTCGTTGTACAAGACAGAGCACTTCAGCTCTCCAGGTAGAAGCCTCTCCTCCCAATTGTCCAATGTCGTTATTCCATTACGCCGGAGAAGTCATATATACATTTGATGGTACAACAAGAGCCTCCAGTCTCGCTTTGCGCGGTTCGTGAGCACTAGGACTTAGTCGGAGGCTTGCCGGGTGGATCGCATGGCATGGAATCGTTGCGCCGCCATGATGACCGGGCGTCTTTGAGCGCGAAGGTAGGCTTCTTGAATGATCGGGGACGAGTCGGATCGAATAACGCTGCCGATGGACATGAAGAAGCTGAAGGGGCTGTGCGTCAGCGGACGTTTGCTTCTAGACAAGGAGTTGCTGCGACCATACCCGAATGTCGCTCCAGAGCCCAGCATGTACTGACCCAATGTCCTCATGATACCATTCGGACCAGCGCCGTATCTGAAGATGTTGACGGTCCCTGCGATGGGTCAGCTACGGCTCGGGCGGCTGGTCAACACGATCCTTGGCAGTTGGACGTACCGAAGATGAAGCCGATAATAACACCAACCGCTGTTTTCGAATATATGTTAGTTGCCCGGCGCCAGCAGCGGGAGAGACGGCGGAACGGTCACATACTGCCACCCATCATTGCGCCCATCTTGACTGTTCGCAAGCTGTCAGCAAAGAGCTTCTCGAAGATAGTCGGCGGGGTTTGTACGCTTATCAGTTGTTGAGGGGCCGACGGCACCGCCATGGCTCGGAGGTGGAGGCATCGTGGGCTTTCTTTTCTGTCGTGGTGATTCGAATTGCTGGTTTGGAGTTGGTGGTTGAAAAATCGTGGGCAGCTTGTGATGCGCTTCTGGTAAAGTTGTTGCATAGCGTGCACGGGCCATTCAAGATCTTGTCGCCGAAGCAAAGCGCGCTAGCATCCATGGAGATGGATCCGTAGCTGGGCAGCTACTACCGCCTTGGGGCACCTGGTCCCAATTCAGCCCAAGAATGCTCTCTTATGCTGTCACGATGCACTTGTTGCCTCACTTGCTGAGTCTCCAGACTCGGAGAATAGACTGGGCCGGTTTTCCAGCTTTCTGCGTACCGTTTATCCCACAAAGTCGGAGACCATACACAACAAGCTAGTTCGCGGCTTTTGAGGGAGCCCGCTGACATAACGTTCAGGGCACACTTGGGACAAGAGAAGAGGCCATGGAATCCATACCTAAGGTATGGTTTTGATGCTCCTGCCCTACAATTGGATGAGGGAGCGATGGAGGGGAAGGCGCTCGGACCAAGCTCGTCTCCGCTTCTCGTCCTAAGGAAGGGGCTGCTCACGTGATGATGGTAGAGAGGCCTCGAGTTGTGGACCAGCTAGGATGCAAATTTCTCTTTCGTAGCCTAAGAGGCGGTCTGGATGGCAGATCTGACAGTTAGCTTTCATGAGCAAATTCGTCGTTAAATATTGCGCAGAGTTGACTCGTCAACGTCGTGACGGACTGTCCCGCAAATAGCAAGCGCAAAGCCGCAGCGACAAGGGGGGACGAGTCTCCTGGCGCGTGCGCGCTGATCGCTTTCTGGCCCAGTCTCCTCGCTAAGCGCTACGAAGGCCAGGAGAGACCTTCGCCTCAAAATCTTGCCAGACCTCACTCCTCAATGTTGCTGTCGCATCGCGAGCCCCTTTGCCACCCCCGAAGTCGTTCATATCGTCGCTATCACTAGGTACGTGTGTCGCCTTCTCTGGGCTTCCGCAGACAAGATTTATCTCCGCCCACGCGCCCCGCAACATTGCTCGCGGTGTCGCAATTCCCACCGACGTGCGACGTGCCCCGACGTCAGAGCTAACCACGGATTCCCCTCCAGGCAGTCGCGACACATTGTCGTCTCGAAGGCACCTTAATTGCGATATCGCCGCCTTGCAGTTCACGGTCGGGAAACGCATGAGAGGACGGCAGCAATTACGCCAGCGCCTACCATCCCCTCTTGCATTCTTAGTCCGTGTGGCCGGCCTCCGCCCCGGCCCCTGTACGCGACGTTTTCCTCATGACGGCTGTCGCGAGTCCTCCTAGCTTTGCCAATCTCAATCGCCCGGGATGGATTAACGGCGGCCAGACACCGAATTCGATGAATGCGGACGACCTCCGGGGCATCAACATGTTTACCAGGGGCAAGACAATCCATCGGACCAACTCTTCGTCGTCGGTGTCATCGACGTCGTCAAACTCCTCGACAGGGACTATCACCTCGAATGCTCCGACTAACGGCAACTCCACGCCCGCCGGTGGTGATCTGAGCGGCTGGCCGAACACCGCCCCCCGAAAGAAGCTGCTTCCAGCAAAGACTACACATGCACAAGACTTCCCGCCACGAGGCGCCAAATCCTCCGCGGCCAACGGTGTTAACGGCACGTTCCTGATGCAGCAAAACCAATCAGCGTTGGCCCAGCAAGGCCATATGATATCCCAAAATGGGATGTCCCGGCCAGGCACAGAAGGCGTCCTGCCTGGGCGACAGCCTGTCCTCTCTTTGCTCTCTCTAAACGGCAGTTTTGATCGCAAGACGATATCCGTGCCATTCTACCCAGACACCCTCCGCATTGGTCGCCAAACCAATGCCAAGACTGTGCCGACTCCGGTCAATGGATTCTTCGACAGCAAGGTGTTGTCGAGGCAGCATGCCGAAGTTTGGGCGGACCCGAGCGGCAAAATTTGGATCCGGGACGTGAAATCTTCCAACGGCACTTTTGTCAACGGAACCCGGCTGTCTCCGGAAAACAGGGAGTCGGAGCCACACGAGCTGCAACCACAAGACCACCTCGAGCTTGGTATCGACATAGTGAGTGAAGACCAAAAGACAGTCGTACACCACAAGGTTGCCGCTAAGGTCGAGCATGCTGGTTTCGTCAGCCCGTCAAACAACTTGATGGAGATGAACTTTGGCGATCTTGATCCGTCTAACGGCACCTTGATGATGCCAGTGGCTGGGGCACCTCCTAGAGGACGAACTGCAAGCCAAGTTTCTATGGCGGCTGGTGCCCGCATGGCCCCTGCTAATATGGGAGGGCCAGCAAACGGGGTGCCACAACAACGACAGTTTTGGTTGAACCCCATCACCACGGAGCACATTGTGAAGAAGCTTCATGTAAGACCTCTGATTCAGCCGATGTGCATATATCAGGCTAACGATACTCAAAGGCCGAGATGCGAAATGCCCGCCTCCAAAACCAGGATCTTGCCAGGACGAGCCAGTTCATCAATGCCCTGCTCTCCAAGGACGATGTCAAGAACCTGGACAAGCCCGAAGCTCCCGAGCCGCCCAAACTCCCCCAGGTCGTAAACGGCAACGTGTCTTTCCGCTCTGATGGTGGCAAGACCAGGTTCTCCGAGCCGCCAGCTCCTCCACCTTCACAGCCTCTTCCAGAGAAGCCTGATATTTCGCGGCCAGTGTCGTCAGAGATTCCGGCATTGAAACGAGGCACCACTGAGAGGCCAAAATCACACCCTACGAACACTTCACCCATCCACCCAAACAATACTAGCTTGAACCAAATCATGCAGTTAACTGAGGCGCTTAACAATGCCAAAAAGGAGTTGGACACGCACACTGCACGAGTGCGGGATCTGGAGGAGATGCTGACCAAAGAGCGCGAGGCCCGTCTCCTCGCGGAAGGCTTGATGCAGAAGATGGAAGAGAGCAGCCATTCCGGCATTAATGGCTCCGCGGTGGCTCCTTCGGTCAATGGCCATTCGGAGCTGAACAAGGCATTCGATCCTCCGGCGGACCGACCGGTTTCGCCCGAGATGCCCGCCGAGGTCACGGAAACAAGTCCGGTATCCCAGCCAGATAAGGTTGAGGCTCTGGCAGCAGTCTTTCAGGCTCGCATCGACTCTATGACGTCTGAAATGATGGGGCTGAGGGAACAGCTGGAGGCATTTAGGCTGCGAGCGGAGAAAGCGGAAGCTGAGCGGGATGCTGACCGGAAGACACTTGCGGAAATGGTCCAGGAAATTCGACAGCGCGACGAGGAAGCGAAGAGAGCAGCGGCCGAGCGGAAGTCGCGGTCCCCATCCAAAGGAAGAACACGGCCCGTCAGCCGTGGCAAGATTGCGGAAGAATACACTGTCGTGGTCAATGGCACGCCAACCATACCGGCGGATCAGCACGATGGGCCCGCAGACGAGCCCGCAGGGGTGCCCACGCTTTCCCGAGCAAACACCATCACACCAGCTTCAAGAGCGTTGGCATCACCGCCTCAAGATCCGGCCATAATACAGACGTTACCCTATGCGTCCATGATTGGGGTGGTTCTTATTGGGATGGGCTTGATGGCGTACCTCAACGGGTGGCAGGTGCAAAAGCTGGATCGTTAAACCAGGCGACCTGGGCAGTTCTACCGTAAGAACAAACCTTGCCAGCAACTATCACCTGGCAACGACTATGTTTTCTTTGTAATTGACTACCTCGCATTCTTCGAGCGAGAGCTGGTCTTTTTTTCTTTTTTGCTGCCTTGCTCTGTCACTCACACCACATGTATCATTGGGCCTCGCAGGTTATGGGGTTCCTCGTTTTCCTTTAAGTATATCTTCCCGGAGTTGGAGTTGGAGTCGGCGTTTGGACGCTGAGACTGGTGGGGGCGCTAAGCGGACTTACAGTTGATTGTTATTGTCCTTGGAGAAGAGCGAAGAGCGGGAGGCCGACACCCCGACCTCCAGGAAAGTCGTTGGCCTCGAGAGACCGCCTTGGAAGACACTACATAACAAGGTTACGCAGATGGTCTGGACAGGATGGCGAGAGCAATGATTTGCCGATGGGACAGCATTGCCATGATGGGAGACAAACTGCGGGTTAAGATTGTAGGCTAGCGTTGTTCTGCTTTTTGCATGGCGATAGCGAAGGTTGCGACTCGTCAGAGGCACGGAACGAGACGGAATGACACAATGACGGGTTATGTGAAGGTTTCTAGCATACATACCAGTAGCCTGACGGCTATTTCTTATGGATCACCACTTGGGTACACTTGTGATGCATGTCTAGTGAGTGCACACGGGGGTCAATCAACCGGCGTTGAGACTGTACTTGGTACTAGAGTTATCGGGCAGGTGTGAAGCCTAACCCCTGATGTAAACACCGCGGAGAGCACACAGCAATTAGCATCAAGAAGGAGATGTTACTCTACCAAGGTTTCTTGACGCTCTGAGGTCAGCCATATTCCTTTTTGACGAAATCTTCCCATGGGAAGCTCAAGGAAGAGGCAGGGTAGACAGGGCGAACAAGTAGACACAAACTTCTCCAACAACCAGATTCCTCCCCTAGAGTGTAGGGGTTTAGCATATCAGATTTTCAGTATCAATGAATACTATCTCTAGAGACCCGGGTTCAAACCCCGGTGGGGGAACAGACCATCATTTTTAGCATCGTTTGGGCAGCTCCTTGGTTGGGAAAGTTTGCTTTTTGCTCCAGAAGGCGTTTCGGCAGGTGCGGGTGGCGGCATCGCCAGACGTGGTTGCCATTTGTTTGCAGCAGCACCCATGTCGTTGCAGATGGGCATTTGAAATCACGATGGAAATGTAATAAAGGAGAAACTAATCGAGAACATACGTTACATTTGTTTTTACAAGAACTTCTACAGTGTTGGAACTTCCCAGAATGCGCCTCTTAGGAATCTTAGGTGCCTTTGCCGTCCCCACAAGCAGATCACCGCCCACCCAACTCCATCCATACATACCTAGTGGTCGAACGGAAAATCCGGTATCAAGACACTCAAAGAAAAGAAATGGGATCAAAACTCGCCTCACTCCAGAACCCAATCCGGAAAACCCAAGTGCCACCCCCCCAGTCATCCTCGTAAACATGGTCACCCGCTCCTCTGTATGATCCCCCTCCAAGTCCGCGACCTCCCCCTCCCGCAACTTCCCACAACACTTTGCCTTTACATGCTCCTTACACCCGCTGCAGAGAAACTCCCACCTCGTGTTGAGCCTCGAGGGAGGAACCAGCTGGTCTAGGATGTTCTCACTGCCGTCTTCACTTACCGGGTATGGTAACGCCAACGAGGGTGCATGGTTTTCTGTCTCCCGCGGTGTAGGGTCCGCCATGGAGGAGATTTGTCTATGTATGTCAGAAGGCCGGGAGGAAGTGGTAGGATCTGTGGGATCGGGGTTAAGTCCAGTGCTTAGAGCGGATGCGGCTTTACCAGTTGGCGGTTTGACGATAGGGCAGCGGGCGAAGGTGATAGTGGGGATGAGGTTATTCTGAGGGAGGATGGGGGTGTCGTAGTCTTCGTCCGAGTCAGAGCCGAAAGGGCAGGATTCGAGGGGGTAGGAGTCGACTTGGGGTAGGTGTCCAATGATAGTCTGGAGGAAGCGGGTACCCGATCCGTGAGATATCAGACTCCCGTCGGGGGATGAGCTTTGGTGGGGTTGGGAAGACATCTTGCCTTGAGCTATCTACCTACTTACCTACTTCTTGTGGTCTATGCTGTTAGTTGGGCTATCTCCCTGAGATGGCCCTGTCCTCAAGTGTGACCACGGCTGACCGATGGTGAGCCGCGAATCGCAAGGACTGGAGAGTTGACGAGAAAAACGTAGAGCGCGCCCCATTGTTTTGACCTCTTCAACACTTATACGACTTCAACAAACAATCCGAACAGACCGATGCAAGGCGACCGGACAAAGGTGGGGAGGAAACAATGTTATTGTTCAAAATCACGACTTCCGTCGCCCAATATCTTTGTCCACCATGGGACACTATAACAAGACGAAAACAAAGAAAAAGGGGCACCTGCGGAATCACCTCGGAGCTCTTCAGGATCCGATTCTGAAGGGAACGCAAATGCTACTCGCTTGCCTATCGCTCCCTCTCGAACCAAAACTTCAAAGAAAACCCTCCCAGAGAGATAGATACATGCCAACCCTTACAATATGCCACTTGTACTGAGTTGGATCGTCGCCGCAAAACCCATCCGCCGCTAATGCATTCATCCAACCCCAGCAACCTGACCCCCTAGCAGCTGTTTCCAAGAGGCCTTTCCTCCGTCGAACCTAGACCACAAATAGTGCCGGATCCAATTGCTCCTGATCCATTTGGTCAAATCCCAGCGGTCCCTTCCCCATGCTTTGCTTCGGCTGTGATGCCTGCGCTATCCTGTTTTCCACTGAGAATGTCGGCTGCAGTATTGTCTTGCTGGTCGGGGTCGGAGACAGCTCCAATAGGGGCTCGAGCAACCTCTGCGGTATCAATATCGGCAGTGGCTTGACGCGTCTCTTTCGCCTCTTTCCGATCCTCTTCCTGGGCCTTTTCTTGGGAGGTTTCGGCTGTGGCAACGGGATTGTTGGGTCGTAGCCCGCCGCCAGCCTCAGCATCACTTGAGCGGCGCGCATCTCTCGTAGTTTCAGTAGCACTGCCCACCTCGTTAGCCGCCTCTCGTTCTGTCAGGTGCAACACCTCATCGACTTCGTCCGCCAGACGCGAGACTTCATCCTGCAGCACCTCTGCACGTTTCCGCATACCACTCAATTGCTTCTGGGCCTCCTCTTCGCCAACCAGCTCTCGCCACTCGGCCTCTAACTCGTCCCGCCAGCCTAGCTCGTCCGCCAGCTTTCGAACCCCCGCGTCGCAGTCGCCTAGCTCCAGCACATCGTCTGCCAAACTGCCCAGGGAGCCGACCCGCTCCATGTTGAACAGCACGCGAGGCACACCTTCTCGTACATATTCAGGCAGCCCCGCAAAGGGGTGAACCTGAAGGGAGGTGCCCATAACGAGAGCCAAGTCGGCATGGTCCACGAGGTCCTTGCGGTCGTAGAACAATGTCGGGAGCGCCTCGTGGAAGAAGACAATGTCGGGCTTCACAAAGCCGTCGCACTCGGTTGGGCCGCGGACGCATCGCGGTACTTCAGCGCGGGAAACATGCTCGCGCATCAAGTCGTCGGGATAAGGCGTCCGGCACTCAATGCAGCGTTGCGAGGCAAAACTGCCGTGGGCTTCGACGATCAGTTCACTCGGAATGCCGGCGGCACGTTCTAAACAGTCGATATTCTGCGTAAAAAGCTGGTGCAACAGGCCCTTCTTGGCCAGTAGGCTGATGAAAACGTGAGAGACGGTAGGATGGAAATTGCCTGGGTAGAGATCCTTGGCCAGAACATAGAAGGGTTTAGGGTTGGTTCTGAAGAATGGTAGGTCAAACACTGCCTCGGGCCGGGGCAGGTTGAGCTTTGCTAGGTTAGCATAGAGACCCGTCTCTGGCGACCGGAAATCGGGAACTGCGCGCGCAGGTCAGTAGCTTCTCAGAGTTCAGATTGGGACGCAGACATACTGCCAGCGGCCGTGGAGATGCCGGCGCCGGTCATGACAACGATGCGGCGAGCCTTGCCAGACTTGATGTGCTCGGCGACAGCGGCAAGGCTGCGCTCATGAAGGGTCTCTGGCGGGGTGTCATCGCTGACGATGGCTGAGTGCTCTTGACCCATTTTGCGGTTGGGTTTCTTGGTTTTTTTTGCTTTCTTCGATTTGGAGTGTCTCGCGCCCTTGGCCTGAACGCGGAAGTCGCGGCCAAAGTCGTTGAAATCGCCGAATCCACCGAAATCGTCAAACTTGCTGTCACCGGCGCGAGAGCGCTGGGTGTGATGGCGCCCTTTCCCTATTTTGGGCGGTCTTCGCGGCAACGAGGGGTACAAATTGGTGGGGGTTTCACAGTGAGAGAGAGTGAGAAGGCAGTCCAATCGTGTCGCTGCCGAACGGCGTGTTGAAGATGGAGGAAAGAGTGGAAAGTTGCAGATGGAGAATATGGAGAACCTCGAGCTGCCGTCAAGTTACATCATCCCAGGCACCAGGCAGGGCATTCTCGGTGTGACGGCCGCTTATCGACGAAGAGATTGTTCCGTGTGCTCCAACTGCATGGCGGGGCAAAGTGGGGGAGCGCGGCACCAGCGGACTTGGAGCGGGAGTGACGGGAAACCCAACCCTGCAGCCTTCAAGTTTCCTGTGCAACCGCGGTGTTGGTGACACGATGATGTACTCCGGAATCCCAATTCACCTTTAGGCTACTGACATGCCCTGGAATTACCTACTCTGCTTTCGCTTGGCGGATCGATCAGCCATCACGCCCTCCTGCCAAGCATGGGGGACGGGTTTGGAGGTTAAATGTGGGCTTGCAACTGCCACTGAGACCGACAGTACGGGTACTGGGCCCGGGCGTTCAACCGTTTACCAGAGAATGGATCATGCAGTTGAGCTAGCACAGCACTTATCAGATCTATTTTCCCTTCACTGCATGCCGTCTCTAGTGTTCTGGTGGCGTGGACAACCATTGCCAGTTGGCGCATCAACCGTTGCATGGTTTGATGTGCGATTTTAGGCAAGAACCCAAAGGAAAGCTTCTGATGGAAGATAGATAGCTTGGAATTGATTTTGTCCACACTGCTACGAAGCAATCAAACTAAAACAGGTACGCTGTTAACGTCAATGGTGAGATCAGTCCTTACGAGCTAGAATTCCCGCAACTCCTCTCCCTGTTGACCGCAGAATCAAGCCAACCGGTGTCAATAAGGCAAGCAATCGTTCAAATCCCGAGAAATGAACGACTAGTACATGCATGTGCTCACCGAGCGCGGCTTCACCTTGGAAACTGTCATGTGCTCTGGCGTCCCTTGACGAAGATATGGATATTGGAACCCCTTGACCTGGAACCGAAGTAATTGCCAGCCCCTCCAGATACTCTCCCTGCAAAAATAGAAGGGAAAAAACGAACTCTGCTCAACCATCGGTCTAAACATGGGCTACGTTGCAAGTTGACCCTTGGGCAGGAAATCGTACGGTGTTGCTGGGATCTCGGTAACTTGTCACAACGACGACACCGCCAAGGCCGTTCTCCCAATCCTGGATTCCCCAGGTTGAAGAAAACGGAAAGCGCAACCGGCTCTTGGATTTCTTAGCGCCAGGGGCGATAGGTAAGGGGGGCCCACAGCCGTCTCAGAAGCCAAGGAAAACCGCGTCGGCTCCACTTGCTTGTCTGCACTTGGCTCCGCCTTGACCTTGCCCGGGCCCATTTATGGATGTTTGGACCTCGAATGGGAAACTCCATGCCTTCATTCTCCCCAGCTGTGCCTCGCTACGGGACACACGATGCGGAGCTGGAGAGAACAGGAACCGCGCCTACAGTTCGTGCCGTACATTCTACATTGTATCCAACGATATTGCTTACCTGATAGACACTGGACCGTCTCGCTTCTTCACCTCGCACTCAAGGAGCCTTTGCGCCGTTTCGATCTGCCCTCAGTGCAGTCCACCTTGGCTGGGTGGGCTCTGAAGAGATCCAGGAGATCACTGGCAAGCATTAGCGATGGCGGATCGTGTCCGATGACACCTTTGGATGGCGTGCACCACTCGCTTCCACTGACCATCTTGGCAGGGTTTCGAGATGAAGACGGGGCCGATGGAAGGGCTAACCATTCCCCGGGCAAGTTTACGCCGGATGGTTGTCAACCAGATTGCCACTTCTGTGCGATATATAACCCAGCGGTGATTGTCGCTTTCAACGCCTTCTTCTCTGCATACATTCTCTCACGGCGTGTTCATCAGTTCCGGCTTTGCCTCTTCTATATTTTCTATCGTCTCTTCTTCTTCCCTCGGCTGGCCCAACCTCTTCTTCAGTTCATTTGCATCCGTTGAGTCGACACTCTCTTCCAGTTCAACAAGATCATATACCGTCCACCAATCCTTTCACTCGAGCGCCCATCATGAAGGTTTCCAGCAGTCTCCTCTTTGCCGTCCAGGCCTTGTCCGTTCTCGCTTCTCCCACCGGGAGAAGCAGAGCCTCCTCTGCAACTTCAGCCGCCGCCGCCACTACTACCGCCGCGGTCGGCGCCGGAGCCGGAGCTGGAGCTGGAGCCGGTGCCGGTGGCGAGGCCGGCGCAGCGGACGAGATCGAAGTCGAGGCACAATTCGGAGAGGTCGTTGCCCTTGGCGGCAACAATGTCAAGACTGATGTCCTGTATCCTCCTGGACTGAACGGCGTCTTCGAGGTCGAATTCCAGAACCAACAAGGTCGTCAACTCCGCGTCACGGAGAACGCAAACCCCCCTCCTCCTCCCCCGGGGTTCACCGCCCTGGAACCAACGACATACAGAGTTGAGGTCGCTGGCGGCACGGCCAACCTCACGCTCCAGAAGATCGACTACATTCTCACTGCCGGAAACGCACTCGACATCAGCCAAGGCCGTGTTGGCAAGCTCTGCACCGAAACAAATACGTTCATTCTCGAGGGCGTGGGCGAGCTCGAGTTTGAGGCTGAGGAGAATGAGCTCACCTTGACCGTGGATACCCTCGTCGGCGAGTGGGGCGTCTTCGTCCCCGCCGCTGCCAACGCCGGAGCAGGCGCAGGTGCGGGAGCCGGAGCCGGAGCCGGAGCCGGAGCCGGAGCTGGAGCTGGAGCTGGAGCTGGAGCTGGAGCTGGCAAAGGCAAAGGCAAGGGCAAGGGAGCCGCTGCTGGTGGCGCAGCAGGTAGCGCGGATGCCAACGCCTCTTGGACGAGCTCGTGAGGCTCATCGGCAACCAGCAGTAAGCTCCCAAAGAGAAAATAGGGTGGTGCCCCCCCTCTGTAAGGGACCATTGTTGTACATAGCTTGGACTGGCGACACTGTGTGTCTGGTTGGGACGTCTGGACGTTACTGGGCGACCACAGGCGGGTTGGCAAAGGGTGGCTTTTTGCATTTGAATTTGATGCTGTATTAGTAGCTACTGCAGATAACGAATGACATTTTAAGAACCATCAGCCCATGAAAAATTTCCAACGAGGTGCTTTCGACGATAGGATTTCAGGGATGTCGGTTACCCACTAAATAAGTAGGTGTAAAGATAGTTGTCGTATTAAAACCTCCTATGGCCAAGCAATGCCCTAAAATACTGGCCCAAAGGTGGGGAATAATACCGTACGCTCCTTCCAATCTTTTCAGGCTAGTGTCACGGCCTGTTGTCATGGCCTGCAGGACCAGACCCCACGACCCCGGCCGGACCGACGTATCCCCGCATGTAGCACAGTATAAGTGACAACGTGCTTTTCATTTGCACGCACGGAGTGCTCTGTTGGCTTGGCATGCTCTGGACAG